>BSYR01000010.1:52245000-52807500 GCA_030270665.1 Hibiscus trionum
TAGGCAGAAGAAGTACTTACTTTATTATTATTAATTGTCATTACATTGAGCTTAAAAAGCCCATCCATAACATACCCCTTCCCCACATACATCCCTGACTTTGACAAGATAAATTTTTCTGACTCAAAAGCTAACCTAAACCCATGCTTGGTCAAGGGAGATCCAGATACCAAGTTCTTCCGGAACTCAGGCACATACAGAACGTTGTTGAGAGTCAGTAGCTTTCCAGAAGTCATTTTGAGCACCACCTTGCCTACTCCTTCAACAGATGAAGCAGCAGAATTTCCCATGTAAACTTTCTCTCCTGTAACAGCCTCAAAGGTAGTGAACATCTCACGAGTTGAGCAGATGTGACATGTGGCACCAGTGTTTATCCACCACTCCTTAAGATTGGACCTTACCAAATTCACTTTGGACAACATGGCAGAAAGATTGATGCCACACATATCTTCAGTAATGTAATCCACCAGGTTAGCATGAACATTCTTGTTCTTATTCTGTGGAAGCTTGCATTCATTTGATTTGTGACCCTCCTTGGCACAATTAAAGTATTTTTCTTTAAATTTTTGTTTTCCAATTCTGCCTTTATATCCAAGCTTCAGCGCTTGCTTCCCTTTCCACTTTTTGGGATTTTGAGCAGCCTTGGAGCCTTGACCATGCTCCACAACATTTTCCTTGACTAAGGGAATATGGCTCCTCCTATCATTAGTTCGATTGTCTTCTTCAATTCTAAGTCTGACAATGAGTTGCTCCATGTTCATCTCTTTTTGCTTATGCTTGAGATAGTTCTTGAAATCCTTCCAGCCATAAGGTAGCTTCTCAATTAGTAAAGTGATACTCAAAGTATCAGATGTCGAATCCACAGGGACTGGAAATATCTTTATCCTTGGATTGCTGCACAAGAGAGAAAGAAAAAAGAGTTTCAATTGTTTGGGAAAATAATATTGAATAATATTGAATATAAGAGAATGGAGATTCAGTGTTAAGAAATAGGCCGGTATTGATCTACTCGGTAGTGCAGGTGTTGCACTGTATAAAAAATCATGTTCTATGTATGGCTTGTGTCACGGCAACACCTGTCGTGGCAGCGGTCCGTTGCTGTCGCGGTAGCGATAAGCAACTCAGTTTCTTCAAGCTTGGCAAGAATCCCTGATGTGACTTGTCCTATCCCTAGGTCCAAGTACTGTTGATGAACACTTCTTGGATGATACCTCCCGACGTGAATCGAAGGGCGATCACCAATGTTGTTGAATTCTTCCTTAGCCACTTAACCTCGTCCTATCCCTAGGTCCGAGATAGTTCAACCATAAGCTGGAGAACCCGTACTTATTCCTTTCGTATACTTAACTCTCCCGATATTAAGTAAATAGATAATCTCACAATGCTCTCCCGATATTCTTGCAAGATGTTGAAACCAGAATAAGCAAACTTGAAGTTTTGTTTTATTGAACAGAAAAGTCTTAAAACAGTACAATCCTTGCAACTACTTTAGAGAATCCACCCTTAGCCCTAAGGGAAGTTTAGAACATGATGAGAGGGGGAAAACGACTAGGGTTTTGGGGAAGAAGTGTAACCCTCTTAGCCCGGCCTAGACGGTTGACCCGAACTACGAAGATTACACGGGGAAAACCAAAGTCAACTCGAAAGTCAACCTTGATTAGCGACCCTTTTTTTTAATCTTGTCTAAATGCACGTTAACCCTAAGTGAGCACTCATGATACATATATGTGAAAAGCACAACGATCGGATTTCAGAGAGGGACTCGATTGCACAATATACAAATATTAGGGACCAAAATGGAAATTCTGTAAATTAGAAGGTCATAACTGATTTTTAAGTTACCAATATGAAATTAGTCATATTACAAGCTTCCCTGTCAAATTTCACCTTATTTGAACATCCCAAACTCATACAATTGCAAAAACAACTTTCGAGACTAAAACATAAAGCTTGCAAACTTCAACACAATTCAAATCAGTGCCCAACGGTCACCTGTTTCGAAACGGCATTGACCGTTCCAAAACTCGGGTTCGTTCAGAGACTGGTTCCGAAACAGGGCCTTCCATTGGCCAAATCGTTTCGGAACAGCCTCCGCCCTCCAGTCGTTTCGAAACACAAAGGTCATTACAAGCCCCCGTTTCGAAACACCAGTGCCTGTTCCGATACGGTTTGCCCAGAAAGTGCAGATTTTGCTGGTTTTTCATACATAATTAACTCAAACAAAGCCCAATGACTTCCTAATCATGCCAACAAGTCATCATACATATATAGAGCATGGTTGTACCTCCTAAACACATTCATAGCATCAAACATAAAAATTCACATATCTAAAGGCATGCTTCCTATTATCCAAAACCAAGCAATCAACCAATCTCCAAAACAATTATTAAAAGGCCACTTACAATTCAAACCATCAAAAACAACATGCCACAACCTAGGGAGTTCAACACATCTCCCAAAACACAAACTTAGGTTCCCATTGCCAAATTACCAAAACTAATAGCGTATGAAAACATCACCATACATGAGCTTGGTTTCCCTTGGACACTTTAGCCTCCTTGTTGCCCTTAAACACTTCAATTATTTGCATTATTGGTACAAGAGAGAGAGCGTAAGCACAATTTCTTAGTGAGGCAAGCTCTAAAGAAAACAACACAATAATGCATTTTTAGAAAAACACTTTCAACAAAGCTTTTAAACACAAGTTCATCTCTTTTGATGCAACCTTGCATACTTTACAAGCATCTCATGCTTCATTACACTCAACTCAACATATTGGCTTTCAAGTGATAATTCATAACCATTTACAACACAAAACACAATCGGATACGCGGATTACAAGCGTTGTCCCACACGCTTCATACACTACCGAACAACATAAGGTGGAGTTTATCGGTACAATCACAACCCCTCAACACCCGTGATGGAGTTTAACGGTACAATCACAACCCCTCCACATCACTCATCGGTAGTTGTACAATTCCACTAACGAGTGCAAGGGACACATAACACAAGATCCACACACGGACTTTAACCACCGTTGTGATCTTACCTCACTCGTTAGGGTACTTGGATGGAGTTTACGGTACAATCACAACCCCTCAACATCCAAGGCGACTTTATTCACGGTGCACCCAATCCTATATCCGGCTAACTATATCCGATTCAAGTACTTTAAAACCAATTCATCACTTGCCAATATACATCAAATACCATCAACAATTCACTGTTTTAAAGCATTAAACAAAGCCATTAAACACCATGCATCACCATGCATCATTACCAATTTAACAACATGCCAAAACAAGGATCTCTTACCTTGAGCATCCTTCAACACATGGCATTCAAAACCAGCATTAACCATGCTAAAACATGCTTTCAAAACAGAATTTAAACATGCAATTTATAACCAATGCATCAAACCACTTCATGGCACATTCGAGGGATTTTTTTCGAAAACTTACTCTTGAGCTTAGCTAAGTTGATTAGACTTACTCTAAGCTCCCATAACCTTCAAATAATTGTTTCAAAGCTGGAAATCCAACTCCACTCACCGATTACGTTTCGTACGTTTGCCGAAATGACTATCAAGCCTCCGGATCAACTCCAAAAGTGTCTGAAGATGCCTCTCCTATTTTAAACACATCAAAGCAGAGGATTAATGCATCATCATGCATTGAAATCTTCAGCCAACACTCATAAACTCGTTGTTCTACCCAAAACCAACATTTCGGCTACCAAACACAACCGAAAACACCTCCAAACTCTTCCACAACTTAACTCAGCCAAGATCCATCACTTCTAACCATTTCTAAACATCAATCAACATCCAAAATACACCTTAACTCGTCCTTATACCTCCAGCTATAACAGAACACCAAAAACACCTCAAAAACCACCATTTTCATAAGCAAAAACTTAGGAAATTCAACCTATTCAGGATTGCATTGATAAAACATCATTTCAACATCATTAGACATCCAAAATACATTAAAGAATCATCTCAAAACAGAGCCCAAACAATCTCAACGAAATTCTTCAAGATTTCTTCCAAATCTTGAGTTTTAAGCCAAAATCAAGTTTCTAACATTAAAACCATTTATAAAACTTAAATTAAGGATTGACAACTTGGGAATTTCAGTAAAGAATTGAGTATTTAGAGGAGAAGAACAATCTTACCTCTAAATGGTGATTTCTCCTTGATTTGATCCAATTTCCTTGAAAATTGAATGAGGAAAACAAAAAGATTTGATGCAAGATTGATTAGGAACTAATTGATGATAGAAGTCTCATCAATTGAAGTGAAGATCAATGCAAAAGTTGCTAGAGAAATAGTGTTTGGATGATGGAATTTTGAGAGAAAAAGGAATGAGAAAAATTTAGGAAAAGGTAGTTATGAAATTCCAAAAAGTAGTTTCTCTTTTCATTTAATTAATTAAAACATTAATTAATTCACTCAAATTAAGGAAAAAAATCTGGAGAAATCATTTTTAGGTATATTAGCTCCTTAAAGATTCAAAGTTTTAATCCTTACAAAACAGTCACCACTAAACTTTTCAAAAATCGCATTTTAGTCACTACACCGAAATGTAGTATTTCCAAACCTTATTTTGCAAAATTGATTTCACCACTCTCTTATATATGTTAAAAGAGGATTTTTAGATATTTTTCCCTATTTTTAAAATATCCCGAACTAGGCTTTCCCTAAAACCTCCTTTTATATTCGAACCGAAAATCAGACCGGTCTAGTTCAGACCCTAAACTTCCAAGCCCAAAATTGGGGTGTTACAACTCTCCCCCCTTAAGAAATTTCGTCCTCGAAATTTACCTGGAGGAAAAAGGTACGAAAACTGTTTCTTCATATCATCCTTTCTTTCCCACGTGGCTTCCTCAACACCACGATGCTTCCACAACACCTTAACAAATTCAATGGTCTTGCCTCGAAGAACTTTACTATCCGAATCCAGAATTTCAACCGACTCCTCATCATAGGTCAAGTCTGGATTCAACTCCACTTCCTCTACAGGCATAACATGCGAAGGATCCGATCTATACCTCCGAAGCATAGAGACATGAAACACATCATGTATCTTTTCCAACTCTTGCGGTAACCTCGACTTGTACGCAACAGGACCCACACGTTCAATCACCTCGTATGGTCCAATGTACATAGGGCTCAACTTACCCTTCCGGCCAAACCTCATCACCTTCTTCCAAGGCGAAACCTTCAAGAACCCACGATCACCTACCGCAAACTCAATCTCCTTACGCTTCAAATCCGCGTAAGACTTCTGTCGATCAGAAGCTGCCTTCAATCGCTCACAAATGAGCTTCACCTTCTCAGTGGTTCCTTTCAACAAAGTCGGCATTGAAGCCAACTTCTGACCTGTTTCAGCCCAGCAAAGAGGAGTTCTGCACTTCCTCCCGTACAAAGCTTCATAAGGTGCCATTTGAATACTTGCCTGGTAACTATTGTTATAAGCAAATTCCACCAAAGGCAAATGCTTCTCCCAAGAACCCTGAAACTCAATCACACAACACCTCAACATATCTTCCAGCACTTGGATAACACGCTCAGACTGTCCATCCGACTGTGGATGATAAGAAGTACTGAAATTCAACCGCGTACCCAAAGCTTGATGCAAACACTCCCAAAAACGCGATGTAAACCTCGGATCTCTATCCGACACTATAGAATTTGCCACACCATGCAGTCGCACAATCTTAGCAATGTACAACTCTGCAAGCTTGTCCAAGGTATACGTAGAATGCACTGGCAAGAAATGTGCACACTTCATAAGGCGATCCACAATCACCCACACCGAATTCTTTTTCGATGGCGACAAAGGCAAACCAAACACAAAGTCCATGGTAATCCTTTCCCACTTCCACTCAGGAATCCTCAACGGTTGCAACAACCCAGAAGGAAACTGATGTTCAGCCTTAACCCGCTGACAAACCATGCACTTACCCACATACTCCGCAACATCCTTCTTCAAACTCACCCAATAGTACTCATCCTTAAGATCACGATACATCTTTGTACTACCAGGGTGCATAGCAAAAGGACAGCTATGAGCCTCAGTCAGAATAGTACGCCTCAACTCTGCACCATTCGACACTACTACCCGACTACCAAAACATAAAACCCCATTATCATTAAAACAGAAATCTGATGGTCTATCCTCAGCAATATCCTGCACATGTGGCACCAAAGAATCATCCAACAGCTGCTTATCCTTTATCAACAGAACCAAAGATGGTTTCACTTGCAATTCAGCCACAAGACCCCCATCTCGCGAAATACTCAAGCTGGCAAACATAGCCCTTAACTCCACTGCCACCTTCCTACTCAAGGCATCCGCTACAACATTAGCTTTTCCTGGATGGTACTCGATCGTCAGATCGTAATCATTAAGCAACTCCACCCAACGTCGTTGCCTAAGATTCAACTCCTTCTGAGACATTAGATACTTCAAACTCTTGTGATCCGTGTACACAGTACACTTCTCACCATACAAGTAATGTCTCCAAATCTTCAAAGCAAAAACCACCGCAGCTAACTCAATATCATGCGTAGGATAATTGTGCTCATACACCTTCAATTGGCGCGATGCATAAGCCACCACCTTACCCTCTTGCATCAACACACACCCCAAACCAACATAGGATGTGTCAATGTACACCACAAACTCTTTCCCTGATTCAGGTTGAACGAAGATAGGAGCTTGCGTCAAAGCTGCCTTAAGATTCTCAAAAGCTTGTTGCCTTACTTCTGTCCACTCAAACTTGACATCCTTTTGCAACAACTTTGTTAAAGGTGCAGCAATCTTTGAAAATCCATCCACAAACCTCCGATAGTATCCTGCCAACCCAAGGAAACTACGGACTTCGTGAACAGACTTAGGAGGCTTCCAATTCATCACCGCCTCAATCTTCTGAGGATCAACATGAATTCCCTCAGCAGAAACCACATGACCAAGGAAAACAACTTCCCTAAGCCAGAATTCGCACTTGCTCAGCTTAGCATAAAGCTGATTCTCCAACAGCGCCTGTAACACAATCCTCAAATGCCCCTCACGCTCCTCCTCAGTACGAGAGCACACAAGGATATCATCAATGAACACCACAACAAACTTGTCCAAGTATTCATGAAACACTCTATTCATCATGTCCATAAAAGTTGCAGGAGCATTCGTCAAGCCAAACGGCATCACAAGGAACTCATAATGCCCATACCACGTCCTAAAAGCTGTCTTTGGCACATCTACATCCTTCACCTTGAGCTGGTAATAACCTGACCTTAAGTCAATCTTAGAGAACACAGCCGCTCCCCGAAACTGATCAAAAAGATCATCAATCCTCGGAAAAGGATACCGATTCTTGATAGTCAACTTGTTCAGCTGACGATAATCGATGCACATTCTCATAGTGCCATCCTTCTTCTTCACAAACAAGACCGGTGCACCCCAAGGTGACAAACTCGGCCGAATGAAACCACGATCAAGCAACTCCTGAAGTTGTGTCTTCAGCTCCTTCAACTCCTTAGGTGCCATTCGATAAGGAGTAATGGACACTGGAGTTGTGTTTTCATACAACTCAATCCCAAACTCCACCTCTCGACTAGGAGGCAATCCAGGTAACTCCTCCGGAAACACTCCAGGAAACTCTCGCACAGTCCTGATATCTTTTAACTCGCAACTCCTTAGAGCTAGGATTCATCACAAAGGCCAGGTAAGCTTCACAACCTTGCCTCAGCATTCGGCTCGCTTCCAACGAAAACACCACATTGGCAAGAAACTTCACATTCTCACCAACCACCACTACTTCGTAATCATCCGCAAGCTTCAACGAAACTCGCTTGTTCTCAAAATCCACTACAGCTCGATGTTCAACAAGCCAATCTATACCAAGGATTACATCAAAACCATAGAATGGCAATTCCATGAGATCAACAAGAAAAACATGGTTTTGCACTTCCAATGGACATCTTCTATACAACCTCCGTGTCACAATGGTCTCACCGAAGGAACTAGTTACACATATACCAACATCCAAAGACTCAACAGGTAAACCAAGTAATTGAGCATGTTCACGCAATATGTATGAGTGTGTAGATCTAAAATCAATCAAAGAAAGTAATGATAAGGATTGCAAAGTAAAGGTACCTGCGATCACATCCGTATCATTTCTCCCCTCACGCTGAGTATACACTCGAGCCTGGCCACCACCCTCAGGTTGAACAGCCACCACATGCGCCACATTCCTCTCACCATCATCTCTGCGCTGGAAGTTACCACGGCCGCGCCCACGACCTCTCTGTGGTGCAACTACCCCAGGAGCACGTCCCTGACCACCACCGGCCAACATAGGACACTCTCTCCTCATGTGATCTACCGAACCACAATTCCAGCATGAATTACCAGTCACTGCTACCGGAGCCTGAACCTCCCTCGCTGCTCGAGGACAATCTCGCCTCATATGGCCACGAGATCCACACGTTCAACACGTGTTCTGATCAGCCCTCATCCTATCTCCCTGGACAGGCGCACCATGTCCTCCACCACCACGTCTAGCAGAAGACTGATACCTCTTATCACGTCCTCTCTTGTTCCATCCACCACTGGAACTATAATCAACAGCTCTTTTGCCCGAGCTAGAAATAACGCCTCTGGAAGACAAACCCAAGTTCTGCTCAATGTCCTTCGCTCTACTCACCAGCACATCAAAATCCGTATACTCAGCAGCAAGCATGAAAGTCTTCACGTCCGTCACTAAACCATAACGAAAACGTTCACACCTCTCCCGCTCATCAGGGATTAGCTCAGGTGCATACTGGCTAAGGCGGACAAACTGGATCTCATACTCAGCCACCGTCATGCTTCCTTGCACAAGAGACATGAATTCTCTTTTCTTCTCATCTAGGTATCGCACGCCTAGATACTTTCGCTTGAACACGTTCAAGAAGAACGTCCAAGTCACATCATTTTCCTCCATTCTGGAGATAGTGGTCGTCCACCACGTATACGCATCATCATGCAACAATGACACCACACAACCCAACTTCTGCGCATTGCTGCAATTCATTTGCCCCAAAATCCTCTTGGTGCTTTCCAACCAAGATTCAGATCCTTCAGGAGATAAACCTCTGAACTTAGTCCCTCCCAGACTGCGAAGACGTTCCAAAGGTAATCTCACGTTAGCGTCACCCTGATGCGCGGCTCCGTGAGCTCCATCTACTGTTGCCTGAAAGGCTCCAGCAATAGCCTGAATCAGCATAGTCATGTCAGGAGAAGCTTGCCCTTGCACACCTTCAGGTCCAGCGACCCCAGCACCAGCACCAACACCAGCATTTTCACCCCCAGCACCATCACCGCCGGGTGGTCCACCACCAGGGGGATGAGGTAAATCCACAACATTCTCAGCATTTTCCTCATTTTCATTCTGAGCCATAGCTCTCGTATTCATCCTCATCTCTCTACGAGGCCCCATTTATAAAAACAATGCACTGACACAAATGCAATAAACATAATTAGGCTCAACAAGGTAAGTAATCCAAGTACTCAAGCTCATTTTCCAAAAACAATTCCTTTCATTAGTTTTGATATGGCAATGGGTTCCCCTAATATGCTTCAACATAGCATAGCATCACAATTACAACCATACATCACAATTCATAAAACATTCCCTCACCTAAAAGGTCCATCATGCAAAAACATATGCATCACCCACATAACAATTCCTCATTTACACGAGAACTAAGCTCTGATACCAACAAATGTAACCCCCTTAGCCCGGCCTAGACGGTTGACCCGAACTACAAAGATTACACTGGGAAAACCAAAGTTAACTCGAAAGTCAACCTTGATTAGCGACCTTTTTTCTTTTTAATCTTGTCTAGATGCACGTTAACCCTAAGTGAGCACTCATGATACATATATGTGAAAAGCACAGCGATCAGATTTCAGAAAGGGACTCGATTGCGCAATATACAAATATTAGGGACCAAAATGTAAATTTTGTAAATTAGAAGGTTATAACTGATTTTTAAGTTACCAATATGAAATTAGTCATATTACAAGCTTCCCTGTCAAATTTTCACCTTATTTGGACATCCCAAACTCATACAATTGCAAAAACAACTTTTGGGACTAAAACATAAAGCTTGCAAACTTCAACACCATTCAAATCAGTGCCCAACGGTCACCTGTTTCGAAACGGCATTGACCGTTCCGAAACGCGGGTTCGTTCCGAGACTGGTTCCGAAACAGGGCCTTCCAGTGGCCAAATCGTTTCGGAACAGCCTCCAGCCGTTTCGAAACACGAAAGCCATTATAGGCCCCCGTTTCGAAACACCAGTGCCTGTTCCGATACGGTTTGCCCAGAAACTGCAGATTTTGCTGGTTTTTCATACATAATTCCACTCGAACACATCCCAATGACTTCCTAATCATGAAAACAAGTCATCATACATATATAGAGCATGGTTGTACCTCCTAAACACATTCATAGCATGAAACATGAAAATTCACATATCTAAAGGCATGCTTCCTATTATCCAAAACCAAGCAATCAACCAATCTCCAAAACAATTATTAAAAGGCCACTTACAATTCAAACCATCAAAAACAACATGCCACAACCTAGGGAGTTCAACACATCTCCCAAAACACAAACTTAGGTTCCCATTACCAAATTACCAAAACTAATAGCGTAAGAACACATCACCATACATGAGCTTGGTTTCCCTTGGACACTCTAGCCTCCTTGTTGCCCTTAAACACTTCAATTATTTGCATTATTGGTACAAGAGAGAGAGCGTAAGCACAATTGCTTAGTGAGGCATGCTCTAAAGAAAACAACACAATAATGTCTTTTTAGAAAAACACTTTCAACAAAACTTTTAAACACAAGTTCATCTCTTTTCATGCAACCTTGCATACTTTACAAGCATCTCATGCTTCATTACACTCAACTCAACATATTGGCTTTCAAGTGATAATTCATAACCATTTACAACACAAAACACAATCGGATACGCGGATTACAAGCGTTGTCCCACACGCTTCATACACACTACCGAACAACATAAGGTGGAGTTTATCGGTACAATCACAACCCCTCAACATATTGGCTTTCAAGTGATAATTCATAACCATTTACAACACAAAACACAATCGGATACGCGGATTACAAGCGTTGTCCCACACGCTTCATACACACTACCGAACAACATAAGGTGGAGTTTATCGGTACAATCACAACCCCTCAACACCCGTGATGGAGTTTAACGGTACAATCACAACCCCTCCACATCATTCATCGGTAGTTGTACAATTCCACTAACGAGTGCAAGGGACACATAACACAAGATCCACACACGGACTTTTAACCACCATTGTGATCTTACCTCACTCGTTAAAGTACTTGGATGGAGTTTACGGTACAATCACAACCCCTCAACATCCAAGGCGACTTTATTCACAGTGCACCCAATCCTATAGTCGGCTAACTATATCCGATTCAAGTACTTTAAAACCAATTCATCACTTGCCAATATACATCAAATACCATCAACAATTCACTGTTTTAAAGCATTAAACAAAGCCATTAAACATCATGCATCACCATGCATCATTACCAATTTAACAACATGCCAAAACAAGGATCTCTTACCTTGAGCATCCTTCAACACATGGCTTTCAAAACCAGCATTAACCATGCTAAAACATGCTTTCAAAACAGAATTTAAACATGCAATTTATAACCAATGCATCAAACCACTTCATGGCACATTCGAGGGAGTTTTTTCGAAAACTTACTCTTGAGCTTAGCTAAGTTGATTAGACTTACTCTAAGCTCCCATAACCTTCAAATAATTGTTTCAAAGCTGGAAATCCAACTCCACTCACCGATTACGTTTCGCACGTTTGCCGAAACGCCAATCAAGCCTCTGGATCAACTCCAAAAGTGTCTGAAGATGCCTCTCTTGTTTTAAACACATCAAAGCAGAGGATTAATGCATCATCATGCATTGAAATCTTCAGCCAACACTCATAAACTCGTTGATCTACCCAAAACCAACATTTCGGCTACCAAACACAATCGAAAACACCTCCAAACTCTTCCACAAATTAACCCAGCCAAGATCCATCACTTCTAACCATTTCTAAACATCAATCAACATCCAAAATACACCTTAACTCGTCCTTATACCTCCAGATATAACAGAACACCAAAAACACCTCAAAAACCACCATTTTCATAAGCAAAAACTTAGGAAATTCAACCTATTCGGGATTGCATTGATAAAACATCATTTCAACATCATTAGACATCCAAAAAACATTAAAGAATCATCTCAAAACAGAGCCCAAACAATCTCAACGAAATTCTTCAAGATTTATTCCAAATCTTAAGTTTTAAGCCAAAATCAAGTTTCTAACATTAAAACCATTTATAAAACTTAAATTAAGGATTGACAACTTGGGAATTTCAGTAAATAACTGAGTATTTAGAGGAGGAGAACAATCTTACCTCTAAATGGTGATTTCTCCTTGATTTGAGCCAATTTCCTTGAAAATTCAATGAGGAAAACAAAAGGATTTGATGCAAGATTGATTAGAAACTAATTGATGATAGAAATCTCATCAATTGAAGTGAAGATCAATGCAAAAGTTTCTGGACAAATAGTGTTTGGATGATGGAATTTTGAGAGAAAAAGGAATGAGAAAAATTTAGGAAAAGGTAGTTATGAAATTCCAAAAAGTAGTTTCTCTTTTCATTTAATTAATTAAAACATTAATTAATTCACTCAAATTAAGGAAAAAATCTGGAGAAATCATTTTTAGGTATATTAGCTCCTTAAAGATTCAAAGTTTCAATCCTTACAAAACAGTCACCACTAAACTTTTCAAAAATTGCATTTTAGTCACTACACCGAAATGTAGTATTTCCAAACCTTATTTTGCAAAATTGATTTCACCACTCTCTTATATATATTAAAAGAGGATTTTTAGATATTTTTCTCTATTTTTAAAACATCTTGAACTAGGCTTTCCCTAAAACCTCCTTTTATATTCGAACCGAAAATCAGACCGGTCTAGTTCAGACCCTAAACTTCCAAGCCCAAAATTGGGGTGTTACAAGAAGGCTAGAGATGAGATATCCTTCCCTAGGTTGAATTACATGTCTTTATATAGGCCTTGGGTCTGAGTTTTCTAGTATGACAAGAACATAAGTTTAAACTAAAGTACAACTCTATTGGAAAATTAATCTTCTGAGTGCATGACTTTAACTCGTCCTCTTTTCTTGCTTTGGATTTCTTCCTTGGACTTTGGGATTGGCCTTCATTCTGCCTTAGGGCTTAGAAAAATATAGGAGTGGTCCACGACAGACCGGCTTGAATTCCTCTATATGTCGAGCTCCACTTCACTTTTCCCTTCCACCAACGCTGTCGTCATGGCTGCCACGGCAGTGGCCACGGCAGCATCTCCCTTCTTGACTCCAGTCCTGAGTTCCAACTCTGCTCCCTCACTGCCCTGAGTCTACCACAGCAGCTACCTGCAATAAATAGCCAAAATCAGTAGCAATTGTGCCATTTTATCTAATTGTGATGTATATGTGAAATTGTACCTAAATGAAATGAATTATGCTTGAATGCAACAGAAATATGGGTTAAATAAGGGGTAAAATATAGAACTTTTACACACTCAACACACCCCAAACTCAAGTTCTTGCTTGCCCTCAAGCAATTATGACCTAAAAAATCTTTTGTTTGGCTTAATTCAGTGAACTTTTCATTACCTACCACACATGCTCTATCACGAACAACACTGTAACACCCCAATTTTGGGCTTGGAAGTTTAGGGTCTGAACCGGACCGGTTTAAATTACGGTTCAAATATAAAAGGTGGTTTTTAGGGAAAGCCTAGTTCGGGATGCATTAAAAATATGGGAAAATATCTAAAAATCCTCTTTTATTATAAATAAGAGAGTGGTGAAATCAATTTTACAAAATGGGGTTTGGAAATATAACATTTCAAGTTAGTGACTAAAATGTAATTTTTGAAAAGTTGGTGACTGTTTTAAAAGGATTGAAACTTTGAATCTTTAAGGAGCTAATTTACCCAAGGGAGAGTTTCTCCAGATTTTTCTTAAATTTTAAAGACTCATTTAATGTGATTTAATAAAAAGAAAAGAGGGAAAAGAGATATTTTAGTTTCATAACTAACTTTTGCCAAAATTTTCCCATTTCATTTTCTCTCAATTTTCCCTCAGCCAAACACATTTCCACAGCCACTTTTCCTTTGATTTTCACACCTAAAGTTGAGATTTCAATCTCTAAATGTTTTCTAATCATTTCTACACCAAATCCTCATCTTTTGCTTATTGAATTTTCAAGGATTTTGGCTCTAAACAAGGAGAAACTCACATTTAGAGGTATGAACATCCTTCTCCTCTAAATACTCAGTTCTTTACTGAAATTCCCAAGTTCTCAATCCTTAAATTGAGTTTTATTAAAGGTTTTAATGTTGTGTTCTTGATTTTGGCTTAAAATGCAAGATTTGGATTTAATTTTGAAGAAATTCGTAATAGATGATTGGGCTCTGTTTTGAGATGTTTTTTTGATGTATTTTGAATGTCTAAATAATGTGTAATTGAGGTTTAATCAATGCAATCCCGAATAGGTTGATTTTCCTAAGTTTTGACTTGAGAAAATGGTGGTTTTTGGGGTGATTTTGATGTTCTGCTATAGCTGGAGGTATAAGGACGTGATTAGGTACTTTTTGGATGTTAATTGATGTTTAAGAATGATTGGATTTGATGGATCTTGGCTGGGTAATGTTGTAGAGGTGTTTGGATGTGATTTTGGTTGTGTTTGGTAGCCGAAATGTGAGTTTTGATGAGAGCAACGAGTTTAGGTGTTGTGGTTGAAGATTTTAATGCATGATGATGCATTAATCCACTGCTTTGATGTGTTTAAAACAGGGGAGACATTATCGGATCCTTGTGGTGTTGATCCGGAGGCTTGATCGGCGTTTCGGCAAGCTTGCGAAACGGAATCGGTGAGTGAAGTTTGGTTTTCAGCTTTGAAACCAATCTTTGAAGGTTATGGGAGCTTAGTTTAAGTCTAAACAACTTAGCTAAGCTCAAGAGTAAGTTTTTCGGAGAAACTCTCTTTTTGATGAACCATGAGATGGTTGAATGCAATGTGTTTATTTTGTATGTTTAAATTCTGTTTTGAAAGCATATTTTAGCATGTTTAATGCTGGTTTTGTAAGCCATGTGTTGAGGGATGCTCAAGGTAAGAGATTCTTGTTTTGGACATTGATAAATGTGGTTTGATGCATAGTGATGCATGATTATGTAATGGCTTTGATTAATGCTTTAAAACAGTGGATTGTTGATGATAATTGATGTATATTGGCAAGTGATGTGTTGGTTTTAAAGTACTTGAATCGGATATAGTTAGCCGGCTATAGGATTGGGTGCACCGTGAATAAAGTCACCTTGGATGTTGAGGGGGTTGTGATTGTACCGTAAACTCCATCCAAGAACACTAACGAGATGTCTAAGATCATAATGGTGGTTAAAATGCCATGTGAGGATCTTGTGTTGTGTTCCGTGTTCTCGTTAGTGATGTTATACAACTACCAATGAGTGATGTGGAGGGGGTTGTGATTGTACCGTTAAACTCCATCACGGGTGTTGAGGGGTTGTGATTGTACCGGTAAACTCCACCTTGTGTGTTGGTAGTGTGTATGGAGCGTATGGGACAACGCTTGTAATCCGCGTATCCGATTGTGTTTTGAGTTGAAAATGGTTATGGATTATCACTTGAAAGCCAATATGACATGTTGATGTATTGAAGCATGAGATGCTTGGTTTGTATGCATAGATGCATGATAAATGATGTTTTGAAACTAAAGGCCTTGAAAAGGTGTTTTTACAAATTGCATTATTGTGTTGTTTCATTAGAGCATTTCTCACTAAGCATATGTGCTTACGCTCTCTCTTTCTTGAACCAATAATGCAGAGCATTGAAGTGCTTTAGGGGCAGTAAGGAGGTCAAGGATCCAAGTGAAAGTCTAAGCTCATGTATGGTGACTATTTTCACAACACTATTAGCTTTTGGTATTTGGCAATGGGAGCCTAGGTTGTGTTTTTGGGAGATGTTTTGGACTCCCTAAGTTGGTTTAATGCCTATGATGATGTTGGAACATGTAAATGTCCATTTGGTATTTGTTTTGGAGATTTGATGATTGCTTGCTTTTCATTTTAGGATGCATGCCTATAGACTTGTGGTTTTTCCTAAATGATGTTATGATTGAGCTTTGATGATGCAAATATGTTCCTTTAATGTTTGATGACTTGTTGGCATGACATGGAGGTCTTATGAGCATGTTTGGTGGGTCGAAAGAGTGTAAAACAGACTTTTCTGCTGTTTCTGGGCAGGGTGTTTCGAAACACCCTTGCCTGTTTCGAAACAAGTGCATATTTTGGCCTGGGTGTTTCGAAACGGGCTGAGGTGTTTCGAAACACTTTGGCTACTGCAAAGGGTGTTTCTGAACGGCCTAGACCCGTTTCGGAACACTTGACCGTTGGGCACTGATTTGAATAGTTTTGAGGTTTGCAAGCTTTACGTTTTAGTCTTGATTTTTGTATGTGCAATTGGTTGAGTTTGAGATGTCCGTTTGAGTTGAAATTTGAAAGAGAGGTATGAAACATGACTAATTTCATAATGGTAACTTAAAAATCGGTAAAGTCCTCTTAATTTCCAGATTTTACATTTTGGTCCCTAAATTCGTATGTTGTGCAATTGAGTCCCTTATCGTTTTCCGATTGCTGTGATTTTTGAGTATGCTTATCTCAAGAGTACACCTAAGGTTAATATGCATCTAGACAAGGTTTAAAAGAAAAAAAAGGGACGTTAATCAAGGTTGACTTTTGGGTTGACTTTGGTTTTCCCCGTGTAATCTTCGTAGTTCGGGTCAACCGTCTAGGCCGGGCTAAAGGGGTTACATTTGGTGGTATCAGAGCTGAGTTCTCGAGTATTTGGGAATGGTTATGTGGGTGATATGTGTATGATTGCTTGTATACTTGTTGAGTGAAAGTATGATGTATGAATTGTAAGAATGTTGCAAATTGTGGTGTATGCTGTGGTGAAGCATGTTAGAGGGACCCATTGCCATATCAAAGCTAATGAAATGATTTGTTTTAAATTGGAAATGAGCTTGAGTACTTGGATTGCTTACCTTGCTGAGCCTGACTTTGTTTATTACATTTGTGATTGCATAGTATAGTGAATGGGACCTCGTAGAGAGACGAGGATTAATACGCGAGCTATGGCTCAAAATGAGAACGAAGAGAATGCTGAAAATGTAGTGGATTTACCTCCTCCACCCGGTGGTGGTGGTGCTGGGGGTGAGGGAGCTGGTGCTGGTGCTGGGGTCGCTGGACCTGAAGCTGAGCAGGGGCAAGCTGCTCCTGACATGACAGTGCTGATTCAGGCTATTGCTGGAGCCTTTCAGGCGGCGGTAGCTGGAGCTCATGGAGCTGGGCATCAGGGAGATGCTAATGTTAGACTACCTCTGGAACGTTTGCGCAGTCTGGGAGGGACTGAGTTCAGGGGCTTGTCTGCTGAGGGTTCCGAGTCTTGGTTGGAAAGTACCAAGAGAATTTTGGGACAAATGAACTGCAATGAAGTGCAGAAGTTGGGCTGTGTAATATCATTGTTGCATGACGATGCGTATACCTGGTGGACAACCGTTATCTCCGGAATGGAGGATGCTGATGTGACTTGGACGTTCTTTCTGAACGCGTTCAAGAGGAGGTATCTGGGTGTTCGGTACCTGGATGAAAAGAAAAGGGAATTCATGTCTCTTACTCAAGGGAACATGTCAGTGGCTGAGTACGAGGTTCAGTTTGTCCGACTCAGTCAGTACGCACATGAGCTTATCCCTGATGAGCGGGAGAGGTGTGAACGTTTCCGTTATGGTTTGGTGACGGATGTAAAGACCTATATGCTGGCTGCTGATTACACTGACTTTGATGTGCTGGTTGGTAGAGCAAAAGACATTGAGTTGAATTTGAGTTTATCTTCTAGAGGAGCTGGTCCTAGTGCGGGCAAGCGAGCTGCTGAGTATAGTTCTGGTGGCGGACGGAACAAGAGAGGACGTGATCGGAAGTATCAGTCTTCAGCTAGGCGTGGTGGTGGAGGGCAAGGTGCGCCTGTTCAGGGAGACAGGGCGAGAGCTGATCAGAACACATGTTGGACATGTGGATCGCGTGGTCATCTGAGGCGTGATTGTCCTCGAGCAGCGAGGGAGGTACAGGCTCCTGTTGTGGTGACCGGTAATTCGTGCTGGAACTGTGGTTCGGCGGATCACATGAAGAGAGAGTGTCCTCTGTTGGCCGGTGGTGGTCAGGGACGTGCTCCTGGAGTTGTTGCACCACAGAGAGGTCGTGGGCGCGGCCGTGGTAATTTCCAGCGTAGAGAGGATGGTGGAAGGAATGTGGCTCATGTGGTAGCTGTTCAGCCTGAGGGTGGTGGTCAGACCAGAGTGTATGCTCAGAGGGAGGGGAGGAATGACACGGATGTGATCGCAGGTACTTTCACTTTGCAATCCTTGTCATTACTTTCCTTGATTGATTCTGGATATACACACTCATACATATTGCGTGAGCATGCTCAATTGCTTGGTTTGCCTGTTGTGTCTTTGGATGTTGGTATGCGTGTAACTAGTTCTTTTGGTGAGACTGTTGTGACACGAAAGCTTTATAGAAGATGTCCCTTGGTTGTGCAAGATCATGTTTTTCATGTTGATCTTATGGAATTGCCTTTCTATGGTTTTGACGTAATCTTTGGTATGGATTGGCTTGTTGAGCATCGAGCTGTTGTGGATTTTGAGAATAAGCGAGTTTCGTTGAAGCTTGCGGATGATTATGAGGTAGTGGTGGTTGGTGAGAATGTGAAGTTTCTTGCCAATGTGGTGTCCACTTTGGAAGTGAGTCGGATGCTGAGGCAAGGTTGCGAAGCCTACCTAGCCTTTGTGATGAATCCTAGCTCTAAAGAGTTACGTGTGCAAGATATCAGGACTGTGCGAGAGTTTCCTGGTGTGTTTCCGAAGGAGTTTCCTGGATTGCCCCCTAATCGCGAAGTGGAGTTTGGGATTGAGCTGTATGAAAACACAACTCCAGTGTCCATTACTCCTTATCGAATGGCACCTAAAAAGTTGAAAGAGCTGAAGACGCAACTTCAGGAGTTGCTTGATCGTGGTTTCATTCGGCCGAGTGTGTCACCTTAGGGTGCACCGGTGTTGTTTGTGAAGAAAAAGGATGGCACTATGAGAATGTGCATCGATTACCGTCAGCTTAACAAGTTGACTATCAAGAATCGGTATCCATTACCGAGAATTGATGATCTTTTTGATCAATTTTGGGGAGCAGCTGTGTTCTCTAAAATTGACTTAAGGTCAGGGTATTATCAGCTGAAGGTGAAGGATGTGGATGTGCCAAAGACAGCCTTCAGGACGAGGTATGGGCATTATGAGTTCCTTGTGATGCCGTTTGGGTTGACGAATGCTCCTGCAGCTTTCATGGACATGATGAATAGAGTGTTCCATGAATACTTGGATAAATTTGTTGTGGTGTTCATTGATGATATTCTCGTGTACTCTCGTACTGAGGAGGAGCATGAGGGGCATTTGAGAATTGTGTTGCAGGCTTTGTTGGAGAATCAGCTTTATGCCAAGCTGAGCAAGTGTGAGTTATGGCTTAGAGAAGTTGTGTTTCTTGGTCATGTGATCTCTGTTGAAGGAATTCGTGTTGATCCTCAGAAGATTGAGGCAGTGATGAATTGGAAGCCTCCTAAGTCTGTTCATGAAGTCCGTAGTTTCCTTGGTTTGGTGGGGTAATATCGGAGGTTCGTGGATGGGTTTTCAAAGATTGTTGCAACTTTGACAAAGTTGTTGCAGAAGGATGTTAAGTATGAGTGGACGGAAGCGAGACAACATGCTTTTGAGAAGCTTAAGGCAGCTTTGACGCAAGCTCCTATCTTGGTTCAACCTGAATCAGGGAAAGAGTTTGTGGTGTATAGTGACGCGTCCTACGTTGGTTTGAGATGTGTGTTGATGCAAGAGGGTAAGGTGGTGGCTTATGCATCGCGTCAGTTGAAGGTGCATGAGCGCAATTATCCTACGCATGACATTGAGTTAGCTGCGGTGATTTTCGCTTTGAAAATTTGGAGACATTACATGTATGGTGAGAAGTGTACTGTGTACACGGACCACAAGAGTTTGAAGTATCTGATGTCTCAGAAAGAGTTGAATCTTAGGCAGCGACGTTGGGTGGAGCTGCTTAAGGATTACGATTTGACGATCGAGTACCATCCGGGTAAAGCTAATGTTGTAGCGGATGCCTTGAGTAGGAAGGTAGCTGTGGAGTTGAGGGTTATGTTTGCCAGTTTGAGCATTTCGCGTGATGGTGGTCTTGTGGCTGAGTTGCAAGTGAAACCATCCTTGATTCAGTCGATTAAGGAAAAGCAGTTGTTGGATGATTCCTTGGTGCCACATGTTCAGGATATTGCAGAGGATAGGCCATCGGATTTCTGCTTTAATGATGATGGAGTTTTATGCTTTGGAATTCGGATAGTAGTGCCCAATGATGCTGAGTTGAGGCGTGCTATTCTGACTGAAGCTCATAGTAGTCCTTTTGCTATGCACCCTGGTAGTACTAAGATGTACCGTGATCTTCGTGATGAGTACTATTGGGTGGATTTAAAGAAAGATGTTGCTGAGTTTGTAAGTAAGTGCATGGTATGTCAGCGAGTTAAGGCTGAGCATCAGTTTCCTTCAGGGTTGTTGCAACCGTTGAGGATTCCTGAGTGGAAGTGGGAGAGGATTACCATGGACTTCGTGTCTGGTTTGCCTTTGTCGCCATCGAAGAAGAATTCGGTGTGGGTGATTGTGGATCGCCTGACGAAGTGTGCGCATTTCTTGCCTGTGCATACTACGTACACTTTGGATAAGCTTGCGGAGCTGTACATTGCTGAGATTGTGCGGCTGCATGGTGTGCCAAATTCGATTGTGTCGGATAGAGATCCGAGGTTTACATCACGTTTCTGGCAGTGTTTGCATCAGGCTTTGGGTACACGGTTGAATTTCAGTACATCTTATCATCCGCAGTCGGATGGACAGTCTGAGCGTGTTATCCAGGTGTTGGAGGGTATGTTGAGGTGCTGCATGATTGAGTTTTAGGGTTCTTGGGAGAAATGTTTGCCTTTGGTGGAGTTTGCCTATAATAATAGTTATCAGGCAAGTATTCAAATGGCACCTTATGAAGCTTTGTACGGGAGGAAGTGTATGACTCCTCTTTGTTGGGCTGAAACAGGTCAAAAGTTGGTTTCAATGCCCGCTTTGTTGAAAGGAACCACCGAGAAGGTGAAGCTCATTTGTGAGCGATTGAAGGCAGCTTCTGGTCGGCAAAAGTCTTACGCGGATTTGAAGCGTAAGGAGATTGAGTATGCGGTGGGTGACCGTGTGTTTTTGAAAGTTTCGCCTTGGAAAAAGGTGATGAGGTTTGGCCGAAAGGGTAAGTTGAGCCCTAGGTACATTGGACCATACGAGGTGATTGAGCGTGTGGGTCCTGTTGCGTACAAGTTGAGGTTACCGCAAGAGTTAGAAAAGATTCATGATGTGTTTCATGTTTCTATGCTTCGGAAGTATAGATCAGATCCTTCTCATGTGATGCCTGTGGAGGAAGTGGAGTTGAATCCGGATTTGACCTATGATGAGGAACCGGTGGAGATTCTGGATTCGGATAGTAAAGTTCTTCGAGGCAAGACCATTGAGTTGGTAAAGGTGTTGTGGAAGCATCGTGGTGCTGAGGAAGCCACGTGGGAACGGAAGGATGACATGTTGAAGCAGTTTTCGTACCTTTTTCCTCCAGGTAAATTTCGAGGATGAAATTTCTTAAGGGGGGAGAGTTGTAACACCCCAATTTTGGGCTTGGAAGTTTAGGGTCTGAACCGGACCGGTTTAAATTACGGTTCGAATATAAAAGGTGGTTTTTAGGGAAAGCCTAGTTCGGGATGCATTAAAAATATGGAAAAATATCTAAAAATCCTCTTTTATTATATATAAGAGAGTGGTGAAATCAATTTTACAAAATGGGGTTTGGAAATATGACATTTCAAGTTAGTGACTAAAATGTAATTTTTGAAAAGTTGGTGACTGTTTTAAAAGGATTGAAACTTTGAATCTTTAAGGAGCTAATTTACCCAAGGGAGAGTTTCTCCAGATTTTTCTTAAATTTTAAAGACTCATTTAATGTGATTTAATAAAAAGAAAAGAGGGAAAAGAGATATTTTAGTTTCATAACTAACTTTTGCCAAAATTTTCCCATTTCATTTTCTCTCAATTTTCCCTCAGCCAAACACATTTCCACAGCCACTTTTCCTTTGATTTTCACACCTAAATTTGAGATTTCAATCTCTAAATGATTTCTAATCATTTCTACACCAAATCCTCATCTTTTGCTTATTGAATTTTCAAGGATTTTGGCTCTAAACAAGGAGAAACTCACATTTAGAGGTATGAACGTCCTTCTCCTCTAAATACTCAGTTCTTTACTGAAATTCCCAAGTTCTCAATCCTTAAATTGAGTTTTATTAAAGGTTTTAATGTTGTGTTCTTGATTTTGGCTTAAAATGCAAGATTTGGATTTAATTTTGAAGAAATTCGTAATAGATGATTGGGCTCTGTTTTGAGATGTCTTTTTGATGTATTTTGGATGTCTAAATAATGTGTAATTGAGGTTTAATCAATGCAATACCGAATAGGTTGATTTTCCTAAGTTTTGACTTGAGAAAATGGTGGTTTTTGGGGTGATTTTGATGTTCTGCTATAGCTGGAGGTTTAAGGACGTGATTAGGTCCTTTTTGGATGTTAATTGATGTTTAAGAATGATTGGATATGATGGATCTTGGCTGGGTAATGTTGTAGAGGTGTTTGGATGTGATTTCGGTTGTGTTTGGTAGCCGAAATGTGAGTTTTGATGAGAGCAGCGAGTTTAGGTGTTGTGGTTGAAGATTTTAATGCATGATGATGCATTAATCCACTGCTTTGATGTGTTTAAAACAGGGGAGACATTATCGGATCCTTGTGGTGTTGATCCGGAGGCTTGATCGGCGTTTCGGCAAGCTTGCGAAACGGAATCGGTGAGTGAAGTTTGGTTTTCAGCTTTGAAACCAATCTTTGAAGGTTATGGGAGCTTAGTTTAAGTCTAAACAACTTAGCTAAGCTCAAGAGTAAGTTTTTCGGAGAAACTCTCTTTTTGATGAACCATGAGATGGTTGAATGCAATGTGTTTATTTTGCATGTTTAAATTCTGTTTTGAAAGCATATTTTAGCATGTTTAATGCTGGTTTTGTAAGCCATGTGTTGAGGGATGCTCAAGGTAAGAGATTCTTGTTTTGGACATTGATAAATGTGGTTTGATGCATAGTGATGCATGATTATGTAATGGCTTTGATTAATGCTTTAAAACAGTGGATTGTTGATGATAATTGATGTATATTGGCAAGTGATGTGTTGGTTTTAAAGTACTTGAATCGGATATAGTTAGCCGGCTATAGGATTGGGTGCACCGTGAATAAAGTCGCCTTGGATGTTGAGGGGGTTGTGATTGTACTGTAAACTCCATCCAAGAACACTAACGAGATGTCTAAGATCATAATGGTGGTTAAAATGCCATGTGAGGATCTTGTGTTGTGTTCCGTGTTCTCGTTAGTGATGTTATACAACTACCAATGAGTGATGTGGAGGGGGTTGTGATTGTACCGTTAAACTCCATCACGGGTGTTGAGGGGTTTTGATTGTACCGGTAAACTCCACCTTGTGTGTTGGTAGTGTGTATGGAGCGTATGGGACAACGCTTGTAATCCGCATATCCGATTGTGTTTTGAGTTGAAAATGGTTATGGATTATCACTTGAAAGCCAATATGACATGTTGATGTATTGAAGCATGAGATGCTTGGTTTGTATGCATAGATGCATGATAAATGATGTTTTGAAACTAAAGGCCTTGAAAAGGTGTTTTTACAAATTGCATTATTGTGTTGTTTCATTAGAGCATTTCTCACTAAGCATATGTGCTTACGCTCTCTCTTTCTTGAACCAATAATGCAGAGCATTGAAGTGCTTTAGGGGCAGCAAGGAGGTCAAGGATCCAAGTGAAAGTCTAAGCTCATGTATGGTGACTATTTTCACAACACTATTAGCTTTTGGTATTTGGCAATGGGAGCCTAGGTTGTGTTTTTGGGAGATGTTTTGGACTCCCTAAGTTGGTTTAATGCCTATGATGATGTTGGAACATGTAAATGTCCATTTGGTATTTGTTTTGGAGATTTGATGATTGCTTGCTTTTCATTTTAGGATGCATGCCTATAGACTTGTGGTTTTTCCTAAATGATGTTATGATTGAGCTTTGATGATGCAAATATGTTCCTTTAATGTTTGATGACTTGTTGGCATGACATGGAGGTCTTATGAGCATGTTTGGTGGGTCGAAAGAGTGTAAAACAGACTTTTCTGCTGTTTCTGGGCAGGGTGTTTCGAAACACCCTTGCCTGTTTCGAAACAAGTGCATATTTTGGCCTGGGTGTTTCGAAACGGGCTGAGGTGTTTCGAAACACTTTGGCTACTGCCAAGGGGTGTTTCTGAACGGCCTAGACCTGTTTCGGAACACTTGACCGTTGGGCACTGATTTGAATGGTTTTGAGGTTTGCAAGCTTTACGTTTTAGTCCTGATTTTTGTATGTACAATTGGTTGAGTTTGAGATGTCCGTTTGAGGTGAAATTTGGCAGAGAGGTATGAAACATGACTAATTTCATAATGGTAACTTAAAAATCGGTAAAGTCCTCTTAATTTCCAGATTTTACATTTTGGTCCCTAAATTCGTATGTTGTGCAATTGAGTCCCTTATCGTTTTCCGATTGCTGTGATTTTTGAGTATGCTTATCTCAAGAGTACACCTAAGGTTAATATGCATCTAGACAAGGTTTAAAAGAAAAAAAAGGGTCGTTAATCAAGGTTGACTTTCGGGTTGACTTTGGTTTTCCCCGTGTAATCTTCGTAGTTCGGGTCAACCGTCTAGGCCGGGCTAAGGGGGTTACATAACACCTTGTCGGACATTTCTTGGATTTATTCAGAACCATGCTATAGGTCTCATGTAGTGTGTGCATGCTTTGTGAACAAATATGTGCTTAGACTCCTTTAATTTACTAGAATAGTTAAGCTACTTACTTGAATTTTTATGCCAACTTTCATTTTCTTGGAAGCAATTCTTAGGCTCCTTTAGTTTTTCTTAGACTCAGTTTTCTTTTCTTATTTTAAGTTGACTAGAGCATGTTTTTGGGCACCTCTAGCTAACTTCCTAGAGCCGGTTTTAGGCACCTCTAGGTGTATTGAGTCTAAATTTTCTTATATTCTTTTCCTAGAGCTAGTGTTAGGAACCTCTAGGAGCAACTCAAGTGTTTAAGCTTTTCCTATTCTAGTTTACCAGTAGAAGTCTAGACAGCATAAGAGTCACAAAGGGTGTTTAAAGATCAGAACTATAGTAAGGCTCTAAACTGTTCCTAAAAATATCCTAAAGGCACTGCCACGACAGAGTATGTCGCGGCAGGTAAGTTCAGTTCAAAGACTTAAGCCAAATGATTTTTTTTGACAAAAATAAACTAAATAATAACTAACACTTAGCCATAATTTTAAAACACAAAAGACACTTCATTACCGGAGGGATGCCACCCCCAAACTCGAGGGTTGCATTGCCCTCTATGCATGATGGCATGGGAAAAAAAGAAAATAAAATACATCACAATATAAATAAAATAGCAAGACAGCAAAAATAAGATAGAAACTTAATTTGAGGAGTTGTCATCGCTGCAGCTGCTGCTAATCTGTAGCTGTCGGCGGGCAGTGACCTTCATTGTGGGTGCCGGCATGGTGCTAGGAGAGGCAGAGGCAGTTTTCTTTTTGGCTTCCCTTGGCGGCTGGATACGAGTGGGTGAGATTTGGGGTAGCTTGTCCAGCACTTGTACCTCATCTTCGAAGCTACTGCTGCTACTGGTAGACTTGCCCTGGCTGGATGGTCCTTCACCAGCTTGGTTGGGCTTCTGCCTTTTCATAGGAGTGAACTCCTTGGAAAGGTTTCGAGCAACAGAGGGCTCCCCATCAGAGTTCTGCCAGACGGATGATGAGGAGAACCCTTCGAAGTAGTCGTCGTTGAGTTCTGGCAGCGGATCCTTTCTTTTCTCGCCTCTGGCAGTGGCAGTGTGGCTGCCGCCTTCAGCTGTCGCGGCCGGAGTAGGAATAGAGGCAGTAGATGAGGTCTTTGGTGTGGCAGCATGAGTAGGAGTAGGTGTGGGGCAGCAAAATAATTGTTCTAGGAAGGCAGGGAACGGTACATGTGGAAAATTTAAATTGTTATGAATAAAAGTTACTGTGGCTGCCGTGAAGTCCCTTACGAAGCTCATCAGACCAAGCTGTCGTTCCTCCATCTTTTTTAGTGTGGCTAGAATCTGAGTGGAGGCATTTGTTGGAGGAACTGCTGCCATTGGCTGTTGTTGTTCTGCTGCGACAGGTTCTAGCTGACTAGGGCCTGCCAGCTCCTCTACTGTGGCAGAAGGGTTGAAGTATGAGAGTGGGGTTACTGCTTTCAGCTCTATGAGGCTGAAGATGTTTCGTTCCGTCCACCCTTTCCCTCAGACTTTAAAATCTTTTGTAATTTTTGGAACGTTGTGGACTCGGCATATCACAGTGATGAGGTACGGGAAGAGAAGAGGTCTCGGTGGTCGGAGAGCACATTCCAAAATTCCCTCCCTTATGTATCGGCCGACGTTGATGGGTCTTTCATTGAGAATTGAATGTACAAGTTCTAACATGGGTCGGTCGACCATACTATTATGGGAGGATGGCATGATTCTCTTCTTCATGAAGTGGTTCCATAATTTGGCCTCGAGAGTTAGTTGAGTTCTTTTCACCGTCCACCGATGCTTTGGGTCGGTGTTCCATTATGTCCCCTCCCCTGTCACTTCTGCCATCACCGCATCATAGTCTGCTGGCGACAGACTCTTGACGAACCTCTTGTGGGTGTCTTCCCTTCTACTGACATGGAGGCCGTAGAGGGTGTTGATGTAGGAAGGCTCAAAAGTAAGTTCTTTACCTCGTACCGTCACGGTCGTGGTATCCTTGCTGTCGACGGCAGCATAAAATTCCCGGACCAGCGTGACGTTCATTTCTTCTGGCTGGGCAGCAAACCGCTGCCATTTCAAGGCATGGATCTTCTTTGCGATGAAAGGTTCAAGCCCTAGGTCTCCCGTGGGCTCGGTGTAGAGAAAACCCCTTTCTTCCCACATCTTTCTCTTCTGGAAAGAGTGGTAGTATCTTCCGGCAGAGTCGATGGAGGCAAAGCGGTTTGGGATGGCACTATGGCTGGGTGTGCTCACTGCTGTGGTAGAGCTGGAGGCAGCACTTTTGCGAGTTTGTCTGCTAGTCATAGTTGCAAGGCTGTGGAAAATAAAGAGAAATTGAGATCTAGAGAGAGCAAGTTGAGAGAGTAAAAGTGAGGTGAAAAATGAATAGTGAATGGAGGTTTATATAGATTAATGGTTTTCTGCCCGTTGGAGCTGTAACGGCAGGCGCAAATAACGGGGCCAGCTGTTACGCGGTTTCTGACGCGTCTGTCATGTGTTTTCGTGTCTGCTGCGCGTCTGTTACGCGTTTGTGTGTCTGTCGCAACAGCGTGGTGATAGGCTGTATTTTCTGCGTTTGTCGCGACAGCTGATGACAGGCTGTGACGACAGACTCATCTATTAGGCTTTTTGGGCTGCTGTTGATATGGTGGGCTGGTTCACTTCTTCTCCTTTCCTTGTTTCTCTTACTTCCTAAAAATAATTCAAATAAAACCTTAGTTCCTAAAAATAAAATGAAATAAAATAATTCTTAATTCCTAATAAATAAAATAAAATAAAATAATTAAGTTAAATTAGGGATGCCTTGAGGGGCATCTCCTAAAGTAACTACTTCCTGCATCCTTGGGGCTTCAGTCCCCTGATAATGCTTTAGTCTCTATCCGTTGACTTTGAATTGGTGCTCGTCTTTTAAGGATTTGATCGTGATTGCACCATGGGGAAAAACCTACACAACTTGGAAGGGGTCGAACCATCTAGATTTAAGCTTTCCTGGGAAAAGTTTTAACCTAGAGTTAAACAACAACACAAGCTGCCCTGGGCAGAACTGTCGTGGCAGCAACTTCTTGTCATGCCACCTCTTAGTTTTGTCTTTGTAAATCTTTGCGTTGTCGTAGGCCATTGCTCGAATTTCTTCAATTTCATTCAAGTCAAGTAGCCTCTTCTGTCCTGCCTTATCTAAGTCCATGTTTACTGCCTTGATAGCCCAATAAGCTCTGTGCTCTATCTCAACAGGTAAGTGGCATGTTTTCCCATATATAAGCCTGTAGGGTGACATTCCCAATGGTGTTTTGAATGATGTTCTATAGGCCCATAGTGCATCATTGAGGTGTAAAGACCAATCTTTTCATGTAGGTTTAACCATCTTCTCAAGAATGTTCTTTACTTCTCGGTTGGATATTTTGGTATGTCCATTGGTTTGAGGGTGATATGATGTTGCAATCTGGTGCTTTATGCCGTATTTTCTTAAGGCAGCAGCGATTACCCTATTGTCGAAATGTCTCCCTTCATCACTGATGATCGCCTTAGGTATGCCAAACCTAGAGAAAATGTTTTTGTGCAGAAATCTCTGAACAGTCTTGGCATCATTTTTCTGTGTGGCGATCACTTCAACCCATTTGGATACAAAATCCACTACCAGTAGGATGTAGAGGTTCCCACATAATGCTGGGAATGGTCCCATGAAGTCAATCCCCCATACGTCGAAGATTTCGACTTCTAAGATGTTTTACAGTGGCATCTCATGTCTTCTTAAGATGTTCCCAGTCCGTTGGCACTTGTCACAGCTTTTGTAGAATGCTTGGGCATCCTTGAACAGTGAGGGCCAATAAAAACCAGATTGCAAAACCTTTGCAACGGTTTTGTTTCCACCTAAGTGTCCTCCATATGGGGAGGCATGGCAGTGATGAAGCACAGCTTCCTGTTCATCCTGTGGTACACGCCTCCTAATAATTTGATCTGCACAATGTTTGAAAAGAAGAGGTTCGTCCCAGTAATAATGTTTTGCATCATTTTGGAACCTCTTCTTTGCTTGGTAATTAAGTTCAGGAGGTAGTAATCCGCTAACAATGTAATTAAAAAAATCAGCGTACCAAGGAAGTTCATAAAACTTACCTGTCGCCATGGCTGTAGCGGCAGTGCTTGTGGCAGCAAATAGCTGCTCATCCGGGAAGGTCTCCAGTATGTTAGTATTGTCTGTTTGTAGACTCTTTCCCATCTCTAATCTCGACAAGTGGTCTGCTACTTGGTTCTTTGTCCCCTTTTTATCCTTGATTTCAATGTCGAACTCTTACAGCAGCAGAATTCAACGTATCAATCTAGGTTTTGCATCATTTTTAGCGAACATATACTTCAATGCTGAATGGTCTGTATGGACCACCACCTTCGTTCCAAGTATGTACAGACGGAACTTGTCGATTGACAACACCACTGCTAACAGTTCTTTTTCTGTTGTAGTGTAATTCACTTGGGCATCGTTCAATGTTTTACTGGCGTAGTAAATCACATGGAAGAGCTTATCCTTCCTCTGCCCTAGTGCTGCCCCTACTGCATTGTCACTGCATCACACATTATTTCAAATGGCAAACTCTAGTTTGGTGGCTGTACAATCGGGGCTGTTACCAGCTTCTCCTTCAGAATTTTGAATGCCTCAGTACATTCAGTATTGAAATCAAAGGGACGATTCTGCTCCAATAAGTGGCATAAAGGCTTAGTAATCTTCGAGAAATTTGCAATAAATCTTCGATAAAACCCAGCATGCCCTAAGAAACTCCGAATCCCCTTGATTGTGCTGGGTGGTGGCAGCTTTTCGATGACTTCGATTTTTGCTCTGTATACCTCTATTCCGCGGCAGTTTACCTTGTGGCCTAGGACTATTCCTTCATCCACCATGAAGTGACATTTTTCCCAGTTTAATACCAAGTTCGCTTTCTCGCATCTTTCGAGCACCTTTTGTAAGTTGCCTAAACAGCCTTCAAAACTGTCTCCAAAGAAAGAAAAATCGCCCATGAATATTTCTAGGAAGTCCTCCACCATGTCAGAGAATATTGTCATCATACACCTTTGGAAGGTTGCTGGTGCATTGCATAATCCAAATGGCATCCTCCGAAAAGCATAAGTGTCGTATGGGCAAGTGAAGGTTGTTTTCTCTTGATCCTCTGGTGCAATAGCTATCTGGTTGTACCCTGAGTAACCATCAAGAAAACAATAATAAGGTTTTCCCGCTAATCTATCAAGCATTTGATCAATAAAAGGTAGGGGAAAATGGTCTTTCTGGGTAGCTTTTTTAAGCTTCCGGTAATCCATACAAACCCTCCAACCAGTCACAGTCCTGGTTGGGATTAGTTCGTTCTCTTCATTGGTCACCACGGTTATTCCTCCCTTTTTAGGAACACACTGCACCGGGCTCACCCACTTACTATCCGAGATGGCATAAATTATCTTAGCGTCAAGCCATTTGATAATTTCTTTTCTCACCACTTCTCGCATAGCATCGTTTAAGCGTCTCTGAGCATCAATGGTCGGCTTATGATCATCCTCTTGGAGAATTTTATGCATACATAACGTCAAACCGGTGCCTTGGATATCAGTTATTGTCCATCCAATAGCCTTCTTATGCTGCTGCAGCATCCCAATTAATTGTTGTTCCTGTTTCTGTATTAACTTGGAAGAGATGATTACGGGCAACATATCATTTAAACCAAGGAAAACATATTTAAGCTGCCCTGGCATGGGCTTAAGGTCTAAAACGGGTGGTTCTACAGTTGAAGGCTTTTGAATTATTTGTTCATTCGAGGTATAGTTAAGGGGCTCGAATAACTTACCTGGACGATTTCCTATCCAATTTACCTCCTCATGACCTTCAGTGTCATATATGTCTGAATCGGAGGCGTTACTATCGTCGTTGCTGTCGTGACAGTCTTCCAGATGACTGCCGTGAAAGTGACCAAATTTTATGTCATGGCAGCTCGACCTGATGCAGGGTTGGCCAAGGATTACTTCAGTGATAGCCTTGCATTCTTCTTCTGCATCGGCATGTTTGATTGCTTGGAGAACGTTGAGTTTGATCTCTTGATCATTTACTCTCATTGTCAGTTCTCCTTTCTCTACATCAATCAGTGATCTGGCTGTGGCTAGGAAGGGTCGCCCCAGGATGATTGGTGCATTTTCATCTGCTTCACAGTCTAAAACAAGAAAGTCAGCAGGAAAAATGAACTTATCCACTCTTACCAGAATATCTTCGATCTTCCCTTCTGGTTGTACGTAAGAGCGGTCTGCCAGCTGCAGCATGACTGTCGTGGGTCGTGCTCGTCCAATACCTAATTTCTGAAACACATATTTTGGCATTAAATTTATACTAGCACCTAGATCACAAAGTGCCATACCCACGAATTTGTCACCAATTATGCACGGTATGATGAAGCTCCCAGGATCCTTCTTTTTCTAGGGTGGATGCCTGTGCAGGATAGTCATGCATCCCTCTGTCATTTTTACCGTTTCGAATTCCCCAAGTCTGGACCTTTTTGACATAGCATCCTTGAGAAATTTTTCATAATTGGGCATCTGCTTGATGGCCTCCAACAGTGGTATAGTGATATGCACCTGCTTAAAAATATCGTAAATCTTTTTGAGCTGGTACTCCTATTTCTACTTTTGTAACCGCTGTGGAAAAGGAGGTGGAGGACGGTAATCTTCCAGACGTCCTTCACATGGTATTCGGATCTGATGAGGCTTAGGTTCTTCAGCATCTTTTTCTTGCTCCTCTATCCCTTCTACTGCCGTGACAGGTAGGTCAGCAGCAGGTTGCTTTTCTTCTGCCGGGGCAGTGTTCGTGGAAGGTGTTTCTAGGACTGGTTCCTCAAACGGTCTGGTTTTCATCTCCGGCCCTTGCAGTTGTTTCCCACTCCTAGTTGTAATTGCTTTACACTGCTCATGTGTGGGTTTTCTAGCGACTTCAGTATCACTAGGGAATCCTCCATTTTGTCTTGGCTTAATATGCTGGGAAACCTGCCCCATCTGTGTCTCCAGTGATTTCAGTGTAGCCTCATGGTTAGTCATTCTCATCTCTGTTTTATCCATGAATGACTCAGTCTTCTTGACGAAGTGATCCATGTTTGCCATGTAAGCTCCTGTCTGTGACATGAATGTGGCCAAAGTTTGCTCCAGTATACTAGATACGGCTGTCGGCTGCTGTTGCGGTTGCTGCCGTGTCAGGATTCTGGGTGCCCCCTAGTTTTGGTTATTCTACACTTGAGGATTTATTGCGTTGTTTGGATTGCTCCAAGAGAACTTAGGATCTTTCCTCCAGTTGGGATTGTAATTGTTGGAGTCGTAATTTCTCGGCTTTTTATAATTTCCAACATACATCCCTTCCTCTAGCTGTAACGGGCAGTCTTTCAAACTGTGATTCCCACTACAAGTTTCACATACCTCTTCTGCAGAGTAGACAGGTTTTGAATCTTTTTTTAACAGATTTTCCACTACCTTTGTGAGGTATGCAACTTGTGTCTTCAGGGAATTATCGGCTTCATAATCTTTTACAGCTAACACTCGTTTACCTGTCCTCGCTGTTGGAAATTGCTCTTCCTTCTTTGCTAGATTTTTCAATACTACCATGGCTTCTTTTGGATCTTTGTCCAACAGCAGTCCATTTGCTGATGAATCTATTCTCATACGAGTGTGTGTGTTGGCGGCATTGTAGAATTTGATGACTTGATTTCATACGGGGAATCCATGCATCGGGCAGTTCCTCAAAAGAGTTGTAAACCTATCCCATGCCTCGTGCATTGGCTCATCATCTTCCTGTTGAAAAGTAGCAATTTCATTACGCAATCGCTCAGATAAGTGAGAAGGGTTAAAACGAGATAAAAATTCACGAGTAAGATCTGCCCAAGTTCGTATTGAACCCGACGTTAGTTTATTCCACCACGTTTTAGCTCTGTCTCTCAGTGAATGAGGAAATAACCGGAGCCTCAGTATCTCCGGATTTATTCCTGGTAATCTAAACGATCCATAGATTTCTTGGAACGTTTTTAGATGTTCTCGGGCATCCTCTGTTGCAGCACCACTAAATTGGCCAGCGGAATTGATCATGCTGAACATAACAGGTTTCAGCTCAAAATTCTCAGCTTCCACGTTTGGCAAGGTGGTCTCCAGTTCCACATGATCATTGATCATGCAATCACGACAAGACCGTCGTGCGGCCTCGGCAGCGGCAGGCTGTCCGTTTCGTTCATTGATGGGAGGATCTTCAGGATTCCTCGGATGATTTACCCCGTTATGCATTGCTTCTAACTATTCCTCAAGATAATCGTTTCTGACTATCAGAAGGCGAACTCGATTCCTGAGGTTGCACGTACGTTCGATTTCAGGATCTAGTTTGTACTCAGGTTCTTTGCCTCATTTTGATATGCGCATAAGCAAACGAAAAACCTTGTGAAAAGCACAGGGTAAACAGTCCCAATAAAAACAGAAAAATTAAAAAGAAAGTGCAGTAAAAGTAAGGGTAAAGATATGTTGCCAGTCCCCGGCAACGGCGCCAAAAACTTGTTGCGTGTCAAAAGTCCTATCGCAATGTAGTGCAAGTGTACACGACGCATGTAGTAAAGTGATACTCAAAGTATCGGATGTCAAATCCACATGGACTGGAAATAGCTTTATCCTTAGATTGCTACACAAGAGAGAAAGAAAAAAGAGTTTAAATTGTTTGGGAAAACAATATTGAATAATATTGAATATAAGAGAATGGAGATTCAGGGTTAAGAAATAAGCCGGTATTGATCTGCTCGGTAGTGCAGGTGTTGCACTGTATAAAAAATTCATGTTTTGTGTATGGCTCGTGTCACGGCAGCACCTGTCGTGGCAGCGGTCTATTGCTATCGCGGTAGCGATAAGCAACTCAGTTCCTTCAAGCTTGGCAAGAATCCCTACTGTGACTTGTCCTATCCCTAGGTCCAAGTACTGTTGATGAACACTTCTTGGATGATACCTCCCGGCGTGAATCGAAGGGCGATCACCAATGTTGTTGAATTCTTCCTTAGCCACTTAACCTCGTCCTATCCCTAGGTCTGAGATAGTTCAACCATAAGCTGGAGAACCCGTACTTATTCATTTCGTATACTTAAGTCTCCCGATATTAAGTAAATAGATAATCTCACAATGCTCTCCAGATACTCTTGCAAGATGTTGAAACTAGAATAAGCAAACTTGAAGTTTTATTTTATTGAACAGAAATTTCCTAAAACAGTACAATCCTTGCAACTACTTTACAGAATCAACCTTTAGCCCTAAGGGAAGTTTAGAACATGATGAGAGGGGGAAAACGACTAGGGTTTTGGGGAAGAAGGCTAGAGATGAGATATCCTTCCCTAGGTCGAATTACATGCCTTTATATAGGCCTTGGGTCTGAGTTTTCTAGTATGACAAGAACAGAAGTTTAAACTAAAGTACAACTTTATTGGAAAATTAATCTTCTGAGTGCATGACTTTAATTCGTCCTCTTTTCTTGCTTTGGATTTCTTTCTTGGACTTTGGGCTTGGCCTTCATTCTGCCTTAGGGCTCAAAAAAATATATGAGTGGTCCACGACAGACCGGCTTGAATTCCTCTATCTGTCGAGCTCCACTTCACTTTTCCCTTCCACCAACGCTGTCGTCATGGCTGCCACGACAGCATCTCCCTTCTTGACTCCAGTCCTGAGTTCCAGCTCTGTTCCCTCACTGCCCTGAGTCTGCCACAGCAGCTACCTGCAATAAATAGCCAAAATCAGTAGCAACTGTGCCATTTTATCTAATTGTGATGTATATGTGAAAATGTACCTAAATGAAATGAATTATGCTTGAATGCAGTAGAAATATGGGTTAAATAAGGGGTAAAATATAAAACTTTTACACACTCAACAGTCGTCTTCACCTTTTGATACACATTGTACAAAGCATCAGCTAAACCATTCAGAATGTAATTTCTGCAAAGAAAATCTAAATGCTTTCAGGCTTCAATAGCACTGACAACTTGAAAGTTAGTCTCATATTCTCCCAACGTTGGAGAATCTTCCGTCAAGAATCTCGCAAGATTCAGCGTGGTCAAATAGAACAACATCTTTCGTTGCCACCGCTTGAAGTTCAACCCGATGAATTTCTCTGGCCTTTAAGCCATGTTCGTAGGTACCACAACAGGCATCTGAAATGAGGCGGACCTTAGAGGAGCACTCATAGAGGACCTATGATCAACAATGTTCGTAGGTCCCGCAACATCATTGACTTGATCAACAACAAGTGGAATCACACCTTGCTCTTTCTCCATTTCACAAAACTGAATCTGTTTTAAAATTATTAGATAACAAACGAAGCAAGTTAAAAAGAGGAACAACAATATATATATATATATTAAAAACAATTTCTGTAAATGAAATTGAAATAAACCGAAAATTCAAAGATAATAGAAACCAAAGGAAAAATCAGTAATAGATCAAAAAAATTAACAACAATATATATATATATATTAATCTTTATATAATTAAACTATAACTAGCTCAAAGTATCTAGTCCAAGCCTTTGTCTTGTTTCCAACAATAACATGAAGAGCTTCTACATATAAAGCTTTCCAAATCTATGTTCCCAACAAGTTTGGGACATTTTACTTTCCATCTCATTTTTTCCAACATTATGGGTGTTACTTTGAGCAACAATTTCTCATTCACCCATTGAACATTTTGAGCATGTAAATCTGCACATTTCATCTACTCTTGTAGTAGATTAATAATCCACTTAGTCCCAAATAATTTGACTAATGGAACCTACTCAAATTCAAGCTCTAAAATTTCCACGTACCATATCATTTTTCTATCATACCTGACCTATTGTCTATGGTCCCATCATCCCATGAACTCCACATAACTCAATTATTCCTTTGTTTCCCAACCATCTGAGTAATAATGGAAGTATTGGGCAATACAACTTTCAAGACTAGGTTTACAAAAGAAAAACCAGAAGTAGAAATGAAGCAATTGTTAGAAATAGGTGGAAGAATTGTAAGACTTTTAGAGAGGAAGAGAAGTAAGAATGTTATTACAAGAGTACAAAAATTGAATGATTTGTTCCATCACTAACAATCCTTTATATAGGCTTGTTAGTGGCTATTCAAAAAATTACATCTCTTCATTTTGCACCCTTTCATCATACAAAGGTTACATCTATTCATGATGAATGGTTGCATCCATTCATTAACATATGTTCATGAATAGTTGTACCTATTCATGAAAAGTTTAAATTATATATATTTTTTTCAACAATCCCTCTTGATTTTAACTTTTCTTGATCACACCAATGCTTTCACGCATTCTTTGAAAATCTTCAAACTTGAGAGGTTTTGTGAAAATGTCTGCAACTTGATCTTGAGTCTTTACAAACTTAAGCTCCACTTCCTTCTTGGCAATATGATCTCTAATAAAATGATATCGGGTGTCAATATGTTTACTTCGATCATGAAACACCGGATTCTTGGCAAGTGCTTGTGCAGACTTATTATCGATGCAAATTTTAGTAGGCCCTTCTTGTGGCAAGTGAAGTTCTTTAACTAATCTTTTAAGCCAAATAGCATGACACGTACAAGAAGTTGCTGCTACATATTCTGCCTCACATGTGGAAAGAGTCACAATGGGTTGCTTTTTTGAACTCCAAGAGATGCAACAATCTCCCAAGAAAAACACAAATCCAGAGGTGCTTTTTCTATCATCTATTTCGCCGGCAAAATCACTATCACAAAATCCCATGAGTTGAAAGTTATGAGAAGAGGAGTAGAATAGCCCAAAGTCAATAGTACCCTTTAAGTAACGAAGAATTCTTTTAGCAGCCTTCATGTGAGTTGATGTAGGAGCTTCCATGTAGCGACTTACTACACCAACTGCAAATAGGATATCGGGTCTTGTACAAGTCAAGTATCTCAAACTTCCCACAAGACTTTTGAAGAGTGTTGAATCTTCCTTTATTCCATCATTGAACTTTGACAACTTTACTCCGCATTCCATTGGAGTATTAACAGGATTGCAATCGAGCATTTTGAATTTCTTTAACACTTCTTTTGCATAGCCCTTTTGTGAGATGAATATTCCATCCTCAGATTGTTCCACTTCTAGGCCCAAATAATAACACATTAGACCCACATCAGTCATCTCGAAAACAAGTGACATATCCTTCTTGAATTCTTCAATTAGGTTGTGATTGTTGCTTGTAAAAATCAAATCATCCACGTACAGAAAAACTATCAAGATATCTCCACCATCTTTCACTTTAATATAAAGTGCATGTTCATGTAGGCAACGATCAAAACCTTTATCTTGAAAATACTTGTCGATGCGGCTGTACCATGCACGAGGCGCTTGCTTCAATCCATATAATGCCTTTTTCAACCTTAGACATTTATCTTCTTGCCCTTTGACTTTGTATCCAATGGGTTGTTCAATGTAAACTTCCTCTTCTAAGAAACCATTAAGAAATGCTGATTTCACATCAAGTTGATAGATTTTCCACTTCTTTTGAGCCGCTAGAGAAATAATCAATCGAATAGTTTCAATTCGAGCAACTGGTGCAAAGACTTCATCATAATCGATCCCATACTTCTGTTTATAGCCTTTAACAACAAGTCTTGCTTTGTATCTCACCACTTCTCCTCTTGCATTCTTCTTTTTCTTGAAAATCCACTTGACCCCAATAGCTTCATGTCCTTTTGGAAGTTCTGATAGCTCCCAAATGTTGTTCTTCTCAATTGATTTTATTTCTTCATCCATGGCTAGTCTCCAACTCTCATCTTTCACTGCATCACCGAAGTTAAGTGGCTCGTTATCTATAAATAGACAAAACAAGTTATTGATAGCTTCAGTGGAGCGGTATAAATCTTCGACGCTTCTGAATTTATGTGGCGTTTCACTTGAGCTTTCTCCAGAGCTAGAGCTTTCTTCAAAACTTTCATGGACCGGAGCAGGTGAAGGGGGAGGAGTCATGTCTTGTTGAGGAGTCATGTCTGGAAGATGGTTCATTACTTGTGTTGGAGTCACATCTTGTTCTTCCACAAAGTATGGAAAGAAATCATAAGATTGTTCTTCTTGTGCTTCCCAATTCTAACTTGCTTGTTCATCGAACTCAACATCACGACTTATGATAATCCTTCCATTGCTTGGATTGTACAACTTGTAGCCTTTGGAGTTTGAATCATAGCCAGTGAAAACATATTTAGAACTCTGATCATCAAGCTTTAATCTACCTTGGTCAGGTACATGTGCATAGGCAATGCTTCCAAACACCCGAATATGTCTTACACTTGGCTTTCTTCCGCTCCAAGCTTCTTGAGGAGTTACATTATCCACATTCTTTGTTGGTGAGCGATTGGATAGATAAACTGCACATGAAACAACTTCGGCCCAAAATTCCTTGGGCATATTCTTTGCCTTCAACATACTTCTTGCCATGTTCAAAATGGTCCTATTTTTTCGTTCTGCAATGCCATTTTGTTGTGGAGATCTGGGCACTGTCAAAGGACGACGAATTCCATTTGCTTCACAAAAAGCATTGAATTCATTAGAAGTAAATTCGCCTCCTCTGTCGGATCTTAGAGATTTTATCTCGTAGCCACTTTCTTTTCAATGAGTGCTTTAAAATTTTTAAAAGCAACGAATGCTTCAGATTTCTGCTTCAAGAAGTACACCCAAGTCTTCCTACTGTAATCATCAATAAAAAGTAAGAAGTATCTTCTTTTACCAAATGATAACGGCTTTATGGGTCCACATATATCAGTATGAATAAGTTCAAGGGGCTCGGTCGCTCTTGATGTTGCTTCTTTTGGAAAACTTGACCTTGCATGCTTGCCTAGAAGACACGCTTCACACAATTGGTTAGGGTGACTAATGGCTGGAATTCCATTTACCATCTCTTTTTCTCCAAGCATTTTGAGGGCTCCAAAATTCAAGTGACCAAATCTCATGTGCCAACACCAAGCTTCATTTTCCACGCTAGCCTTCAAGCACTTTGCACCAATCGTCTTGAGATTTAACATGAACATTCTATTCTTCGACATTGATACTTTAGCCACCAAGTTTCCACATTGATCTCTTAGCCAAAGACAACAATCTTTCATATGAATTTCATAACCCTTTTCAAGGAGTTTTCCCAAACTCAAAATATTACTTCTTAGCTTAGGCACATAATAAACCTCAGTAATAAGGCTATGGCTCCCATCCTTTAGAGAAATTAAGATTGTACCTTTCCCTTGAATTTGGACTTTCGAGGAGTCTCCAAATGAAACATTGCCTTTAACTTTCTCATCAAGTTCCAGAAATGCCTCTTTATCTCCACACATGTGATTGCTTGCTCCATTGTCAAGGTACCATGTGCTTGCATCATTCTTCTCCTCATTCTTCAGTGCTAGCAACAATGTTGGCTCTTCAATATCTTGTTGATCTTCAATGAGATTGACTCTCTCCTCATTTCTACTTTCATTTTGGCATTCCCAAGAAAAATGACCAAATTTCTGACAATTATAACATTCAATATTGGACTTGTCATGCTTCTTTTCATTCGGTTTTTGATAATTAAATCTTCCTCTTCCTCGGTTTCTTGATGATGTACGATCTTCACGATCACTTCTTCCACATCCTCGTTGGCCATAACCTCGACCTCGTCCACGTCCACGTCCTCGTCCTTTTTTATTCTTTTCTTCTCGATTATTTTTCAAAAATACCTTGGCTTTGAGGGCTTGTTCAATGGACTCTTCTTGTCTTCTATTTAATTTATCTTCTTGAGCTTGCAAATCACCCATAACATTTTCAATAGTCATAGAGTCTAAATCTTTTGACTCAATGACACAAACCACATAATCAAACTTTGGAGTCAGAGAACGAAGGATCTTTTCAATCACACGAACATCTTCTATGATTTCTCCATATCTCTTCATTTGATTAACAATAGTCATCACCCTTGAGTAATAATCCGAAATGGACTCGGATTCCTTCATCCGCAAGGTTTCAAACTCACCTCGTAATACTTGGAGTCGAACCTTCTTCACTTTGTCAACTTCTTGGAGAGAATTTTGCAAAATCTCCCATGCTTCCTTTGCGGTGTTGGCATTTGCCACTTTTGCAAACATCGAATCATCCAAACATTGGTGAATGAGGGTGAGAGCATGTTGATCTTTCATCCTTGTTTTCGTCAAAGCCTCCTTTTCTTGTCGTGACAACGACGCTTCGTTTTGAGGAGACTCATAACCCTTGTGAGTGATCTCCCTAGCATCTTGTGCCCCAAGTAAAGCCTTCATACGGAGACACCAATTTTCATAGTTGTCTTTTGTAAGACGAGGAGTTTGAAATGGAAACATACCATTGTTAGTCATCTTCTTCTCTTTTTTTTAACTATCGAACCAAGCTCTGATACCACTTTGTTAGAAATAGGTGGAAGAATTGTGAGACATTTAGAGAGGAAGAGAAGTAAGAATGTTATTACAAGAGTACAAAAATTGAATGATTTGTTCCATCACTAACAATCCTTTATATAGGCTTGTTAGTGGCTATTCAAAAAATTACATCTCTTCATTTTGCACTCTTTCATCATACAAAGGTTACATTTATTCATGATGAATGGTTGCATCCATTCATTAACATATGTTCATGAATAGTTGTACCTATTCATGAAAAGTTTAAATTATATATTTTTTTCAACAGCAATACCACCGGGTTCGAATCTGTAGAATCCAAAGTATGAAGAAACACTTTTAGCTTCTTGGTGAACAAGAGCAGTCTAGCAGTTTGAAACTCACCATTCTTTAGCATAAGTATTCCTGTGAGACGTTCAAAGGAAAACGCCACCTTTTGAGGATGATCTAAAGGCATCGTTTGTAACTCATTGCCAACATCGTATAAATCATAGCCGTTCAGCGCATGCTCACAGATATTTTCTCCGTTCACATTCAAGCAATGTGAGGTCCTTGTTTCAGATAGAGTAGGATTAAGAAGACAACAAATTTGAACCAAAAATACAAAACATCGGTATTAAATGGAATGCATCTACTAGCTAGAATGAAAGAGATGGTTCAACGGCGGAGGCCTCTCAGGCCACTCATCTCTAGCAGTGGTTAAAAATCTGACTGCAGATTGTGGTAGATGTACAGAAGGACCTACTATTTTAAGAAATCAAAATATGATGCTAATGGCCTAATACTACATCAATGAATGTATATATGGTTTAATTAATCACCAGTTTTCCAAGTCATTTAAACGGTTTTATCATGATCGACAAGAAGCACTAAATCTAGTCCCACTTTATCTGCAATATCCAGAAGAAAGATAAGGTAAAATCAAGAAAAAAGCTTTGAACATGAATTTCATGTTGAGAAGTGAGAACAGTATAAACCTGTGTGGCTCCACAGGACCACATCATTACTTGAAAAAATATTTTCCAACTTTGGTTCACAAACCAGTATAAATACCTTCAATTGTGTGTGTAGATTTCAAAGAAACTCATAAGTTTATATAGAACTTGTCAATCAAGAACATGGCAGAAAGCAAAAGAGGCTTAATGATGTTCCTCCCTTTTTTTGAGAAACTACGGAAGGGATTCTCCAGTTCAGCACACGGCTCATCTTCGACACTCGACCAGTCCAAATTTGACGAAGACATGAGCGTCGGTAAAGCAGTGCCGGGTGATGTTAAAGAAGGGTATTTTGCTGTCTCTACAGGGGAGGGAAATGAAACACAAAGGTTTGTTATTGAATTAGGCCACTTAACAAACCCTGAATTCCTATGCCTACTCGATCAGTCTCAGGATGAATATGGAACCCACCAGAAAGGAGTTCTTTCTCTCCCTTGTCAGGCTCATGAACTAGAGGAGATTCTAGAGCATAGCAGAGAAAGCAATGTCTTCACTGAAAGTTGGGATATATGTAATGCTACCGTTCTAGAAAGCTACCAGGAGGACAAATAAAAGATATCTAGTTAGATTCCGAGTTCTTGCACCAGTGAACATGTCTTGCTTGGTTCTCAGATTTGTTAAATTTCAGTAGTCCTGTGCCGTTGCATTAGTCGTGATCCTTTTGCGTGTCGATTCCTTTTGCCCCGTGTCGTTCTCGTCAGTCGAGAAACTCATTGACTTTGTAAAACTTAAGTGTGCATTGTCAAGTTATGTTATCTTGTATGATTAATATCAAAAAGTGAGCTTTGTTTCTTTAACTTTTGTAACAAACTAATGTTGTTTGTTTTATTGAGAGAGAAATCAATGAATGATACAAAGAGGTAAAATAAATATATATACAAGGAAGGTAGCAGTTGCTATTGTCAGCTGTCTTAACTAACAATAACTAACCCTAATGTTAATATGCTAACAGACTAAACTAACCGTTTAGTATCCTTAATATCCCCCCTCAAGATGGAGGTTGATAAAGATCAACTAAGCCCATCTTGCTAATGAAACCATGAAAGGCCGGACCATGAAGAGCTTTAGTGAAGATGTCGGTTAGCTGGTTGGCAGAACTGACATGGAAGAGCTTAAGGAAACCATCACGAACCTTGTCTCGAATGAAGTGGCAGTCAACTTCGATGTGTTTGGTTCGCTCGTGAAAGACTTGATTGGAGGCCAAATGCACAGCAGACTGATTATCACAATACAAGGAAACATGAGGAATCGAAATGTGAAAAGATGATAACATAGAAGTGATCCACACGAGTTCACATGTAGCAGCAGCCATGGCACAATATTCTGCTTCGCATGAAGATCTGCTAACAGTGGTCTGCTTTTTAGACTTCCAGGAGATAATGCTGTTACCCAGATACATGCAATAGCCAGAAATTGACCTCCTTGTATCAGGACAAGATCCATAATCAGAGTCAACAAAACCATGCAACTGAAGAGTAGAATTGGCAGAGAAGAATAAACCTAGAGCTGGTGCTTTCTTGATATAAGCAAGGAGATGATATGCTGCTAAAAGGTGAGGATGTCGTGGAGAAGAAACAAATTGACTAAGGAGGTGCATAGCATATGTAATATCAGGATGAGTGTGTGTTAGATAAAGAAGGCGTCCTATCAATCTTCTGTATTGCTGAGGATCTTGCAAAAGGTCACCATCATGAAGACTCAACTTATGAGAAGCTGTGATTGGTGTATCAGAAGGTTTGGAAGCAAGAGTACCAGTGTCTTCAAGAAGATTTAAGGCGTACTTGCGTTGTGAAAGAGAAATTCCTGATGAATTTCGAGCTATTTTGAATCCCAGGAAGTACTTCAAATTCCCTAGGTCTTTAAGCTTAAAATGTCTGTGAAGGAAAGCTTGAACATCTTGTAATTGCTCGACATTCTTCCCTGCTAAAATTATGTCATCGACATATAGTAATAACACGATCATGTTTTCATCAGAACCATGAACAAAAAGAGAATGATCAGAAGGAGATTGATGAAAACCATAAAGAAGAACAACCTTAGAAAAAGCACTGAACCATTGCCTCGATGCTTGCTTCAGGCCATATATGGACTTTTGAAGCTTGCACACCAAGTTAGAACCAGAAGACTCAGGAAGATAACCTTGAGGTAATTTCATGGAAACCTCTTCATCAAGATAACCATTTAGGAATGCATTGTTAACATCCAACTGTAACAAATGCCAATCCTTGGAGGCCGCAATAGCAAGTAACACTTTGAAAGAAGTCATCTTGGCCACTGGAGAGAATGTGTCTGTGTAGTCAATACCTTCAACTTGAGTGTATCCTTTAGCAACTAGGCGAGCTTTGTACCGATCAAGGGATCCATCAGCTTTGTATTTCACACGATAGACCCACTTTGAATCAATAGCTCTCTTACCTTCAGGGAGTGGAACAACAATCCAAGTTTGCAAATCCTCCATTGCCTTCAATTCTTCATTCATGGCAGCTTGCCAAGCTGGAAACTTCACTGCCTGGTGATAAAATGTTGGTTCATAAATGGTGGAAATGTTGGCTATAAAATGGTTATAAGATGAAGAGAGCTTCGAGTTTGATAGAGATTCTTCAATAGGATAAAGAGCACAAGAAGAATCATTAGATCCAACCGAGATGTTGTTGCAATGATATCTTTGCAAATAGGAAGGCTTGTGAACATTTCTGGTTGAACGCCGAACTGGTTGAATTTGTGGAGCTGGTTGAATTTGTGGAGCTTGTGGAGCTGGTTGAATGTGTGGAGCTTCACTGGATGTATGTGCAAGTTCAGTGATAGGAACTCTAATAGGCATAGGTGCAATTTCATTGGATGAAGACCTTGTTACACTTTCAATAGACACTCCAGCTGCACGATCAGTAGGAATTTCAGCTGCACGATCAGTAGGAATTTCAGCTGCAACTTCATTTGTAGAAGCTTCAGGTGTTATATCTGCATGCTCAGCAAGATCAGTAGGTGCAATATTATTAGAAATGACTTCAGTTGCATGCTCAGTTGTTATGTTTGCATGTGTTATACTGGTCTGTGGCAAGGATATACTAGGAAAAAGATCAACATCACCACTTGCATTGGGAATATTGTGAAAAGGGAAAATATTTTCATGGAAATAGACATCTCGAGACATAACAATGGTTTTAGTGTTTAAAACATAAATTTTATATCCTTTAATACCTGGAGAATATCCAAGAAAAATGCCAGGTAATGCTCGTTCAGAAAACTTATCCCTATGATTCCTAAGAGTAGACACAAAAACTGAACAACCAAAGGTTTTAAGATGAGTATAATTAGGTTGTTTATTATGAAGTAATTCAAAAGGTGACAAATTATTAAGCAAAGGAGAGGGTAGCCTGTTGATAATGTAAGTGGCTGTCAGCAAGCAATCTCCCCAAAAACGAACTAGGACCTTTGATTGAAAGTACAAAGCACGAGCAACAGCTAGAAGGTGTTGGTGCTTGAGTTCTACAATGGCATTTTGCTGAGGAGTCTCAACACAGGAGTATTGGTGAATGATTCCCAGCTTAGAGAACAAATCTGTAAATTTAAGCTCAAGAGCATTATCAGATCGAAATACTTTTAAAGCATAACCATATTGCCTTTGCACCATTGCAATGAAAGATGGAATAATCTGAGTAACATCAGACTTATGTTGCAGCAAAAAAGTCCACGTTGATCGTGTAAAATCATCAACTAAGGTCAAAAAGAACCGTTAAGAATTATATGTTGAAACTTTAAATGGTCCCCATATGTCACAATGAATAAGTTCAAAAGGAACAGAAGCACGAGTAGAAGAAATTGGAAAAGGAACACGTTTCTATTTAGCAGCAGGACATATGGAACAACAAGAATCATCTTTAACAAAGTTAGGCAAAGAATTTTTCAAACTATCTAAAACATTAGAACTAGGATATCATAAACGATTATGCCAAGAAACAGAAACTTTATTGATAGAACATGAATTATCAACATGTACATCAGTGTGTTCATATCCAACAGGCCTGGAAATGACAACTTTAGAAGCAGTAGGATCAAAAGAAAACAAATACAATCCATGGTGCATTTTACCCTTCCCAATCAGCTGGCAACGATCCTGTATTAAACAATTGTCACAATTAAATGTAAGTAACAAATCAGGATTATGTTTGAGGAGACAGCTCACAGACAAAAGATTGAAATTAAATTCTGGTACATATAAAACATCATGCAAAATTATCTTCGAAGAAATTTGAACAGTACCAGCAAAATAAACAGGAATAATGGATTTATTAGGCAAAATGATAGTTCCATTCTCAATAGGATTTAAGGATTGAAAATAATTTTTAGAAAAACAGACGTGCTTAGAAGCACCAGAATCCAAAATCCAAGAATCTTGAGAATTAAAAGAACTAAAAGAATTAATAAATGATACACTCTTGCCTTGCATGACCATATTAACAGAATTAGGATTATGAAGATCTGAAGCTGCTTGAAGCTGATTAGTGAGCATGGCAATTAACTGCTTGCATTGTTGAGAGGACAATGAATCTGATGAGGATTGTTCTTGTTGCTCAAAAGATGAACTAGCACTATGAGGTACAACATTTACATGAGAAGCATGAGAAGCATGAGACTGCCTTCCTTTTGAATGATAACCAGGAGGAAAACCATGGAGTTTATAGCATTTATCCTTGATATGACCCATTAAACCACAATGACTGGACTGAGGCCTAGTCTTCTTATGAACCACATTTGACTTAATGGCAAAAGAAGCATCAGTAATAGGATTGTCAAGCTTTATGAAACGCTGACTTTCTTCCTGTGACACCAAAGAAAACACTTTGGTAATATCTGGTAATGGATCCATTAACAGAATCTGACCTCGTACATGAGAATATGAATCATTGAGGCCCATCAAGAACTGCATAGTTTGTTCTTTCTTCTGCTCTTCAAACATCTTGCGAACTCCTTCACAAGTACACTTAGAACAAGAACAAAAAGATTTAAGAGAGATCAATTCATCCCATATGATTTTAAGATTCGTATAGTAAGTGGAAACTGAATTTGTTCCTTGAACAAGATCAATTAACTTCTTGCGCAAAGAAAAGATACGAGGACCGTTGTTTTGTTGAAAACGATCCTGCAAATCCTTCCAAGCTGCAGCTGCATTTGAATGATACAATAGACTGGCAGCAATCTCTTTGGAAACAGAGTTTAACAACCAGGAATTAACCAAATCATTGGCTCTAGTCCAAGAATTGAAGCGATCAGCAGGATCACGAGCTGGTGCAGAGATAGATCCATCTACAAAACCAAGTTTGTTCTTGGCTGATAAAGCCATCATCATAGCACGACGCCAGTTGTGGTAATTATCATTGCTGAGGGGCTGAGTAACAAGAATCATGCCTGGGTTATCAGATTGATGAAGATAATAGGATTCTCACCATTGTTGAAGGAATCACTAAGATTGACTTCTCCCATGATCGAACGAAACGAAAAGAAACAAGAAAAGAAAAGAAGATGCAGAAGCTTTTAGAAAAAATTTCAACTGATACCATGTAACAAACTAATGTTGTTTGTTTTATTGAGAGAAAAATCAATGAATGATACAAAGAGGTAAAATAAATATATACACAAGGAAGGTAGCAGCTGCTATTGCCAGCTGTCTTAATTAACAATAACTAACCCTAATGTTAATATGCTAACAGACTAAACTAACCGTTTAGTATCCTTAATAACTTTGCCTTCCCCATCATTCATCTCTGGTTTTCTACAATCCCATCACATCCCCAGGCCTTAAAACTTTTTCAATGATAACTACTGTGTACATGCATATTATATCATATTAAGCCCTCAATCTTTTGTTTAACCTTCAGGCTTCAACCAGAATTTGTGTGTTTTCAAAGCTTGAGCTAACTTGATCTCCTAGGAGGAACAGCCATAGGTGTTTTAATGACAGCCGAATCCTTTTGCAATGGTTTTAATGACAGCCTAATCCTTTTTCAATGGTACTAACAGTTCCAACTTCCAACTCTAAAGCACTCCAAATACTACAAGAAATTAACTTCTACAGATGCAGAAACTCGTTCTTGAAAAACTCGCAGTTTTTTATTTTTCGCTTTAAGTTAGCATGTAACTTGCCATTTTCTAGACTGAAACCTTGTGATAAGTTCTCAAATGTGACATACTTCATTTGCTATTTTTCTAGTTATTAGGAATTCTTGCTACTTAATACATGCCGTTTTTGTTATATTTTGTGCAGGGACCTAATTCTTGAAATAGCAGTGAAAAGGGGGCATTTTTGAAGTTTTTATTATTATTCTGTCATGACTGGCATCATGGGCACGACGCGTCTGACGTGGCAGTGACATGGCAACTTCTAGAAGATTCTGGACGATCTGGAAGATCTTATCAGTTTATCCGTTTCGTTTTGCTGTATTTAAATTTCAAAATATTTTGAATTATTTATCTTTTGTTTATTATTTTAAATTATCTCATCACCTTATCTTTGTAAATCTAAGCCTATAAATACCATCCCTTGGTAAAGGCTTAGATCATCAATCAATTAGTTTTCATCTTCTAGCTTTGAGTTTTTTTTATCTTTGTAAACATTTTTCAGTTTTAATTCAAGTTCTTTTCCTTTATTTTCTTGTTTCATTTGTTTTATGCCATTTAATTACTTTTCTAAAATCAAGTTAAGTATGATAATCAATATAATGCTTAGCTAAATCTTTTAAGCCAAGAACCAGCCAAGTCAATTCGATTCGTGAGAATTGAACTTGCTTAAATTCTTTTGGGAAATCATTTTTATCTTTCTGCTTAGATAGTTTGGCAATCGGCCTTACTAAAAGTTTTTAACCGTTTTTCAAATCAAAAAGGGCCCGTTGGTTTGAAATCGCTTAAAAACACACTTGGGAGGAAGGATCGGCCTGTGGCAATTTCGACTTCCTATGAACACTCTTAGCGGCGGTCTGCTAAGGAAAGATAAAATCAGAAGCGATTCTTTTTAGACAATTTCTGAGTTGGGTTTTTCCTGCTTTTATTCTAAATATTTTAACGGCGATAGACGTGGTTGATTTATTTAAGAACCATCTTTCGAAGATAGACTTGGGAGGATTGGTTACTCGAGAGAGAAACAAGTTACGACGGGTTGGGCCTCGTGGACTGTAACCGACATGATCCCCAAAATAAAAATCTATTTCAGTGATCGAAAGAATTGAAGGAGCTGGTTCGAGGCTATTTCACATACTTAGTTTTTCTTATTCTTTTTATCTCTGCATTTAAATCTTGCTATTTCATTTTCATCCAATATCAAATCACTCGCCCCATTTTATTTAATTACTTTGCAGATATTCCTGGAAGTACTAATCGAAGCAGTCTTCAGTCAATAATTCCAGCTAATCTCCCTGCGGATCGACCCTCTTTCCCTATATCTACTCAATTTCTTTATTTTATTTATTGTTGAAAGAGGTTAAATATTTATTTATTTTTGACCGGTTAAATGACGACTTGTCAAAATTGGCGTCGTTGCCGGGGAGATTTACTTTCGGCAATTTTTGACTGATTTTGTTTTATTTTTATGACCAGGAAGAACTCGGGTACTTTAGCTCCATACAACCCGGAAATCGAAGCAAGCGCTCGTAGAACTCACGGCGAAACACTTCGACGAAAGAAACAACAACAAAGCACACGACAATCCAATCAGGAATCCACTTCCGAAACTACACCATTGGAAGAACCTACACTAGAACCAGAACCGATGGCAGACCAAACAATTCGAGAGCTGAACGCAGCCCCTACCGTGCAACAACCACTCTGCATCGCTTTTCCTCAAGGCGATACTCCCTTCCAGCTCAAAACGGGATTAATCCACTTACTCCCTACTTTTAATGGCCTCCCTTCTGAAAGCCCACACAAACACCTTGCCGAATTTCATATAGTGTGCAGCAGCATGAAACCACAAGGGGACTCAGAAGACCAAATAAAACTAAGGACTTTTCCTTTTTCCTTAGCCGGAATGGCTAAAGAGTGGTTATTTTTCTTACCTCCGAATTCAATTAATACATGGTCTGATCTCTCTCGTGTTTTTCTTGACAGATACTTTCCTGCGGCAAAAGCGACAGAAATTAGGCGAAACATATTGGGTATCCAACAAATGCACGATGAATCCCTATATGAATATTGGGAAAGGTTCAAGAAGCTGTGCGCAAGCTGTCCGCAACATGGCTTATCCGAGCAAACACTGCTTCAATACCTATACGAAGAAATGTTACCAATGGATAAAAAAATGGTAGATGCAGCAAGCGGTGGCGCGCTCGTGAATATGACCCCTACTGCAGCAAGAACATTAATTTCCACAATGGCTGCAAATTCGCAGCAATTTGGTTCTGCAAGTGAACCCAGTCGACGGGTTCAGACAGTAAGCACAATTACATTAGAAAATAAGATTGATAATTTGACTAATATTGTGCATTCACTTGTTTCAGGGGAAATAGGAGCTGCTAAGGCGTGCGGGATTTGTACTATGCAAGATCACGCAACTGATTTATACCCACTACTGCGGGATACGTCTGGTGCTCAAGTTAACGCCATACACAACTTTCTCGGACCTCCCCAAAGACCCTATAACCCACATAGCAATACGTTCAATCCCAGTTGGAGAGATCACCCAAACTTGAGCTACGGTAATCAGCACCCAAATTACCAACCTAGGCAACAACCTCCCTACCAAAACCAAGCACCCCAAAAATCCTCGCTTGAGTCTATTGTTGAGAGATTGGCAGTTTCGCAGGAAAAATTCCAAACCCAAACACAATCCCATCTCCAGCAAATCGACAAACAAATAAGTCAACTAGTTCAAGCCGTTAGCCGTTTAGAATCCCAGGGAAAGTTACCATCCCAAACCAACCCAAGGGAAAACGTTAGTGCGATAACTTTGCGCAGTGGAACAGTGATAACGCCTAAACAGCCCAAGCAAGATGAGCGAAAATCCAACGAACCGGGAAACTCTTCAAAAGACCAGAACGACAAGTCTCCTCCCATCGCAGTTAATGCCAAATCTAAAATTTCTGTTTCTACTTACGAACATGTTCCTCCTTTTCCAGGTAGATTGGCAAAACGAGATAAAAAGGAGGAAGAGAAGGAAATTTTGGATATATTCAAGAAGGTGGAAATTAATATTCCACTTCTTGATGTTATTCGAAAAGTGCCCAAATACGCAAGGTTTCTGAAGGACTTATGCACAAATCGAAGGCGACTATCCGGAAATGAAAAAGTTAACCTTGGTGAAAATATTTCAGCCATCTTTCAAAAGTCATTGCCGCCAAAGTACAAGGACCAAGGTATGTTTGTGATTCCCTGTAAAATTGGGAATGTTGGGATAAAAAGAGCGATGTGCGATTTAGGCGCATCTATCAACGTCATGTCGTTAAGCGTTTACAACAAAATTTCGACAGAACCATTGAAAGAAACGCGAGTGACGGTTCAATTAGCCGATCGATCAATCATCTACCCCGAGGGAGTACTAGAAAACGTGTTGGTACAGGTAAAAAATCTTATTTTTCCTGCTGATTTTTACATTATTGACATGGAAAATGACCGCAGCAATAACGGATCCGAAATCTTACTTGGCCGACCTTTCCTATCAACCGCGCATACAAAGATTGATGTCCGCGACGGCATCTTAACTATGGAATTTGATGGGGAAGTAGTTAAATTTGATATGTATAAAGCTATAAAGTATCCTGATTCGGTCGCAAGTTTAAATTTCGTTGATATTATAGATCTGTTAGCTGATGATTTGATCGAAACTAATTTGTGTTATGACTTTTGTAGGGAATTTGCGGATCTCGACGATGAAAATATAGGCGAAATCATTTCAACTCTTTCTTCCCTTTATGATTTTCGATTAATTCCAACTCGATCTAAACATTTTCCCTCAATTTTGTAGGAACCAAAGCCGAAGTTGGAGCAATTTAATTATATATTTTTAGGTTACAACCAAACTTTGCCAATCATCATCTTGAGTAAGTTGTCGCATCGGGAATGAGGTAGAAGCTTAGTTGTTGTTTTGCGCACAAATAAAAAGATGAAAGAAGGCGTTAAAACGACAAGGGATGGACATAACCGTTTATTTGAAGACCTTTCTTTTGAAGAACCAAAAATTTAGCAAAGTTCATCGAGCTAAACGACGTTAAACAAAGCGCTAAATGGGAGGCAACCCATTCTTTTCATTTTCGTTAATTTTAATTTTCTTTTTTTATTTCCTTTCTTTTTATATTTTATTTATTTTTCTTTTTCTAATTACCTTAATAATTTCTGCATGATTTTGTCAGTCACAGCAAGCAATCTACAATCCAATACTGAAGTGAACCGTTTCATTAACCGGTGCATTTTATCACACCCAATGGAGCCGGTGCACTTTAGCCCATGCCCTTTACACCCTTCATTTTCCCTTCCTTTCCCCTTTTCTTTCTTTCTTTCCCGTGAATTATCAAAACCCTAAAAAACAACATAGCCAGCCGCAATTCACCATACCCACACACCGTTCTCGGTGGATGATGATGATTCGTTGCGTCGGCGGCCTTCATGGAGGTGCCCAGTGATTCTGACCAGTCCCCATTCCTCCTCCCCACCGTGGTGGCCGACGACCAGCAACCATTCGACGGGTGCCCAACGAAAATGCCGAATCGCCCTTCGCTGCACCTTCTCCAGCACCGTTCGTCAGCCGCCGTTCAAGGCTTTCCACCACCCGCTGGCCCACGCAACTCCCACCGCTCCTCCGCCTCCTTCCCCGACCATCAGCCGCCGTTCGCGTCTTTCCCACAGCGCCGTCGAACCAAGCACCAGCCGCCGTCCACCTCCCCCACGATCTCCATCACCTTCATTCCAATCAATACCAACGGTGGACTCAATTTCATCACTCACGGGGAGTATCTTTTACCCTTATTTGTTCCTCATTTTCTTTATTTTTATTTTGAATTGGGGCAATTCATTTAAGTGAGGGGGAGGGTAGCAAAACCACTTGTCTTGCTTGTTTGTTATATGTTTGACTTTGATTTGACTTTGAGATGAATTTTTTCTTGCCATTACTTGATGTCCAACATGTTATAATGGTTATAGTGCATAGGAATATTTGAATGTTGACATTTTGATAATCAAATGGCATGAGTATAATGATAGTTTGACATCTCTTTTCAATTTTCCTTGATTGTGATAATTGGATTTCTCACCTAGCTTAATCAACTTAGCCTAATTTTGTGAGAATTTGAGCCTTGAGCATGCATCTTATTCTTTATGCTCGTTTTTCCTTGCTTGAGAGTGTAATCTTGATTTTAGGAATCTAGAACTTGTGGCTTGTATGCGATTTGAGACTACACTAGAATGAGGTGCTTTAAGATGATTTAGGCATTAGGATTTAACCATTTTCTCTCTTTCATTAAAACTTACATTTATCTTAGTGAACCCTCTTGAAGCCTTATATCCCATTTTTTGGCTTAACCCTCAACCAAACTTTTTGATTGATCAAATGCTAGAGACTGTATTGCTAGACAAAAAAGGGGCTGCAATTCGAATAAAGAGCAGAATTTTTCCGAAAAAAATGAAAAAAAAAGAAAGAAAAAAACAGAATTAAAGGAAGCAATTGCTTCGAGAAAAAAACAGTTTTGAAAAAGTGAAGAAAAAAAATTGTTTGCTTGCCCATTTTTAAGCTTCTCTTTTGTCTTCACTGTTTATTATATCTTGCATTGATCATCTTCCTTTGTTTATTTTCTTTACATCTTTTTACCCTTTTCTAAACCCACATTACACCTTGAATAAAAGACCTAATGATTTTTGCACCTCGATTCTAATAAGTAGTGGAGAATTGAACTTGTTACAAGCCTATGGAAACTTTTGTTCATGCATGACTTAGAGTGCTTTTGCTTCACATTTACCTTTAAACACTTTGAATGCTCTTGAGTGTACCTTGGTGAGGATTAAGACTAGGTTAGGATTTGATTACTACTTGATAGACGATTGAAAGAATGAAAGACTGTTCTTTGCTTATATCCACTTGGTTTGATTTGTGTCTCTTTCATGATATTTCTTTTGCACTAGAACTCTTATAATTATGCTTGATACTTGTGATGGCTTGAAGAATGCATTCTTGGTTAATATCTTTTTTGGACATACTTGAGGACAAGTATGAGACAAGTGAGGGGGAATTTGATAAGTTCTCAAATGTGACATACTTCATTTGCTTTTTTCTAGTTATTAGGACTTCTTGCTACTTAATACATGTCATTTTTGTTATATTTTGTGCAGGGACCTAATTCTGGAAATAGCAGTGAAATGGGGGGCATCTTTGCAGTTTTTATTATTATTCTGTCATGACTGGCATCGTGGGCACGACACTGGGCACGACGCGTCTGACGTGGCAGTGACGTGGCAACTTCTAGAAGATTCTTGACGATCTGGAAGATCTTATTAGTTTATTCGTTTCGTTTTGCTGTATTTAAATTTCAAAACATTTTGAATTATTTATCTTTTCTTTATTATTTTAAATTATCTCATCACCTTATCTTTGTAAATCTAAGCCTATAAATATCATCCCTTGGTAAAGGCTTAGATCATCAATCAATTAGTTTTCATCTTCTAGCTTTGAGTTTTTTTTATCTTTGTAAACATTTTTCAGTTTTAGTTCAAGTTCTTTTCCTTTATTTTCTTGTTTCATTTGTTTTATGTCATTTAATTACTTTTCTAAAATCAAGTCAAGTATGATAATCAATATCATGCTTAGCTAAATCTTTTAAGCTAAGAACTAGCCAAGTCAATTCGATTCGTGAGAATTGAACTTGCTTAAATTCTTTTGGGAAATCATTTTTATCTTTCTGCTTAGATAGTTTGGCAATCGGCCTTACTAAAAGTTTTTAACCGTTTTTCAAATCAAAAAGGGTTCGTTGGTCTGAAATCGCTTAAAAACACAGTTGGGAGGAAGGATCGGCCTGTGGCAATTTCGACTTCCAATGAACACTCTTAGCGGCGGTCTGCTAAGGAAAGATAAAATCAGAAGCGACTCTTTTTAGACAATTTCTGAGTCGGGTTTTTCCTGCTTTTATTTTAAATATTTTAACGGCGATAGACGTGGTTGATTTATTTAAGAACCATCTTTCGAATATAGACTTGGGAGGATTGGTTACTCGAGAGAGAAACAAGTTACGACGGGTTGGGCCTTGTGGACTGTAACCGACATGATCCCCGAAATAAAAATCTATTTCAGTGATCGAAAGAATTGAAGGAGCTGGTTCGAGGCTATTTCACATACTTGGTTTTTCTTATTCTTTTTATCTCTGCATTTAAATCTTGCTATTTCATTTTCATCCAATATCAAATCACTCCCCGCATTTTATTTAATTACTTTGCAGATATTCCTGGAAGTACTAATCGAAGCAGTCTTCAGTCAATAATTTCAGCTAATCTCCCTGCGGATCGACCCTCTTTCCCTATATCTACTCAATTTCTTTATTTTATTTATTATTGAAAGAGGTTAAATATTTATTTATTTTTGACCGGTTAAACGACGACTTGTCACCTTGCAACTGTTGTGTTAAACCCGAAAGCAAAAAGCTGACTGGGGCATGTTTGCTAAAACTTAGGAATATCATGTAAGAACAGACCATAGATACTCAGCTAGTGTCATTTCAAACCTGCAACCCAGATGCAACCGTTCTTTCTTTTTCGAATGATTACAGACGCTACTGTTTACGGTCCCATGTACTAACATAATTCATTTCTTTGTCTACCAACCATCACACAAGACAACCGTAGCAAATTGTACACAGTAGAACAGCACGGTGAAAATTTCTAACTTTTATGCAGTATTTGTGTAGTTCAATTATTGGATTCTATGACTTCAATGAAATCTTGTCTTTTGAAAGAATTCTGAGGGCACATTGCATAAGCAGATAAAACCACTCGGTTCCAACAAAACTTTGATTCATGGAAGGGTTTATTGATTCACATGATATTATGTTGTATGTACTCAATGGTTATCACTACTCATCAAAAACTAGGTTGTAAAAAAAGTGTCTAAAATTTTGCGTCAAAAACTAAAAGTATAAAACAAAGCTTCCGGCCAAGAAATTAAATACCTCCATTATTTTCCATGTTCGAAACGTATTTTCAGTGTTTGAAAAGACTATCAATGATTGCATTGAATGATGCTTGGTAGCAAGTTGCAAACCATACTGTCCCTTGGAAAGTTCACCTAAAGATTCCACCTTTAATCTGCTATAAATTTCTTTCACAGGTCTGCAAATTAGTACTCCAAACCATATTGTGATATGTCTGTGGCAATTCAGATGTGGGGAAAACGCCATGCAGGGCTTATGATGGGCTTTTCTAAAAACAGGCGGCTTAAAAACAGGCTAAATACAAACCAAGAATAAAACACCATTAGATGGAGCCGGTTTAATATAGGTCGTTGGATTGAAAAAAAAAACAGGACATAAGGTTACCCGGTGAACCGGTAACCCTTTTAAACGAGGTATAAGTTGAGTAAAAAACGACGAGCGGGAAAAGAAAAACAAAATTTTAGGGCATCGAACCCAAGAGGACAAAGCTGGTTTTTGCATCAACCAAAGAAGAAAATCTGAAGGAAATTTGTCGAGGAGGTTGGGTTTGAGCACGGCTTGTAGGTAAGTTCTTGCTTCTTGCTTCCTTTTTTCGGGTTTTTCTTCTATTTCAGCGAAACCACATTGCAAATGGTGAAGGTATTTGTATAAATCGTTCGAATGTAGATTTATTTGTACTTTATAATCAATATTGTATAGGAGATTGGATTGGAAGGAATTTTGGGTGTTTTTGGTTAGTGTTCTGTTTAGGGTTTTTGGATAAAAAAAGATAACAGTAGTTAGAAGAAGTGTTTAACAGTGAATAAAAAAGATAACCAAAGAATAAGTGTTGAATTCTTTCACTGTGTTCTTGAATAACAAAATAAATAAGGTTGTTCAATTATTAAGTGATGGTTCAGTTAGGTTAGTTAGTGATAAATGTTAGAAATTGTAGTAAAAGGAGAAAGAAATATTGTCGAGGAGATTGGATTTGTAAGAATCATTTAGTTGAAATGCATGTATTGGTTATGAATGTTGGCTGAGATGGTTATTGTATTTGGTTTAAAAACTGGTTTGCATATTCTCTACAGCTATAGTATTGAATGTGTTGGAAGGTATGATTGTTTCTTAAGATCAAATAGTTGATTTGAAGTTGTATGTAAAAAACTGGTTTCAATCTTTGATTATTTTAGGTACACGTTGCAGACAATGAAACATAAGAAGAAGTCTCATGAAGGGGATGCAAAGACACCTAAGATATGTACAGCATATTTCCAATTCTAGTAAGTTGAAGTTGAATGTATATAGAACTGAAAAATTTATTAAATATGAGTTGCATAAGCTAACAGAGAAATTATGTTTTACAGTAAAGCAGAATGTAAACGTTTGGAGGGGAGAAGACAATGAACAACAATGTAAGTGTGTTGTGTAATGGTTTGTTAAGTGTACATGATATTTGTATTGGACTAATTGTGAGAGTGATACAGGAAAGAAAAGCATTGGGTTTGAGGTGGAGGCAGATGAGTGAAGATGAAAAGGAGCCTTATCAAAAAATGTTCGAGGAGCAGAAGCAGGCTTTAGCTGAATGGAAAGCCTCCAATGTGAAGGATATTGTAGTACCTGAGGAAGAGAAAGAGAAAAAGGTAAGTGAATTTTTGAAATTATTTATGGAGAAAGAGATGAAATTGTTCTAACATTAGGTATATTTGTGTAAGAGTGAAGTAAATAATGTATTTATGAAATGTTGTAGGAGAAGTCTTCAAGATGTAGCCTCATTAAGCTGTCAGAGGTGTTTGAAGAGATGAGGAAGATGAATATTGAGGGTGTGGTACATGAGTTAGGGTTTGGTCCTTTACTGGAAATAAAACCGAGAGCAATTCATCGCGACCTATGTCGCACTTTAGTAGAGAATTTTGATGTCCAGAGGTCGATCATGGAATTTGATGGACATAAAATTCCAGTGTTGGTGGAAGATGTGGAGGCTGTTTTGGGTTTGAAGAATGAAGGAGTCGAAGTTGAAATTGGAACGAAAAATGTTAATGCAAAAGAAATGGCATCGAAGTACGGAATAAAGAGGGATGCCAAGGTGAATGAACTTGAGGAGGACATAATTAGTGGTAAATTTGAGGGAGACGAGTTGAAAGCTCGCGTTCTTTTTTTCATTGTTGGTGTTTTTATAAGTCCAAATGCGAACAATATGCCTTCCTCGGAACATTTACGGTTGTTGTGCCCAGAGGGGTTGAAGGGAAATCTCAATTGGTGCAAATATGCATACAACAAGTTACTTGATGGAGTAGAGAACTGGAAAGTTCGTGGTGGTTTGGCATACATGACCGGATGCATCGCGATATTAGAGGTAATATATGTTTAAAAGTATGTTTTGTTCGAACGTAGCATTTGTTTCATGGGATTGAGTTTATTGAGGTAGATTATAATGTTTTGATGAATAATAAATGTAGGTGAGGTTATTTGATTTTTAGAGTGGAGTCGCGAGCAGAATAGTTGCTGCCTCTCAAGGTCGCGGTCGCATACATGCATGGGGCAACAAGAAGGCAGTAAAGAAGATTGTAAATAGCCTGAAGGAAGAAAGCCATCCAAAAAGACCCAAGGTAAGTGGGTTAAACCAACCTGGTATTATATAGGATGTTGTGGTTATATGAAATGATTTACTGATGATGTTTGCAGGTACTTGGGTATGATGATGAGAAAGTGGAAGGGGAAGAAGGGGATCGAAAGAATGGAACAAATGATGTTGTTAAGGATATGCTGCAGACTGTACTGGTAGAGTTGGGTGGAATAAAAGATAGTCTGCAAGCCCGTGTGGAGAAGGAAAAAGAAATCGAAGAGAGTATAAGGGAATTGAAGGAGGAATGCAAGAGTTTAAATGCGAACATGATAGAATTGCAGAAGTCGTTGAGGAAATCTGATGGAGAAATTGTTGTTCATGTTAAAGAAGGAGAAGAAGTGGTTGACAAAGGGCAAGTCAAAGTTTCTGATCCGAACAAAGGAGTTCATATTGAGGAGGACCCAATGATGGAGGACGATGTCGAGTGGTTGAATGAAGAATCCGTTGCTGTACCGAAAACAATGAAAAAGGTATAATAAGTTCATTTGATCAATATTTCATGAAGTTAAGGATTGAGAGTATTGTTGTTGATATTGTTTGTGTTAACTTGTAGGGCAAGACAACAGCAATAGCTACTGCAAAGGTTAGTGGCAAAGGAATAAGAGTAGGAATTCGAACTCGGAACATGAATAAAGTCAGCCATTGAATGAAGAATGTTGTGTGTGTGACAATGTTTGGTTTAAGTAGGATTTGTGTCCACAATAAATGCTGTGTGTGTATGATTACATTTATTATAGACAAATATGGATGAAATTCTAATGTTATTCAAACTAATTGTTTAGTGGTTGAATAACTAATGAGGTTTTCTAATAAAACTTATATATTTGAACGTGAAGTACTTATTTGTCTTATTAAGTAGATTAAGTATTGAACAACAAATGTGTAAGCATTGCAGATACTGACATACATCCAAGTACCGGAAGGAGTAGGCAAGTCAGCAAAAAACACTTGTGACTATATATGGAATACGCCATTGCCTGAATCGTAAGCAATCTGAATTTGAAAGTAATCCTCAATGATGTTGTTCTGTTCAATATAATATGTAAGTGTTTTTGTATGGGTGCAGTAAATCAATTGTAGATTTTGGGCACTCATATTTGTCTATAAGCGATGCAGTTACGATACGACCTGGATGGTGGGTGAATTCAATGGTTAGTAGGTTTCACAATTCCTTGTAAGCGTTTTGTATATATTTGAAGAAATTTAGTATGAAAGTATATGTTTGTGGTTTAGGTTATAGATGATGTTGGTTTTACCATTGTTGATGAAGATATAAGGAAGAAATCTAAAAGAAGGAGAGGGTACCTCCCGTGTACATTGAGTGTAAGTTAAATATTAAAGAATCTTATGTCTATTATGAACAAGTGGATATGGTTTTGTAAGGATACATGGTTAATAATAAATGATCTATTGTAGTCTCAGCTTCTGCAAGGAGTAAATGTTGGTACAATCGCTGAGTATTGGCGTAAGGTTGGCAATCTGTATGGCTTGTTGACGGACTGTAAAGTGGTACGAAGAAGCATTAATAAATTAAACATGTCATGCACTTTCATGTCATATGTATATTACAATGGAAATCGTTGCTTGTTTCAGCTCTTTATCCCCGTGAATGAGAACAACACGCATTGGTTTATGTGTGTCGTCGATATTGATGCTGGTGTAGTGAAGCTACTGGACAGCTTACCAAATACCCGAGGCAATGGTGCAAGAGCGTGTATGGCCGAGAAGCTGGTAATAATCGAGAACTACGAACTTTTATTCTTCCATTGTTTAAGATGTTACAGAGTATGTAAAAACAGAAAAAATGTTTCTGCATGTAGACAAATAGTCTAAAAGAATGTTTAAAAGATAAGAAGTTTGTCCAAGTGTTTGGCTCACCATCAAGGCCGTTGACCGATCTGCGCGTGATGGTGGAAAAAGTCAAACATCAGGATAATGGGTACATAGTTGTTATATTCTAGTACTTTGTGTTAATTTTGTTTAACAAATTGGGAAGGATTACTCGTGGTATTATGTTAACATGGATTTGTTTTCTAACAGAGATGATTGTGGTATGTTTTGCATAAGATGGATGCAGCTTTGGAATGAGAAGCATATAGGGGAAGTGGTAAGGGTTTAGGTTAATCGTCATTCAACTTTCCTTACTTTGGTCATGTATACTATAATGCTCTTTAATAAAATCTTAATTTGTTTGTACTTGTCTTAATAGAGCGTTGGAAAATGGGATCGGATGATTCTTTTGTACGAACTTATCAGTCATGATAAGAATAATTTGCGGAGGAATATCAATGTTGCTGTAGGTCAATGGTACATGAAGGAAAACGAACCAAAGGTTCCAAAACATGGCACTTTTAAGCGTCCGAAATGGTAAGGCTTTAGGACTGAATGCTTTGTTTATTATGTATTTGAATGCATTAGGACGTGTTGTTCATTATTGTAATCTAATGCAATTTTGTTTGGTGAAGAACATGTTAGGGGATGGGGCAGTGGTGAGTGGATGGCAATGGATTTTGACTTTTTGTTTTTGGCGTTGCATTGTGTAAAGGAACCCACTTTTTTATGGGTCTTAACCATGTTTGGATGTATATGAACTGAAAACATTTTGTATATGACATGTGCTGCAAGCATAAATAGGTTAGGTAAGAGTGAAATGTACACATTTTGAATGTATATTATGCAATTTCAGGGCCACAATGTGGTAAAACGCTAGTACAGAAATTTTGCAATATATGATAAATTTCAGTGGATAAAAGTTGCATATGCACATGATTTCGTAAGTCTGCAGAGGATATCTTTGGTTAGGTTTTACTTACAGTGATTTGAATGACATTTGCATTATGGTTGAGACATGTCTAGGTCGTCAAGTTCCGTAGTACCCGTTGGAAGTTGAAGCTTCAGTCCCGGGCATGTGTTCTTATTGTGTCCCTCCATTTTGCAAAATGAACATTGATTCCTCCGTTTTGTTGACGCATTAGTGTTTATTTTCTACTTTCGTTTTGCGTCCTTCGTTTGCGGGTTTCGAACGGTGTTTTGGCTTACCCTATGTGATGAGGAGTCATTGAATGTTACGGACTGCTCAAATTGAGCAGTTAGTCGTAGTAACTCATCTTTTGTGGTTTTGAAACTTTCGTCTGTTTGAGACGCAAGGTAGCACAACCGCGATGAAAGTGAGCGTAGCGATGCAAATCGAGACATTTTTCTTATTTCAGGACAGACTTCGCTGTGAAGATAAGATGGAGCAGATACCTTAGCATTTTTTGTCCACCGCGGTAGTATTAAGCAATTTGGGATGGCGGAGAAGTCTTCCAACTAAAGAACGTGCAGTTGATGGCGACATGGAAGGCCGATCGTCTCAAATTTCCGAAAACTGCATGTAATGTTATTTGTTGTGACATCAAGCACAACTTCATAGATGGCATCCGGATCCTTATACTGTGTCAAACGATACGTTCGTGCACCTTCAGTCGTAAGTATCGGATGGAGAGCACGAAACAGTGTCTCAGCCTTGAGTTCCTTCAGAACTTTTTCAAACGATGCCCGGGTGAAGATGTCAGCTGCACTCCCTTCAAGGTCATGCAATTTGGTCATTGGGAAAGGCTTCGAGGAAGAATTTTTGTATTCTTCGTTCAACTCATTTATGCGCATGTCATTTATTCCCTTGTCAATGGCACGGACAACTTCAAGATATGTCTTCTTATGTTCGAGGATAATGTTGAGGGCGGAATTCATAGATTCGCAGCGTTGTGTTGAGCGAAGATTTGCGAAGAAATGTCCTGTGAGATATGCTTGTGCCCACATACCAACCGTGTGATCCTTCTCCACAACCCAGGGATGCTGCTCCACGTTAAAATCTTTCATAACTGAGCTCCACTGGCGATCGAATTCCTCAATTGTCCACCAAGAGGACATGCACCGTGTAAAGGCGGATGTAAATTTGGGATCACCTACGTTTTCCTGGGCATTTCGAGAAAGATGCCAGGAACATATGCGATGATGTGCACATGGGAACACTGTCTTATAGCCCTGTGCATGGCCCTATCACCATCCGTGACGACTGAGACAGGAGCTTTGTTAGACATTGCCTGCAAGAACTCAGTAAGGACCCACTCAAATGTGTCTGCAGTCTCGTCTGCTAAAATTGCCACACCGAAGATAATGGTTTGATGGTAGTGATTAACACCAACAATAGGCATTATAGGCCGGCCATACATGTTACCCTTGTACGTTGTGTTAAATGCAATGACATCACCGAAGCATACATAGTCGGACCTGGATGTTGAGTCCGACCAAAAAATATTATGCAACCCCCCTAATGGATCAGTGTTGAACTGCATGTACAATCATGTATCTTGATCTTTCTTGAAGTCAAAGTATGCAAGAAGAGAATTGACATCACCGTCACGATATTAATTCGCCCTTGCTTTTTGAAGGGAGTTGTACAAGTCTTTCCGAATGAAACCAACATTGTGGAAACCACCCGACTGTTGCGTGAAATAATTCATTACCTCCGACGTTCCCAGGCCAACACTTTTCAAATCCTGTGCCTCAATTACATCATCGTGAGTAACCTCTCTACCCGACCGAAGATACGGTTGCATTATAGGTGGGCACAACGGGTGATTATGCTCACTGTGACATACTGCTATCTCCCACCTTGATTCTTCTTTGCACTTGACAATCACCTTTGCCTTGCAACCAATTCGTGTTATATCACGAGGCGCACGTTTCCGGTCGGAGTCATGAACTTTCCGTCTTCGCTGTCCTCCCCGTGAACAACAAAACTCTTGCGTATGTACATTTCCCATACCATCAGTCCTAGTTGTTGCACGACTGACACTGAACCCCTTATTCTTCGCATATAGTCGATAATAGTTCCACGCCTCATCACGAGAGTTAAACACCATACCAACCAAATTATCGGAAGCACCAACTTCATTTGTTGTGCACTCATCTGGTTCACCAATTTGAGCTTCCTGAACTCTTACACCAGCCATTTTTACACACGGAAGATGGAAAAAATGGTCTACAACGATATGTTGTTTAATCCTTCCTTTATTACTTCTGACGTTGATGATGAAATAAGAAGAAGTAGTTGTGGAGAACCTTTAATATCAACTGCCACTTTAAATTGCAATAAGTTGACAGATGGGCTGGTAGGTAATACAATAAATGATATAGCGTCAAACGGTTTCGATACCTTTTTTACGGAGGTTTCGATACCCCATTAAAATTTCACAAGAAATTGGCGTATCTGGCAAACCGGCATCGAAACCAAACGTCAAGTATCGAAACCAAAATATAGAAGAATGCAATTGGGCGTCTCTGCCAAAACAGCATCGAAACTACATGTGGGGATTCGAAACCTGTTTGAAATTGTAAATAGCGGGAAATATCGACTGTAAATGAAAACGTTCCCTCTCCTCCATCTCGGAAAACACAATTTTATAACCCTAACCCTAGAATTTTAAGGCTTTTTATTGTTTGTTCTTCGATTACCAGCCATATTCAAAACCTGAGACCGTTCGTTTCTTCTTCTTCGATTGTTTAGGGTTTTTTCAGATATTCCTACCAAAAACTCTTACATGGCTCCAAAAAACAAACCCAGTAAAGGCAAACGATGTCCGATTCAAACAGGTGGTTCTATCCGTTTGGAGGTAGCGGACGCGCCACAACCTCCAAATATTTTGAGCCATTGTTTCCGTGATCCCGCATGTCTTGAGCGATACCACGAAGTGTACGAGGCGAAGAAGATTAGGAAGGAGCGCACGATTGACTTGGATTTTTTGATGTCCAATGATTATCAATTCAACTTCTGGCCTTTATTTGTGGAATGGGGTTGGATCAGATATCTCGATATTAAACCCCGTGTTTATCAGAACCTGGTGAAGATCTTCTATGCAAATGCTACACTTCAGCAAGATGCCAGAACCCAACAATGTGTAGCTATCGAGTCCTATCTAATGGGAGTTGAATTTACAATCACTCCGGCAATTATTGCCCAACACCTTGGTGTGGAAGCCACTGGTGAAGAGCAAGAATTCGAGCGTGTCCCCTTGAAGTTCGATGATGACAGCCCAACTCATCTTCATATCCATGAAAGGCTTCTGCATCTAATGACAACTTGGTTCTTCCGGCCATCAGGTGGACGATGCACTCGCATACGTCATATTGATTATTGGTGGTTGCACCAATTTCGGTCGGAAAAAAAACCCGATATAGCTACAATCATCTTCAGATCTATTGCGGAAATCGTTAGCAACCCTTCAAGAGGCTCCCTCATTTATGGATGTGTGCTAAGTCACATATTTGAATGTTTAGGGATCGACACCTCCATGGACCCTGAAATCTCGCTACCGAGTAAAATTGATGAAACAACAACTAAGAAGACGGGGTGGACGTTCATTCAGGGTGAATGGGTCCATAAAAGAGATGAAGATGAAGCAAGAATTGCCAGACGAAGTGACGATGTACCCGATGCTCCACCCCCAAATAAAATTGACGCCATGTACAACACACTAAATAACTTGGATGCATTTATCCGCAGTACCGCTGCAGAGTCTCGTTCCCGATATAAGAAACTAAAAGCTCGTGTTTATTCATTGGAGCGTGAACGGAATCAGCATGTATTTCGACCGACATCGCCTCAGGATGCAAATGATCCTGAAGATGGTTAGGCTAGTTTGCATAGTATATGGATTTCTTGTATTACATGAATAAACATTTGTTGAATTTGTTAGACTGCTTCACGAACATTGACTGACATTTGTTACACAACTGTCCATTTACACCTCCATTGCATATCGTGTTGCATTCTGTTTACTTTCATTGACAAGTTTAGGGTGTGTTCGTGCACGTAACATTGGATTGTTGTATACAGAGAATGTCACAGGTACACCTGCTGAGGAGCAGTATGATGCATATTCTGCACCAGGAGGCCATTATCAAGCCTCTGGCCCAACAAAAAATGTCCCATGTACTTCTGTAAAAGAGAACAATGATGCATATGCTGCAGCTGCAGTTCATGATCACGCATCTGCTCCGGCAGAAGGCCATGCTCAGGCGCGTTCTTCTACGCCTCAAGTGACTCTCACTTACAGGCGAAAGAAGCTTCATCGCCATGGCATAACGCCAAGTAATGAAATAGACTCTGAAATTCAGAGACCCAGGCTTCCTCCGCAAATGTATGGCGATTGGTACAGGAACGTAGCACCTACCACGGCGAAGAAGCTTCTTATTCTTGATTACAATGGCGTGCTAGCCAGTGTTAGTAAAGACGGTATTAATTTTGTGACTCACTTTTAATACAACTGCTCATAAATTAGATTAGGAAATTTATGTTTTTCAATTGCAGCTGTGGAACTCAGACCTGGTGCTTTTGAGTTTCTGTCTTCTTGTTTTACTTCGTATGAGGTTGCTATTTGGTCTTCAAGGACAAGGTAATGCGGACATATGCCACCACCCTAAATCAATTCAATTACACGATCCTTTAAGATAATTTGTGGATTTACTTTATTTGTGCCTGAACTGTTCATCAATGCAGAGAAAACCTACACTGAGCACTTTGGAGAATTAGTGATCTTAAACCAAGACTTGCCTTCATTTGGGTAACTTCAAAGTTTATCTTTGTTAAAGCATCTAAATAGAATTTGACAAATCTGATGGACTTCATTTGAATATTGCAGGATCAAAGTCACTGCGAAAAACATCCCTCCTATCCAAATGTATATACAAAAAATCTGAGGCGCGTGTGGGATAATATGCCTCAGTATAACAAAGGAAACACGCTGTTGGTTGACGACTCCGAAGCTAAAATGCTTAATAATCCGGTAAGTGAAGAAGGCAACTATTTTGCTCCTTACTTTCTGCAATATAGTCAATGAATCTATAGCAAATAATTATGTTGTCGATTATGTTCATTTTTCAGGAGAACAACTACATTTGTCCTAAATCCTACAAGGGAGAAGATGAGACAACTCATAACGCATTAGGTACAACACCCTAAAATAACACATATTCATTATAAAAATGAAGCAATGTACTTGCAACCTAATTATGTACTTGCACTTGATCATAGAAATAGGTGGTTCCATTAGGGTATATTTACAAAACTTGGCCGCATCAGACAATGTACAGGTGTACATGAAGCATCATCCGTTTTTGCATTAAATGCAGCTGAAACCGTGGATGGCAATTGAATTAACCAAGTTTTCTCTTCTAATCTCCTCTGTATTATATGTGTGCTCGTCTTTTGTATCTCTGTAATTACAACATACAATGTTATATATTCAGAAATATTATTGGCAAAAAATTTTGTACTTATTACATCATACATTTACAGTTTTGTACCAAAAACAACATCATGTACAAAGACAACGCATTTATGTACAACTCTTATTGTAAAAAAGGTCTACACAGGGTATGTGAAGATATGTGTATAGAGCACCGAAACCCCTTAAGGAGGTTTCGAAACCAAAAGGCACTGAAACCCCTTAAGTCTGGGTTCGATGCCCCAACGAAAACATAGCACCGAAACCCCTTATCTGTAGATTCGATACCACCTACACATCATGTACAGCGAATACGCATTTCTGTACAATTCTTACAAGTACTATGTGTATACAGTACCGAAACCCCATAGTTTGGTTTCGAAACCAGTAAAAGGAATCTGTCTTTTCAGTATTCTGTCTTTTCACTGTCATCACCTGTACCGTTGCGTGTTACCCAAAAATAATACTGGTTTCGATACCCCCAGAATGAGTCAGGCTTTTTCAGTTGTTGTCATCACCTGCTTCAATGAACAGACATCTCGTGAGGCATTTTTAAACCTAAACAATTACATGAAAGGGCTAATATTTTATGTATAATCGCAGAACTTTATAGCTGGCTTGTACGAACAAGGTAGTAACTTTTTCTGCACTTCAAACAGGCACCGAAACCCCATTGAGGTGGTTTCGATGCCCCTCAAAATGATGTACTTTGCATTTGGTTAACAATTTATGTATGTACACATTTCCTAACAATTAAATGACCCAACTTGAACATTCGTGAAAGTGTGTAATAAAGTCATGTATATACCGATTTCTTTTGGAATCTTGTACCAATCTGTGTACATTTTGCTACTAATAACTGTATATAGTTCCGAAACCCCTTCAGATGGTTTCGAACCTATTAAAAGGAATCTTGCTTTTTCATTGTTCTGTCTTTTCACTATAATCACATGAACCGTTTCATCTTCCTCATCGTGTTTACAGCTGGTTTCGAAACCAAGCATAACGATTCAGCCTTTTCAGATTTCTGTCTTTTAATTAATGAAGGGGTTCATGTTCATGTACCTAGTTCAATGAACAGACACACAGCGTGCCTTCTCAAAGTAGGTACCCCTCCATAGAACCAAATACTTTTTGAAACCAAGCAAAACGATTCAGCCTTTTCACTTTTTCACTTTCCCTCCCAACTGAATTTCCCTATAAATATACAACTCTTCTCTATACTCTTTACAACATCAACAATTCCCTATACTCATCTGAACCCTTCTTTCTTTATATTCTCTTCCTAACCAAATACTTTAAACTTCTTTCCTTTAAGATGAGTTCAAGCAGATCTTCCAAAAACATTCCTCACCATTTCTCGAAGAGGAAACTAGAATTTGAGTCTGACTCAAATTCTGATGATGATTTATATTTCGATTCTGACGACGAGGAACAACCGAGCAATGAAACTCTCCGACGAAGCAAATGGTTCAGGAGCTTTTTCTAGGCCATTGCTACAATGCTGAGCATCACTGACCCTGCTACAAAATGGTTTTGTCCAGCCTGCCAAGGAGGTCCTGGTGCCTCTCAAAAGTTTACTGGCATTCACTCCCTACTGTCACATGCCAGAACGAAAGGTGGACCAAAGCTCAGGCTCCATCGCCTATTTGCTAAGCTCTTGGATGAGGAATTGCTTACAAGGGGCACTTCTTCTATTCCTCAGGGTCAAGCTTTTGGCCAATGGACTGCTTTGAGAGATGATCCCACTGCTGCTAATAATGCCTGCCCCCTGCCTACAAACAACGAGGTTCATGATCACCAAATACTCTGGCCGCCCATGGTCATGATAATGAACACAAGGCTGGAAAAGGATGATGCTGGGAAGGTAGTTATTTAACAAATTTGAATTATGTTTTCAATATTATTACAATTGCTTCACTTCTAATCTCTTGCATTTTATGCTTCAGTGGATTGGTATGGGAAACCAAGAGCTGTGGAACTCTTTCAGTTCCTATGATACTATTGCCAAGCCTCGCCATTCATACGGACCCGACGGCCATCGTAGGATGAGCCTTTTGATTTTTCAGAGCACGGCAAGAGGTTATCTCGACGCTCAGGATCTGCATAACAAGTTTGTTTCCCAAGGTTTCGATAGAAAAGCTTGGGAACAATGTCAAGGCATCTTCTATGGTCGAGGCACATCGCGCCAACTTTATGGTTACATGCCTACCAAAGAGGACATAGACTACTTCAACCGCCACCACTCTCAAGGTTGTCTCTATCATCAGTTTCTTCTTTTCTACAAGATTCACTTCTTCTCATACTAATGCATACATGTTTTGTTCATTAGGCAACAATAGGGTCAGATATGAGATCCGATCTTATTCAGAGATGGTTGGTCAGCACCAACCAGATGCTGGTTCCAGTGCCATGGGTGGCAGCGGGCATGCAGGTCGTTTCTCGGGGCATGAATGAGGACTGAGGAGAGGAGGATTTATTATGTTTTTTTTAATATCTAATGTATTTGAACGTTGTTTGGATTGGAATGCATTTTATTTCTTTCATAAAATTTCTTCATCTTTCATACCAAACCAAGTGTTAATTTTCACTCATAAGGTTAAAGACCTTCAAATATTTTCGCGCTTAACCAGCACCGAACCCACCTTTACCTGGTTTCGATGCCATTATCATAAATTCTACGAAAGTATGTTTTTGGGTATGAATATTTGTATGTACTCATTTCCATACAAACAAATTGGACATTTCGACGACCCTGGGAAATTTTGTGTAATAAAAAAAGTATACGTACAGAGTTCTACCCAGTTTGTAATAAATAAGGTATATAACATTTCCTCAAACCAATTTCTACTATTTTGTGTACATTGGGTACTATTACGTGTATATTCACAACTCCTTACATAACTTGTAAGAAAATATGCTTTACGGGTAAGAAATTGTGTATGTACACATTTCCTACAAGTAATGACCCATTTGTTCCATCTTACACATTTGTAATATATAAGGTATATACCGTTTCGTCTTACAAATTTGTTCCAATTCCTGTACAATTCGTCCTATTAAGAGTATATACACAAATCTTAACAAAACTTGTAAAATTTTATGTTTTTCGGGTAAGAATTTCTGTATGTACACATTTCCCTACAAGTACAAGTCCATTTTCAACCTTCGTCAAACCGTGTTCAAGAAAATGTATATATCTTTTCCTCTTACAAATTTGTACCAATTTCTGTATATTTGGTAGTAATATATGTATATACACAGTTCCATACCACTATTGTACCAAAATATGCTTTTCGGGTAAGAAATTCTGTATGTACACATTTCCTTACACGTACATAATCCATTCTAAAAATTCGTGCATGTGTTATAAAAGGGTATATACATTCTTCTATTACAAAAGTGTATTAATTTGTGTACTGCATCATGTAACAATTTGTGTACCGGTAAACAATGTATCATGTAATAAAACTGTATATACATTCTTTTATTACAATATTGTACCAATTTGTGTACCGCTTCATGTAACAATTTGTGTACCGCTTTTTACCCGGTAAACAGGTCAGCCGTTCTTTAGCATGTATTTAAAGGTTGTTCCCTAGAATCCCCCGCTTATGATGCTTAGACTTTTAATCAAAAAGCTGTTAAAACTCATCTCGGTCTTACCATCACCAAGGACGGATCACAATGTTTTCGAGTTCGATGAAGATTTGGAAGAACCAAATATGGTCCCAAAAGATGTGAAGGAAGGGCATTTTGCAGTTATTTCTGTCAAAGGTGGAGAAAAGAAGAGGTTTATCTTGGACTTAAGGTACCTGAGAAACCCAGAATTATTGGAGCTGTTAGAGCAGGCTAAAGAAGAATATGGATTCCAAAAGGAAGGAGTCCTTATCCTCCCTTGTCAACCTGAAGAGCTGCAGAAGATTTTAAAAGGCAGCACAACATCTTGATATATAGATAATTGCTGTTTTATTGTTGCAGTTATGCATAATGTTGAACCATTCCTGCATTATTCATTTTGAATCATCCTTATTCAAATGCTAAACAAACTCGATGGAATATTATTCATCTATTTAGATTCTTGTAAAAGAACTTGTTGCTAAAGAAGATTTTGGAACATTATTTATGTTAATAATAATGTAAGTTTCTTGACAGATTTGTTTGATTCTAACTATGAAATTGAAAGAAGTTAAGTGAAAAGTACTTCAAATCTATTGCTCAATCCACCAACGCCAATAGCTTGTAGTTTTTCTTTGTTACAAATTCTTAGCCTAATATCTAGGCTATTTATTAGTCTAAAATATATTGTAATTAATGTCATATATTATGTTACCTAGTTTATGTAGATTAGATTTGTATATATAGCCCCATATGTTTTATGAATAAGATACGAGAAATTACTTTCTACATGGTATCAGTTGTCCTAGGTTTTTTCGAATACTCTTAAAATTTTCAATTTCTTAGGTTGTTGGGGTTTTGAACTAAAGTTTTTTTGGGTCGTTCTTCACCGGCCATCTGTCGACACCGCCCATACCACGGGAACCGCCGTCCGCCGATCTGTAGATCTAGAGATTCCGGTCACCGTAATCCCAGCGTGTGAGCCTCATGCGCCACCCCAAGCTTCCGCTTGTCCTTCACGCGCCGGCGCGTGAGAGCGCGTGGTGGCCTCGTTTCGCCGCCAATTTTTCCGCCAACGTCGCTGCTTCATTCTGATCACACTCCTGCCTCCGGTCCTTGCTTCTAGATCGTTTTGGGTTGGGTGTCCTGTCTTTTGGTACCGTTAGGGTTTTGTTTTTCCTTGTTGTTCTTGGCTCTTTGCTTCTTTGATCTCATGGCTGAAAAGAAGGTTGATTTTATGTCTGATATCGTTCCGGTTACATCTAAAATTACTGATCATAAATTGAATGACTTTAATTTTCTCGATTGGAACCATACAATTGAGTTGTATTTGTTAAGCCTTTCTATAAATAGACATTTGACTGATGATCCTCCGACGGATGATTCTCACCTTCCATGGATGAGAGAAAATGCTCGCCTATATATCTTGATTCGTAATTCTATTGACAGTGAGGTGGTAGGTCTGGTTAATCATTGCAAGACGGTGAAACAATTGATGGGCTATTTGCAATTTTTATATTCTAGCAAAGGAAATTTTTCGTGTATCTATGATGTTTGTCAGAATTTTTATAGGGCTGACAAAGAAGACCAGACTTTAACTAGTTATTTTATGGATTTTAAGAAAACGTACGAAGAGCTTAATAGGTTGCTTCCCTTTAGTGCTGATATCGAGGTCCAACATAGTCAGCTAGAGAAAATGGCGGTTATGAGTTTTCTAGCTGGTCTTCCACCAGAATTTGAGACTGATAAATCTCAGATTCTCTCTGGTTCAGAGATCTCCAACCTCGATGATGTTTTTCGGAGGGTACGTCGTACTGAGAATTCTTTGCCTACTTCATCTCCGCAACATGGCAGTGTTCTGCTCAGTTGTGCTCTTCCTTCTGACTCTAGCAAGCAACATTTCAAGAATATGGCAGAGATTTAGTCCATAATTAAAATGGGAAGAGATTTAGTGCTTTATTCGCAATGTTCTATATTAGGGGAAGAGATTTAGTGCTTTATTCGCAATGTAATCAAAATGAGAGAGAAAATGAATGGAAAATAATGTGCAATTCACTATATAGTGAATATGGCAGTGAAAAGATATGGTGTGAAAGTGAGATTAACATATTACCAGGTCAGTATTCTTTGTCTGTTAATCCGTGTAACTGTACTCAAGTTGACGAATCGGACAAAATACAAGTCTTACGCAGTTTCTCTTATAAGTGGTTCCACACTAGTTCATACAAGATAGCCTTGAGTAATATAAATTTCCTTGCAGACTAGGCAAAAAGAGCATACATTCCAAAAGAAACTCATAAAAGTCCACGCAAAGATTCATATCAAGAACATAATAGGAAGGAAACGAGGTTTTAGCGATGTTTACACCTTTCTTTCCAAGACTACGAAAAGGACTCAAGGTCTCAGCATCCAGAGGACTAACTCTCAACCAGGTTGAATTTGATGGAAAACTGGAGGTGGCTTCACCAACAGTACCAGATGGTGTTAAGGAAGGATATTTTACAGTCTTTGCAGTGAAGGGAAAGGAAACTCAGAGATATGTCATTGAACTAGACAACTTAACGAACCCTACATTCTTGAGTCTACTCGAGCTGGCTTCCAGCAAAAGGGGATTCTTTGTCTTCCTTGTCAACCTCAAGAATTACAGGATATTCTACAACATTGGAAACTGGCCTAGAAAGCTGATAGTTTAGGAAAAATAAATGATTCAATTTAATTATCAGGAGTACCTTCTCCAATTTAATAGATCTTGATTGAATTACTCATCTGATGTGTAATCACTGTAAATGAAGAACTCGAATCGCAGTAATGATATTAAAAAGAAAAATAGAAAAGGGAGGTAGACAGAGAAAAATCTCAACAGAGATCCCAAATAACAGACATCCAAAACGATAGGGATGGCTGCTTCTCAGCAAGCCCTTAAAACCCTACCTCACCAAACGACAGCGTTCTAACATTTCTTATTAGACCCAACACGCACCGTTTCATTAAACTCATTACAACTCTAATTAAAAACGACACTACTTAACGGTAAATTAAAAGTTCCAACGGCTACTCTGAAATCTTCAGATCGAGCTCTTGCAAGTGTCCCTCCTTCAAAACATCCTTGTCCTCAAGGATGAAAATTTGGAAATCGAAGTTAGAGCTGGTGAAGTGATTCCCACGTAGCATCTTCTGGAAAAGCATTGGTCCATTCAACTAGGACCTCTGTGATGGCTCTGCCTCCTTTCTTCCCAATCCTTCTATCTATGATTCTCAACGGCTCTTTACCAATTTCCCCATCAGGATTAATAACTGGCAATTCAGATTTGCAATCAGCACTTCCAATGTGTTTTTTCAGCTGGGAAACATGAAATATGGGATGAACCTTTGAATCCCTTGGCAACTGCAATTTATAAGCAACAGATCCCACCTTGCCAATAATACAAAAAGGACCAAACCATTTTGGGGCTAGTTTCTGACAAGATCTTTGTTTGATGGTTTGTTGCCGATAAGGTTGCAACTTTAAATATACCAGGTCCCCAACTTGATACTCACAGTCAGTTCTTTTCCTATCTGCCTGTTGTTTCATTCTGACCTGAGCCCTCTGTAAGTAAAATTTCAGCATCTTCAAAGTAGCTTCTCTGTGTTGCAGGCTTCTGTCCACTAAAGCTACTGGAGATTCACCCGTTGTGTAAGGCAAATGCTCTCCTGGTGCTTGGCCATACAGGGCTTGGTAGGGAGTTGTTTGTATAGAAGAGTGGAAGGAGGTATTATACCACCACTCTGCTAAATGCAGCCAGTTCCCCCACTCCTTAGGCTTTTCTCCAGTTATGCAGTAAGCTTCTAAGCACTGGTTAACCTTCTCAGTCTGGCCATCAGTTTGGGGATGGTAAGCTGTTGAAGGGTTGATCTTCACTCCAAGTTTCCCAAACAGCTCCTTCCAGAATAAACTCATAAAGACCTTGTCTCGATCACATATTATGTTTCCAGGTAGCCCATGAAGCTTGAAAAAGTTCTCCATGAATGATTGGGCCACATCCTTAGCAGTGAAGGGATGAGCCATTGCTATGAAGTGCCCATATTTGGTTAAACGGTCAACTACCACCAAGATAACATCTTTCTTCCTTGATACTGGCAATCCTTCAATGAAATCCATGCTGATGGAAGACCAAGCAGATTCAGGAATAGGTAAAGGTTGCAGAAGGCCTCTAGAGTGCATTAAATCAGCTTTGTTTCTCTGACAGGTTGTACATTCTCTAACCAGTCTCTTTACTTCCTTCCTCATCCCCTTCCAATACATTAAGGCTCCCAACCTCTTAATGTTAGCATGAGCTCCAGAATGTCCTCCTATAGGGTTTGCATAGAAGAAATCTAGCAATTCCTTCCTTAATTCAGAATTTTCCCCAACCACCAACTTCCCCTTCCTCTTCAACTGTCTCCCATCCCAAGTATATTTTGAATGTTTCCCAGAGCCATCCTTTAATTCTCTAATGATCTTTCTGACCTTATCATCCTCTTCCCATGAACTGGTTATTCTTCTTAAAAAATCAGTAGAGATGGTACTAACCACCAGGTTCTGAAGTTGAACACCTACAGGTCTTCTAGAGAGTGCATCAGCCACTGTATTATTGATCCCCTTCTTGTAGCATACTTCAAAATCATACCCATCATCTTAATGACCCACTTCTGTTGAGCTGGAGTAACAGCTTGATTTTCAGTGAGAAATCTTAAGCTCTGATGGTCAGTCTTAATCTTAAAATGCCTCCCAATCAGGTAATTGGACCACTTCTTCACTGCAACCAGCACAGCCATCATTTCCTTCTCATAAACTGACAAATCCTGATGCCTCACCCCCAATCCTTTACTAAAAAATGCCAAAGGTCTCCCACTCTGAGTCAAAACAGCTCCAATTCCCATATCAGATGCATCAGTTTCTACAACAAATTCCTTTTTCCAGTTTGGTAGTGTTAATGTGGGAGTAGAACTTATAGCTTCTTTTAATTTTTGGAAAGCCACATCTTCCTCATGAGTCCACTTCCATCCTCCTTTTTTCAACAAATTGGTCAGGGGCCTTGCAATCCACCCATATTATTTTATGAACCTCCTATAATAGCCTGATAACCTCAAAAATTCTCTCAGTTCCTTAATTGTGACAGGTGCTGGCCATTCAAGTATACATTGCACTTTCTCTTTGTCCATGGAAATCTCTCCACCAGAAATAATGTACCCAAGATAATCCATTTCAGTTGCCCCAAAGCAGCACTTACTCTGTTTTGCAAACAATTTATGCTCCCTTAAAATTCCCAAAACCTCCTTCAAATGAGGCTGCCAGTCTTCTGAATACACTAAAATGTCATCGAAAAAGACCAACACTGACTTCCTCAGCAACCTTTTAAAAACTTTGTTCATGAGTCCCTGAAATGTTGCAGGGGCATTAGTAAGCCCAAATGGCATTACTAGGAATTCATAATGCCCCTCATGAGTTCTGAATGTTGTCTTGTGAATATCAGGACCCCACATCCTTATTTAATGATAACCAGACCTTAGATCCAGCTTGGAAAATACTCTAGCTCTTCCCAATTCATCTAAGAGCTCTTCAATCACAGGCATGGGGAATTTACCTTTAACTGTGATCTGATTCAATCTCCTATAATCAATACACATTCTCCATGAATCATCTTTTTTCCTAACCATCACAATGGGGGATGAGAAAGCACTGGTACTATCCCTAATAACCCCTGATTGCAACGTCTCTGTCACCATTTTTTCAATGACATCTTTCTGAACACTAGGGTACCTATAGGGCTTCACTTTAATCACAACATCTTCATTAATCAAAGGGGTCCTATGATCCTGAACTCTCTCAGGTGGTAAAGCTTTTGGCTCTTCGAAAACATCCCAGTATTTTTTCAACAGATCTAGAATCCCCTGGTTATCCTTCTCAACTGCTCCTTTTATCTCCAGGTGAGTACTGAGAGCCATTAGGGAAAAGTTGCATGGACTATTTGTACCCATCATCAGCTTAGCACAGACTTTTGCATCAGTCCATTGAAAGGACTCTGACTTACATCCCTTCAACTCCACGGATCCACCATTCCATCGAAACTCCATGTTCAACTCTGCAAAATCCCACTTAATGGTCCCCATCTGCGAAAATCACTGTACTCCTAACACTACATCACAGTTTCTTAGTGCTAGAATCAGAAAATCAGACTGAAAGCTATGACCTTGTGTCTCTCATTTCACCTTCAAGCATTCTCCCAGTGTGCCCATTGAATTACCATCTGCCACAGTGACCTTTAACTGCTTCCTCTTATCCACCAGCAACCCCAATTTCTTAACTACAGCTAAGCTGATGAAATTGTGTGTACTTCCTGAGTCTAGCAAAGCAACACAATCTACATTGCCCACTCTAATCCTCAACTTCATGGTTTCCCACTGATCAGCACCCCACATGGCTTGTAAAGACAGTACAGGTGACTCTGCTGCAGGTCCTTCAATATTTGTCAACTCTCCATGGTTCACGCAATCTAAAAACTCCTCCTGATCACCTTCTTCTTCAATACCTTCTACTAAAATTTGATACAGTTGGGATTTTTGACACTTGTGTCCTGGTGAATATTTTGCAGCACACCAGAAACACAAACCTTTCCTGCGTCTCTCTTCAATTTCAGCTGCTGACAAAGCCTTGCCTGCTCCTCTTGGATTGTTGTTACTAGGCCCTTTAGGGTGAACCGGGCTTAATACTTTAGGAGTCGTGTTCCTGGAGGCTATTGATGGGGCGGAGGAGTTCACTCCACTCACAGATCCTTTAAACCCAACTAATGCAGGCCTAGGGGGAATAGAAATTGCTGAAGGCACCACTGTTCTACTGAAATTAGAATAGGACCTCTTCGACCCAGGAAAAAACATACTTTCTAGATGTTTAGCCATTTGAAATACCTCAGATAAAGATGCAGGATGCAGAAGCTGAACATACTGACTTATCTCCAACCTTAGATGTGCTTTAAACAAACTTAGTATATAGTCATCAGGAAGATTTACCTGATTCAGCAAATCAATGAAGTCCTCATAATACTTCTCCACTGAATCCGTTTGCCATAGTCCGACCAATTCTGAAAACGGGTCCTCAAAACCTCTTGGGGCAAACCTTTCCTTCATTTTTGCTAAATATTGACTCCATGGAAGTTGATTCAGCTCAGAAATACTTTTTGTTGCGAAGTGATGCCACTGTAAAGCCTTTCCCTCCAAGTGGAGCATCACCAATCTTACTTTAGCATTTTCAGGAATACGCTTCGCCTCAAAGTATTGTTCCACTTTGCATAGCCAACCCTTAAAGTCAGATCCATCGAACCTAGGGCACATCAGTTTATACGCCACATTCCCAGTGTAAACCTGGTCATCGTTTTGCTCCTTCGGTTTCTCTGCATCTAATACAGTCACTTTCGGGCCCGTACCGTTCACCGCTGCTCCAGCCATGTTGGTGTTGACTGGATTCGAAGAACTCAGAGTCGTTCCCGTCGTCCCCTGAGTGGTCGAGGTTGTGTTCGCCGAACCCACCACCTTCCCGATAGATTCATCAAGTAAGTTCTTGAAATCGACCATCAATTGGACCTTAAACTCCGCGAGCTTAGCCTCCACCTTCTCATCTAACTTTGAGATTTCCGACTACAATCGTTCCGATTCCAGCTGCCATGTGGATGCCTGACTCGATTGTTGCCTTGTTTCCACCATATTTCGGATCGATGATAGCTCTGATACCCTTGTAATCACTGTAAATGAAGAACTCGAATCGCAGTAATGATATTAAAAAAAATAGAAAAGGGAGGTAGACAGAGAAAAATCTCAACAGAGATCCCAAATAACAGACATCCAAAACGATAGGGATGGCTGCTTCTCAGCAAGCCCTTAAAACCCTACCTCACCAAACGACAGCGTTCTAACATTTCTTATTAGACCCAACACGCACCGTTTCATTAAACTCATTACAACTCTAATTAAAAACGACACTACTTAACGGTAAATTAAAAGTTCCAACGGCTACTCTGAAATCTTCGGATCGAGCTCTTGCATGATGTTTTTTTAATGTACCACTTACTTATCTCTTGGCATAGTGAAGTTAGCCTGCAGCAAGTGACAATGAATATATATATATATATATATACACACTTCCTATAAGATTTAATTATCTCAATGGATCCTCGTTAAATTGAGCACAATGGAGTGATCTATTCGTAATAAAAAACCTCACTAACTATTATTCAAATATAAGGGAATACAAGAGAAAGTAACTCAGTTGAAGTCTGGTAGTGTCCATAATTTGCTCATCTTATGAACTGAAATATATTTTGCACATCAAGTAAAGGGTGTTGTTATCAAGAAGTACTAAATTTAGTCCCACTTTATCTGCAATATCCCGTGGAAAGATAAGGCGAATCAAGAAAATGCTTTGAACATTAATATTCATGTTGAGAACTGTAAATGCCGTGTGACTCCACATCATTACTTTGATATTTCAATCACCTACTGGAAAACCAATATAAATACCCTCTCAAGTTTGGCACAAAGGAGCATTGAGTAAATTCACTGAGAAGTTGTTAATCAAGATGGCATAAAGCAAAAGAGGATTCATGATGTTCATGCCTTCCTTTCAAAAACTACGAAAGGGGTTCTCGAGTCCAGCAGTTAAAAATGCAACACATTACGATTTTTTCCTTGTTGAAGAGAAAATGGCATGTGGAAATGCAAGTGCCTCTCGTGAGAAAATGCATCTAGTATGGTAAGAGGAGGAGGAAGGATCCCGAAAGAGATGGCGCAACACCAACATTCTTATCCGGTTACATCCTCTCATCCGTAGATGACTGCAGATTCTTGGTAGATGTATTGGGGCCGGGGGATATATTATTTGGTAATAGAAAAAGAATCACCCACAGATTGGCCCTATCCTCCTGTAGAACTCTATGAATCAAATCATGCATGCATGCTTTATGCTTATATAACAAACATCGAGGAAATTGCAGAAACAAGAATCAAATACCTTTAACAAAGCCCCGTTCAGGCAAACAAGGTGCTAATTAGAGACCTTTATTAACAATGCATGCTACGTAGGAATATGGATTAAGTTGAGTTTATGTATCAAATCTACAAAGCAGACGCTACTGTTCCATACTCGCAAAATTCCTAAATCTGTTTCCCAACCATCAGACAAGACAACCGTAGCAAATTGTACACAGTCGTACAACACGGTGAAAAATCCCACTTTTATGTATTATTTGTGTAAGGCAATTATTGGATTATCTTGACTAACGATGGAAACCGAATCTTAGGTACAAAAAACCACTCGGTTGTCGGTTCCAACAAATATCCAAGTACACCTTTTACTTGAGAATTCCAACTAGCAACCAAAGCTTCATTCTCATTGCTTCTGATTTCCAAATAAATACACCTTTGGCTTTCACTGATGATGAAATGACATTGCTTTACTCATTTCCATGACTTTTTTTTTCTCTCTCTAGTCATCACTAATAATATATCATATCTTTCTCAAACTTTGAATGCATTAAATACGACCGACATCCTATGAACCGATCCTATATCCTGTAATGGTTAAATTTATGATTGTTTTAGAGTTCAAAATTGAATCTTTTCTTTTCACTGTGAAATACTTAGTAGGATAATGTACTGCATGGTAAAAACACAGACAGCTCAACTAGTCCAGCGAGGCCGAGCCACTGTTGCATGCATGTTGCTGCTGCATACCGCGTCTCAATAGAGACCCACCAGCTTCCGAGAAAGCATGGGAAAATGGCATTAAATGATAGTTTGGCTCCAACCATATGAAAATGGCCCCCATAATGTCTCTCAGAAATTTCACATTTGCTTCCACTTTCCTTTCTAACACCCCTGTATAAATCTCTCTCTCAGGATCCACTAATCAATCCATCACAAAATCACATTTTGGACAAGTGTGTGAAAATGCAGAACTGGGAACAACGCCATACAGGGCTTGTAATGGTTAGGCTTTTGATGAAAAAGATAACGTTATTCCTCTCGGAATTACCAGCAAGAGCCCCCGATCGAAATGTCGCAGAGTCCGATGAAGATGTTGAAGAAACAAAGATACCAAAGGATGTGAAAGAAGGGCATTTTGCAGTGGTTGCAGTCAATGGTGAGGAATCAAAGAGGTTTATCTTGGAGCTGAGTTGTCTGAGGAATCCAGCGATTTTGAGGTTATTAGAGCAAGCTAAAGAGGAATATGGATTCCAACAAATGGGAGCTTTAACACTCCCTTGTCAACCTGAAGAGTTGCAGAAGATCTTAGAAAACTAAATGAGGGAATCTAGGTGGAGTTTGATTATACAGTTTTCCGACAGGCTGATTAAAGCTAATGTTATTTCTTTTTTCCTCCCATTGATTTCGTGCTAATCACTAATCAAATGTTTAAAATAAAAAATGGTTCATTCTAGCAACCATGAAGACAGTTTTTGCTTTGTGTCCTGCATGTAAAGTTCCACACTATTACAACTTCAGCAGAAACATAAACATACACCAGAGTGTCGCTGTTTTGGTTTCTGCATTCATATCTTTGCCAATATATATACATTGAAACAGTGTCATTCTTATGAGATATAAATATTCCAGAAATGTGTTCAAAGTAGTCACATTGCAAACAAGATCCCATGGATGGAAGGTCTCAGATCATCATTCGAGGAACAAGTAAAAAAGACAAAATCTTATTCCTTTACCACTTGGTTTATAATAGTACATAATACATATACCTTTCAACCTATATGATTATTCACCAAACAGAATGAAAAGGAAAACACAAGGAATAAATCATTCTTGAAGTACTGATGTACTGCTATTTTACCTCGGAGCAATTATTTGGCCCCACAGGTTCTCTTAAGCAATTCGATATTGCCATGACAGCAGCTTCAATAGATGCATCTTCCCCCTGTTCCAGCCGAAATAACTCGAAATTACTTTGCAGGGTAAAAAATGCATAAACTGAACATTTCAGACACACACACACTGAGTATCCATGGATGAACAAGTAAACTTTACCTTCTCTTTCCAGTAAAACATATTTCCATATTTCCCTGCCAAACGACTCCAAAAGCTTCGGGGAATGTCTAAGTCAACAGTAGCCCCAACATTGAAATTTAGTATATTGCCTGGTCCGAAATCCATATATAATTAAAAAACACTCATATATCATATCACTGACTAAGGACAATGCCATAGCCAAATTCTTTACCAAATGTGGGATCAGCAACGAAAACTATAGTTCTATCATCTACTTGCCAGAAGTCTTTGATTGCCAACCCTGTAGCAATTTGAGAAGTTTAAGTAAATTTGAACTTTGCAAACAACTTCAAGAATTAAATTTAATAGAATTAACATAAGTTTTGAAGAAAATCATTTTTTTCAGTGAGGTCAATGACAAAGAAAATATATTACTCATACCTGGTGTGTCAGGGTAATTTTGTGCTAAAACTCTCAACTTAAAGCCGGTATCCTTTTCAATATCACTGATCTCCTGAGCGAGTCTTTTCTCCTGGGATTTTACAGCCCAGCGTTAGTATTAATCTGCCGTTTGTAGAGGCCTAAACACTTCCAAAAGGATTACAACCTCGAAATAGGCTCCATATTACAGCATGAAACAAAGTTATAAACAAGCAAATAGTCTGTATATCCCTTCAAAACGAAAGGACACCGTATCTTAGTAGCACCTTTTCAGCAATCACCTCAGATGTGAAGTCACAAACTTTCATCAAGTTTCGAGTTACAGAAGATAGGATGGAAAAGAATGTGTTCCTCGACATTTCTTGAAAATAGTTCTACTTGTAACTCCATGACTTTATTATCAATAAGAAAATGAGAAATGTGGAAGACATACTCAAGAAACTGTTTTTACTCCATTTTGACGTTACCTTAATCAACTTAAGAACATGAGAGCTAAAACTTGATGGAACGAGGGTCAAAGCATGGAAATAAGCATCAAACTAGATATGAGTATTGGTCATTTAACGTGGAAGGGGATATGTACTCGATCGATATAAATTATCTCATGGAAAAATAAATCAACTAAAGTTGTTCAAAACAAACAAGTTGTAGGAAGAAAAACATCAAATAAGCACATCTGATATTGGAACATTTTCAAAATAGGGTTATCTACAGTACAGAATTGTGTCTGTCCAAAACATAGAATCATATTGATAGAAACATACATCTATTTGCACACTTACAAAGAGGCATCCATTTTAGCAGTTATGTCTACACGAAAAGGTATCTTTTTGGACGGTAAATATTTGCTTATATATAGAACTCCTCTCATGTTTGGAAGACACAAAGAAGTTCATACATGGAACAAGCAAAAGACAGGCCTATAAGTTTTGTATCACAAAATCAGGTAATTCAATGCAGAACATAATGATTCACTGAATTTCATTGTAGTGGTGAGGTTTATATGCAAATATTGAAAGAAATCAAACCTGGCCGTCAGAGAGGAAGCCTGCCACATCAATCACCGGAGTGAACTCTCTAGGAAGTAATTCCGGCTTGTTAACCCCAACTTTTGCCTCCGCCAACCCAACCCCTAAAAGCATAATTTCATAATCAAGCTCCATTTTGCATGAATAAACAAAAGTAATAAGCTAGAACATTAGCAGAATGGAGAAAACATGACAGCATGATGCAAAGACATAGGTAATGCTGAAGTTACTTAAGAACACAATCTGAAAACACCCAAACCCGCACTCATTGCAGGCTAATTTGACTTGCCTGTTACGGATAATGTAAGGGCAAGAGCACCAGAGAAGACCCAGTTCAAGGACTTGACTCTAAAATCTGGGTTTAAGTTGTGAGTGGTTGGCAGAGAGAGATGAGAAGATGCTGTAATGGGCATTGAAAAAGTAGGAATTGAGGTTGTCCTGAAACATGATGATGGGAATTGCAGAAACGCCATTGGCTCTGCTGCAACTGCAAGGATAGGATTTAAAGAAGCTTGTTTATAATTCCTTGGCAAAGGAAGTCTCCAAGTGGTCGAGTACGTGTCAGGCTTATAAACTACTGTGAGTGTCCTGGGACTGGGATTCTCCACTTTTTATTTGCTTCTTTTTTTCCATCATTTTAGTTTTCAATGAAGTCTAAAGATTAACCCAGATTTTTTTTCTCACTTATAAATAAGTTCATCAAACTCAGACCGAATCCCATAATTTCACCTTATCCTCTTAAAAGTTAAAACTATCAGTTTTGATTACTCATCTGTCGTATTGTGATGCATCAATATCATCCCTTTATTCGGATGCCGAGATTGGAACTCATACAAAATAATAAGATAAATATTTTTATCCACCGGGTGAGGCCAATTAGTGGATAATTGCATACTATTATTATCCGAAGGAGCACAAGATTCTGCTCCATAATACAATTCAATACTGCTACATATTACAATCACTCCGCTATAACTAACTGGAGGTGGTGAGAAAGAAAAAAAAATTCCACACAAACGGGATGATTTAGAGGTTCAAGGTTTTAGTTTTGAGTTAGGATTAGAGTTTTAAGGTTTTAGAATTAGGAATTTAGATTTTAAATTGAAAATAAGTATGTTTATGTAAATTCTTTTACACCGACAGTGTATCAAATATTCTTCCTAATTATATAAGAATTAAAAAAATAAATAGACAAATACTACCTTATACTCAACTTAAAACAATCCGATTTCAAAAAAAATGGGTAAACAATGTATTTGGTCTTAGGAAAATTCTACAACGGGCGACGAACATTGATGAACACCACTAACGATGAACATCGATGAACACCATTAGTTTTTTTAAAAATTTTAAAAATCTAAAGGACTAAAATTATAATTAAAATTATCTCTTAAAAATAAAAATTAAATTTAATAGTTACTTTATAATATTTTTTAATAGGTTAGAATCAAATATACCCAATTCTCCTAAACCCTAACAAAATCAATCTCTAAAAAAAATAGAAATCAGTTTATAATTTTTTAATAGATTAGAATCAATAATATGAGAATTGGGTATATTTGATTCTAATCTATTAAAAAATTATAAACTGAATTCTATTTTTTTTAAGAGATTGATTTTGTTAAGGTTTAGGAGAATTTGATATATTTAATTCTAACCTATTAAAAAATATTATAAAGTAATTATTAAATTTAATTTTTATTTTTTAAGAGATAATTTTAATTATAATTTTAGTCCTTTAAATTTTAAAAAAAAATTAATGGTGTTCATATTTAGTGGTGTTTATTAATGTTCGTCGCACGTGATAGACTCATCATTCTCTTAAAACCGTTTATAACAATTTAATTCTCAATTTATCTATATTAATTTTATATTTTAACTTTAATTTAATAAAATAACTTTGTTTTATTATCATTGTATAAAATTTCAAAAAAATCTTTTAAAAAACATTTTTAAGTAAATAAAATAAAAATAATATAGTTTTATTGAGTTGTTTTTACTATTTGAAACATAAAATACTTATTTCTACATAAAAAACAAGAATTAAAATATAAAATTCAATTTAGCTTGGATAACCACTTTTTTCTCAACTTGTGAACCATCATAAAACATCTCTGTCAATATGAAGATCAAGACTTGACTCTTCTCTGAGTTCAACAACAATCCCTTCAGAATTTGATGTGAAAAACATATCAAGACAAATTCAAAGTACCCCAAAACTAGCTTATTCTGATATGTTGAATGGCTTAAAACCAGTGAATGCATTGGTTGTACACAAAAGAAGAACCGCGAGAAAGATTGACAAAAGATCCTGTTATTAGTCAAAAGATTTAACATCCACCAAAATACGAATGGGAGAATTAAAACAACATAATGAGCCCGGAAGAAGGGACAGAGCGATAAAGAAGGACAAAGTGAAGTAATATTCTACACAAAAGAAGAACTAAGGGAAGTAGACAGGCCAATTGTAGTAGTACGAGTCCCTGTGATCCTTGTCCATGTACTCATTCCACTGAAAAGACAACAAAATAGAAGTTTTCATGTGAACGTTCGTCAATCACGTATAAGGCATCTAGAATGACATTGCATGATAATTTTTAAGAAAGTTCATCCATAAATGATAACAGATGACCAACCTTGAATTTGTATGGTTGATTCTTTGCCTTTGCTTTCTTCCAATGGTAGTGTTCGAAAATCATAGCTTTGTCATGCCAGCTGCAAATCCACATATCTCAAATTATTAAATAAATAGAAAACCCTGGACATGGAATATTGGAATATCAAGGATGAAGAGGAAGGTACAAATGAATGATAGATTAGTATAAAGCAGAATCTGGCACCTATGAATAAACTGAATATCAGAACACACAGAGGAAGTGGCTTATATGGGCATTGTTAACCTTTCTGTTTTCCAAATATGCAATGCCCGGTATGCACCGTATAAATACAATAACAGATTGACCTACTTGTTCCTTTATATAGATTAGATTAACATCCAAGTATTCATGTTGGCTAGGACGAACAACAATATAAGCAATTTACTTAACAAAAACTGAATCATTTGCATCCATATAAGGATGCTTGATAAAAATGGTCAGGACTCCGGTAAAGCTACGTGATAAATGGGTCTTGCACTGCCCTGAAGTGAACCAAAGTTACTGAGAAAAGTATGTGAAGCAAAGGAGGAGATGAAATTCCAGCATTCCGGAATGAACTTTTTGAAAACAAAACTAGTCTAACTCAATTTGGTTAAAAAAAATGGCTATAAATTGCACAAAGGCATTTTGCTAAAAAGATGCTGCCACAACAAAGCTATAGAAGTCTTCCACAACCAGAAGCTGTTCATTTTGAAACCTGCTCAAAAACTGGGAAATTGAGATATCAAACTCAAAAAGTAAGAAATGCTACAACACAACTTCACTGGCACTGCACCTCGCCCATCCTAATCAAACAACAACATAAGATGAATGAAAACAACGAATTGTATATCTTGAACTGTCAATAAATACACCCAATATAACATGGAAATCAAAACAAAAAGGAAAAAAAATAAATCCCAAACTGCTAAAGCTAATGAATTTGAACCATATTTCACTAACTTCAAAAGGCAACTTAATTCACATAAACCCTAAATGTAACGCAATGTTCCATCACACACAAAAAATCACCAGTTGCAGATGAAATTTCAAACAAATAAAAGAATCAAAATTAGCAAAAGATATGAACCGAAAGAGCTTAAAGAGAGAACAGGGTTGAACCAAATTACTTGAATTGGTTTGAGAGCTGCCACATGTAAGGGTTGAACCAAGTGAGAACAGAGAAAGCAGCCGACCCTATCCATATATTCACGAACCGGTCCGGTCCAGCATGGGGCACTCCCGGGTCACCTCTATATGCATTTCCAAAGTACTTCTCCATTTCCAAAGCTTCACTCTTTTCTTCACCTCTCTCACAAAAGCAAGCCAAGCTCTTATCTGCAATAGGGTGGAAAAAAATCAGTTTTTAATACAGTAATACAGTTTTGGGCCAGCCTTCTACGCCCAAAAGGAAAGCGAGTAGAGTATAAACCATATAGGTGAACTAAATGGTTACCGAACTTTTAGGTTGAATTTATTTTGGTCACTTTATTTTTAAAATATTTAATAAGGTCACTTAATTTTTAGTTCGATTTTAATATAGTCACCAAACTTTTAGTTTGCTTTTAATATGGTCTCTCTCGTTACTTTCCATTAGAAGCTTATGTAAATTTTTGTTTTTTCTTAATAAAAAATGGGTCAACTACACTAAGTATCACTCAACTTTCTTCTCACTCCTATTTTGATCACTAGAGTTTAACAATTTTCAATCTAACAACTTAACTTTCGAATTGTTCATATTTTTTCACTCTCAAATGACATACTTATACAAATAGAAATGTTATATTAATCCTTAAAAAATATTTTGGTTAATTGATAAATTCATATTATTCAATTATCGATCTTATATTGTACCAATTAAATCAGATAATCGATTAACCAGTTTACTAGAATATTTGATTCTGAAAATGATTTTTTTTTACTTTGTTTATTAAAATATCAAATATGATAATATGATAAATTTAATAATTGTTCGGTTGTGATAAAAATTTAAAACAACTAGAAAGTTAAAAAATTGAAAGTTCACACCTATTAGTCCTACCAGAGCCAAAACTTTTTAAAAAAAATCTGAATGGTATCAAAGTCACTAGACTATAATATATTGTAATGCATAAAATTTAGAAATATTGTATATAATATATCAGATCGATTAATAATTTTGCTTAAAATTGTGAACCATAATCAAATTAAAATAATTTATTTTAAAAATTTGTACCGAGATCGGGTTCGACTAATCCTTAAAAAATTATTTTGGTTAATTACTAAATCAGATTATTCGATTCTCGATCTTATATTGTATCAATTAAATCGAATAATCGATTGACTGGTTAATGCAATATTTGATTAGAGTAATATTTTTTTACCTTGCTTATTAAAATATCAAATATGGTAATATGGTAAATTTAATAAGCAAAGTATGAGTTCATTTATATAATCATGTCATTTGAGAGTGGTCAAAATATGAACAATTCGAAATTTAAGTTATTAAATTAAAAATTGTTAAACTTTAAAGACCAAAATCGGTGTAAGAAGAAAGTTGAGTGATGATTGGTGTAGTTTACCTATTTTTTATTAAGGAAAAAACGAAAACAAACCAACTTCTGATGGAATGGACCATATTAAATTCGAACTAAAAATTAAATAATCTTATCGAATATTTTAAAAGTACCGTGATTAAAATAAATCTTCCCTCAAAGTTACCCAAACAATCAGAGTGGTGTTTAGAACGTTTTAATTGGCTAAATTCGTTTAGCAGGAAGTCTATAAATGAACACAAAAAATCCTTTAACTGCATCGACCACCCGCTCTCACCTCTTTCGAATTTGGATTTCGCTTGATTCCCACCAAAATTTTTAGGGTTTTTCTTCTTCTTTTACAATTTCTTAAATTTTCCCTCCATTTCATCAAGCCCTTTTTCCAAACACTTAATAGCTCTAGGAAAGTTAAAGTCTTTCCTAGGGTTTTGTTTCTGGTTGGGTGTGCTTTATTTGGCTCTCTTTCTTTGTTTCAGCTGAAGTTGTTCTTTTTTACAGTTTATTTGAATTTCTTGGATGACTGGTAAGCCTCCAAATCCACAATTTTGATTTTGTAGAAGTAGAAGCTTAGACCTTGTGTAGAGTTTCTTGGAATCAGCTGTCATTTTTGTTTTATTTGTTTCGGAGAAAATATAGAAAGAAAAAATATATGTATCGGTGTGTTTAGTTCTTGGGTTCTTTCTTCATATATTACAAATTCTTTCCCAATTAACAAGGTAATGGGATGAAAATTAAGATAATGCGATAAGTTTTGGGAGGGGAAAGTGTAAATTTTGATATGAGGTTTTGAACATGAGACATGTAGGTGTGAAGAGTACAAGAGACACAAGAGAGAGTGAAAACCAGCAAAGTGTGTCATTGGAAAGTCCAAAAGCTGATGAATTTGGAAGAGCGGTTTCAAGGATAGCAGTGGCACAGATATGTGAGAGTTTAGGTTATCAGGGATTTAAAGAGTCTGCTTTGGATGCTCTTACTGATATCTTAATTTGGTACCTTTGTGACATAGGAAAAAATGCAAGCTTTCATGCTAATTTAGCTGGTAGGACAGAATGTAATATATTTGATATAACTCGGGCTTTAGAAGAGTTGGGAGCTTCACATGGAATTCCCGGTGCTTCCAAGATTGGGAATTGTCTTCTAGGCTCTGGCACGGTTAGGGAAATAATTCAGTTTGTGGATTCAAAAGAGGAAACCCCATTTGCTCAGCCAGTGCCGAAGTTTCCGATTGTTAGGGATAGGAAGTTGATTCCAAGTTTTGAGCATATGAATGAGAACCCACCTGGCAAGCATATCCCAGCTTGGTTGCCTGCTTTCCCTGATCCTCACACCTATATTCATACACCTATGTGGAATGAGAGGTCGTCGGAGCCACGTGCTGATAAGATTGAGCAAGCAAAGCAGCGGAGAAAGGCCGAGAGGGCTTTGCTAAGGTTGCAACAAAGGCTGGTGTGTAATGTTTCTTCTGGAACTTCAGCTTCCTTGGTCACGAATGCCGAAAAGGAAAAATTACAAGAAGTTGCAAATAACTCCTTTCTTGCTGCCCCATTGAAACCAGTGGAGAAAGAGGTTTCACAGCTGGTTTTACCAGCTAAGCATTCTGATGAAGCAAGCAAGAACAATCATGTTTCTGTGCTAGAGGCATTTGCTCCTGCCATTGAAGCAATGAAAGGTGGGACATCTAACGAATCTGATGGTGAAAAGATGCTTCTTCCCGAAAAGAGGGCTGCTGTCCATTTCAAGTTCAGAACTGGCAAGAAAATTTTGGGTGCGCCACTAGATTTGTGCTTGCAGAAGAAAGGTGAGAGGAGCGCAGCAGCTATTTTGCGTAGCGAGGAGAGGGATGATAAGAAAAGAAGAGCTGAGTTTATTCTGAGACAAACCATGGAATATCCAATGGAACTTAATCAGTCTTAGAAGGTGTATCTTAGGTTGTTCTTCTTTCTTCAAATCTCATAAATAAAATTTTCTAGCAATTAATTGTTTTAGTGGCCCGTGCTGCTTTATCATAGGATCATTGCTAACTATTGCACATGCATGGATCTTGCCCAATCACACTGTTCAGAATCCCACTCTTAACAGATTTAGAGGTATGGCCTATGGGAGCAATTATTTTGACATCAGTAGCTTTAGTCTCAAGTAATTCCTTGTTAACGAGGTTCTTCATTTTCGATGTCATCTGTGTTTTACTGAATACTGATTCACTTACTTTTTGCATCCGATCATGCACTGAAAAATCTCTGCCCATGGCTGCCAACAACAGTTTTTTCCTTCAGTGTCATGTGAAAATTGTTATCCATTTATAGTATCATTATTGCAACTTGAAAGTATTTAAGCTCTCAATAACTTCTTTTCTTTAAGAAAAAAGTATGCACCCAATGTTGAGGACATGGTGTTTGCATCTGTGCACACCATTTTAGGCTGCAGGAAAGTAATTATTAAGAAATTTCTTTATAGGAGAAGGAAAGGCAAATTAAGTTTGAACATTGACTTGAATGTATTGAAGCTGTGACTGACAGATGAAAATGGTTTATGTTGTATACACATTCCTTTTCATCCACATTCTCATCTGCTTTTGTTAAAGTGGAAGGGTTGGCTGTTCCTTTGGATTCATATTTCACAAGATAACAATAAAATTCTTTCGAGTTCACTTGCTTCTCAGGGGATGACTAGAGCACCCTTTTTGAGTGAAACCTTATTCCTGTTCTGCCTCATCTAGTAACTTGATAAATGGCGGATATCTTAGAGCAACAAAGAATATCTTGGGCTCACCATTTTCAAGCACAACAACCGAGAAGTGCCCCTTTCTTAAAGGTCCTGAATTGTAAGCTCTTCTAGTGGTTCTGTCCTTGGTTTGTGGAGAAGAAACTGCTCTTCAGCTGCTTCATTGCACTTTTAGCCATGAAGTTGAGACAATGCATCCATGAGAATTGAGCTTCTCTCCCTCTTCCTTAAAGAATCTGTCCTGGTATTACTTATTGTGATCCATGTGGTCTTCCTCTCACCTATATATTAGATAAATATGAGGTTAAGGAGCTTCCGGAACGAAGCTGTGAGAAAGAATTTGTTCTTCCAGGATTTACTTTGATAATAGCATTGATTAGCTTCTATTATTTGTACGATATCATTTCCCAAGTAATGGTATTTTTGCATGAAGTAGGCAGTCAACTTGACCCCTCTTTGGAGCCGCTGGTTAATCCAAAACTTCATTATTGCATGCAGATGATATGTTTTGCATCTTTGTGTTGATAAAAGGAGACCGATTTGTGTTGCAGATATCACCACCTCTGTTAGTTAAGTTTTCTTATTGCAACCAAGCAACAGAAAGTGTGGTGGTAAAGGGGGAAAGGGGATTAGAGATGGGGGATGTCTGATTGTAGATTGTTGAGACTTTTGTATTGGATCATTAGAATTACCAAGAAATCCATTAATTATGGATCTAGAGCAAAGATAACTATAAGCACCAAACTGAATTCAACATCAAACCAACAATAATTAACCAGAGAAGAAATTAGATTCTACACACTTGGATTGGATATAACTGGGAATTCCACAATTTTGCTCCATGCCAAACACGAAATAGGTTAGAACAGGCGAGGAAAACGTAAAGAAGAATATATTGAATTGCTGGCCTGCTACAAGCCCCAAAAATTATAAGAACTGAGAACTATGTTCAATGTCACATGTCAGGCAAAATAACATGAAAAAACAAGAAAGCCAAAATCCAAATTTTAGCTAGTGGTGAATGGTTAAAAATACAACCAGTCCGGAAAACAACCAACAATGACTTGATACATAGGCTATCTACTCTAAAGTCAACAGACTCGCCAACAATGGCAATCTCCTTACTCGAAGGACCATGAAGCTTCTTCAATCTTAATGCTTCAGCTTCATGTCAATTTCTAAAGGAAGTGCTTTGGCTCGATGGTTGAAGATCATGAAGTCCAAGTTTGCTGGTAAAGAAACAATCCTGCATTCCAGATTATACTTCTTGATATCAGACAGCCATATAATTATCATACAACAATAAAATAATAGTAGCTTCGACATTTACTTTCCCACAAACTGAATTTGAGTTGCATATAAAAGATGTTAAGTTCCATGTACAATGTTTCTAGAAAGCAAAATAATGAAGAGACACCAAAATTGAAAAGAATAATCAATCAGTATGCATGAGGGCGTGTAGCTTCTAAAGAGCAAGTATACTATCTAACTATTAAAATGCAAAGAATCGTGCAGTGTTTTCATTACCTAGAATTTTGCAGTATTTAAACAGCATGATTAGTCAAAACCATTTTGGTCAGATTCTCATTGATCTCCTTGTTTAAAAGGTATAAGCTGATTCGTATATTTCCTAGGAAGGGAGTGTTAAGTGAAATCCTCGAGAGAATACTCAAAGATTAAACACGCTAAGACCTTCTATGGCATATCAGTCCATGTGAAATTGGTGAAGATTCACACTGGGAGTGTTGAGTGAAATCCTCAAGAGCAAATACTCAAAGATTAAAACAAACTAAGACCTTCAATGGCATATTGGTCCATGTGAAATTGGTGCAGATTCAACCCTGTGATTACTGACCAACATTCAATCAAAATCACTTGGTCCAAACATTAGATTACATGCTGAAATTTGATAAAGGTAGTTTATGAAATACTATAACACCATCACATGGGGGCACCTAGCTTGTTTCAATTAAACAAGTTGGCCAAGACAGTCAAAACATGATCATGGACATCAATTTCAGATTAATTTGCCACTCCCCCCCTCTCTCAATATAGTTGATAAGCACTGAACTAATAAGAAAAATTCCCATCTTTTTAGTTCATAACTTTATGTGCATAATACCCGCACTAAAAGTTGACTATCAGATAAAGGTTATGTGCAACACATGTATACTCAATATTCTAAGTTTTTTCACATATTTAGAGGATCACAATTCGCACCCCAACTCCCAGTCCCAAGCATGAAGGAATATGTGTGTAACACAAATGTCAGCCATAGATACTTTAGGAAAAAATTAAACCTAAAAAAATTAAGAATTCAAATAACATTTATTAGCATCCAAAACTTCTATTCTTCCTAGGTATGCATGCCTCCTTTCCCCAATGTTATATAATGAAAACAAAAACTTCTGATAGCCTAATTTTACCCCTAATACAAAATTAAGCCTTTGAATTCCACGTTACACAAAATGTTATCTTTACAAACAATATAAGAACCGAAACAAATATATAGTTTCCACATACCTATTCTCCTCAGAATCAGGATGTATGGAGAGAAAATTCCCGGGCACGGTTAGGGCAGCCGAAACACAGAAAACAAACCCTAGAAGCAACTCTAAAACCACCTGCTCTTTTCAGATCAATTTATTTACTTTAGATTTAGAGAACAAAACTATAAACAAAATCAAAGCCAAACAAACTTACGTTCATGGGTGGACCAGAAAACTCTTCCTCCATAATCTTCAACAGCCCCCTATCTGAAAAAATCCAATCAAAAAAGAAATTTTAAAACTTTATGGATCAGATCAAATCAGAGATGAATACAAAGTTATGGGAATTTTACACTGAATCGTGGAATAAGCCGCGTGGAAAAGGAATAGAACTCCAACGACGCCGACTATGAAACCTAATCCCATCGTTGACGATGTCGACTCACAAATTCACAACCTAAAACCCAACGGAAAGCACAATTTTTTTTTTGTACTTTCTTGTTATCACTACACAGTCTACACGCGGAAGATGGAATCGCTCCGCTCAAATAAATCTCGTTTCTGAAAGAAACGGCGCCGTATTGAACTTTGGGAAGTTATTTAAGGTCTAATTATAGTTTTAGTCATTCTACTATTCTACTATGCTGAAATTGGGGCTTAATAACTTTAACAATCCTCTACTTTTTTTACATTATTAATAGATATAAATTGATAAAGACTATTTTTTTTGGTTAAAATGGTGACTTATATTTTTTAAAAATATAATTTTAATTTATGTTTTATTTTTAAACAATCATCAATTATATGATTCCATATCATCTAGAGCAATAATTATAATTATAATCAATCATTGTAAAGACTAAAATGTATAACTAAATCAACAACTACTTAAAACTCGAATTAAACTACATTAAAAAAGCACACATAATTTAAAAACAAGGACGAAGCCTTATAATTATAGATAGTGAGAGGAAAGAGCCCCTCCAACATACAATTTATTTTACCTTATATATATATAGATTAATTGTGAATTTGTTCCTCGTTTTTCACCTTAATCCTTAATTCTGACTTCATACTTGCTTAGATAGGATAAAACTTGTACTCAAAATTCAAATACATAATTTGTAAAATAGCATTAAACATTCTATTAATATATAAAATTATTATTAAATGAATATAATTGGCTAAAATTTGCGACATAAACGATAGCAAGTACAAGTGTTAACAAATTAGACCTATTGGTAATGATCAATTAATGTAAATGTAAAAGGATTAAATATTAAATTTAAGCATAGTAAATGGACAAAAATCAAATTAGGCCTTTTGAGTAAATACCATTTCGTCCGCTCCTCCATTCTTATCTATGTTTGCCTAGAAAATGCAGTAAAGCAAACGAGGAAATTTCGCTCCTGGAATTTGCACTCAGAGCTCTAGGCTTTCATTGAGTTTAATTCAAGGTTTATTGGAAATTTGTTGCAGCTTTGGACTGAACTTTTAGCATTTTGTTTTCTCTTTGTAATGTTTAACTCTTTTTCATGTTCTTTTGGCAGGTGAGAAAATGAGTCAAGTTTTGAAGACACTTCCGGGAACTCTTTCATTTAACAAATTAAGTTCCCAGAATTTTCCTAGGAAAGAAAAGAAGTTGCTCCGACATGGGTCACGCTTTTTACCCATAAATAACGTTCAATCATCTTTCCGAGGTATAAATTTTGAGACCAATGGCTCAAGCTTGCTTCTTTTTCTTTTCTTTTTTACATTGTTTACTCAAAGGTATTTTCTTGGTAGGTGGTTTGGAGGTTGTAAATCATGTTAAAAGTTCTCATAAGGAAGAGGTACCTTAATCTACGAGCTATGGCCTTGTTTTGAGTTAATGTTTGTTTTCTAGGAATTGCATAGTTATAGATGAACATTTGTAGTTATGAACAAACAATGTTAGCATGTTTTTGAAGTTTAAGACTATGTAAGCTGATTGCCTTGACCCCTTGTAAAATGTGAAGAAGCCTGAACATGTTTCTATTTGATCATCTGAATAAATTCTGCCTAGGCATGCCCCCATGGAATATTAACAACTTAATATTACAAGGGCTATGCTTAGAAGAAAAGTTTTGAAACAAACATTTTTACAATGTAGGTTCATTGAATTGATTCTACTGTTGTATGGCTGGTTATTATAGCTGCATTTGTATGGCCCTCTTGACTAAATTAGCTTAATATGGTTTAAGTTGGTGAAAAATATTTTCTTTTAAGTTGACTGTGGGTTTAATGTTTCTCTTCAAAATGGATGCTTTCCGCAGACTTGTCTCTACGATGAAGGAAAATTGGAGGTCTTGCCACACATACAAACTCTTAGAGAGTTTCCTCGGGAGGAGCTTGTTGCAAAAGTTGTTATGGTGAGATTTGATTCTACCATTTTGCTTGGAGAAAAACTGGATTTGAGTTCTCAGTCTGCTTCAAAAGCAATTTGCACCATTAAGTATTTACACGAATGTGGGGCTAAAGTGATTCTCGTGAGTGATTGGAGTGGGAAAATCAATCCCAAACTTCATGCTGTACAAACTGTTGCAGGTATTTTAAGCCATTCCATCTTTTAGTTTTAGCTCTTGATTTTTGTTTGCAACAAGTAGCTTTAACTGATGACTTCTAGCAGTAAGAACCTACACTTATTTTGTCAACACTGGGAATACTGGCATGGTTGAGTAGTCATATCTCAAAATGAAAGTACAACATTTCATTTTCCTTGTTTGGAATTCATGTATACATAAAATATAAATTTTTGGGTCATATAGATATTAAATAATGAGTTATGATTCAATCTTTATCCAGTCTTAAAATCATTAGTTTGAGGATTGCTCTGTAGTTGATGTATTATTGTCTCCGCACTTCAGATCTCTTGTCATCTGTTCTCCAGCACAAAGTTATTGCTTTAAGATGTATTTCTTGCAACATGCCACTGAAGAGGGAAGACCTGCATAACGCAGACATCCTTCTCCTGGACAACCTTTCTGAATATAAAGAGGAAGTTGCCAACTGTTCAGAGTTTGCTGAACTTTTATCATCAGAAGTTGATATTCTTGTTAATGACTCATTTTATCAGTCTCATAAAGTTCTTGCATCAACAGTTGGTATTGCTCGTTTTTGCTATGCCTCAATGGCTGGTTTTTCCTTTGAAGAAAACCTTCGTCAGCTAAAGAAGATTGCAAAAACTAAGAAAAAACCATACATTGCAATTGTATGTGTTTCTTTCTAGTAATTTTAGGACAAATATGTCTATTGATTTCTGTTCTTCACTTGTCAGTAACTTCTTGATGCAGATTGGAGGGGGCAATCTCAAAAACAAGGCTGCTGCTTTACAATTTTTAGCATCTATATGTGACGCATTGGTCTTTGTTGGACAAATGTCCTTTCAGATAATGCGTGCTTTAGGACATAGTATTCCAACTAATTTGGTGGAACGTGATGCACATAAAGCAGCTTTAGACATTGTTCAGTTTTCACATGATAAAAATGTTCTAGTGTCATATCCAAAAGATTTTTGGTGCATGAATCAGCGTTTACCTAAGCAATTGGAGGTTTTTCCTGCTCATGGAGTTCCTGATGGTAGGATTGCATCCATTCTATATACATTGTGCTTTTTGTTGTTGTTGTTCTCTCTCTCTCTCTCTCTCTCAAAGCCAAGGTTAGCTGGAGACGGGTAAAGACTTCGGGCCCACAGCCCACTCAAACCATAGTTTCTGTCAACAGCCTTCAATCTTGTATTCCATTCCAGTTATTGCTTTGTGCATCTAAACACGTACTTACCCTGAGTTTTGAAATTATGCACCAATCTATTAGCTGTACTTTTGCAATGCAGTGACCGTAATTTTGAATTATTTCTCCATCTCATTCATGTTTACGCTGGAAATGAAAATGCTGCTATGCTGCATCTATGATTCATAAACCTTTTGCCGGTGTGTTTGATTATAGCAAAGTAGATATATGGTTTTGAGTTTTTCTGTTTGAGTTCCTCATTTTATAATAAAAACTCTTTATTGATAATGATTCTTCTCTTTTAAAAGTACTCATACAGAAAATTTTCGGTTTAGGTTGGTTGCCAGTTGATCTTGGACCCAGGTCATTGGAAGAAATGTACTCTCTGGTAACGAACTCCAAGGTACTCATAGTACTATGAAAGTACCTGTTACTTGGTTGAACATAGGTCCTCCTTCATATGAAATTGTTGTGTACCATCCATAGTATGGTGATAAAATCATATTGGCAAGAAAATCATTGATTTTTAGCATTCCACACTTGAGACATTAATTACTTGGAAATTTTGGGACACATTGATGAAATTTGTCTACCTAGTTACATATCCATGATCTTGCAGACAAATCATTTGCTTTATATCCCTGATTATGAGATCTATGTTGAATTGTATATTTGACAACCTTAGTTTGATGTTTATTTATGTGGTGATTGTTGCTGTGTTTATTAACCATTAAAATGATTTAATATTTATGAAGTAAAATGAGCATGTATGAAGAAATTATCAATACCTTTTTTTTTTTTTTTGGGGGGGGGGGGGGATTATATTTTATGTGGCTGTGTCATTTTTGTCTTATGGCTTTCTTTGTAGTAACCATTTCTATCAGCTCAATGCTAATTATGGTGATTATCATCTTCCATCTTACCTGATGTATTTTCTCAATATATTACAGAAAATTATATGGATTGGTCCAGTGAAATTCAGTTTCTCCAGCCCATACACAGGTGGAGCTGCTAAATTGGCTCAGATGCTTTACAAACAGAGTCAATGTGAATGTGAGATAACAGTTGTTGGGAGTACAGCATGTGAAGTAATAAAAAATGAAGCAAGCTCCTTATCTTCTTTGATCACGCTAGAAAATGCTTCAGTTGTATGGGAGTTTCTCAAAGAACAAAAGCTGCCTGGTGTCATGGCCTTAGATAGAGTATGCCAACTTCATCTGTGTTCGATTTTACGTCTTGTTTCTGCATATCATTATGCAAAGTACATTCGTTTTAGTTTTTTTGCATCATATGCTTATAATTTTCACTTTTCATTCCAATTTCCATATAGAAAATGTACTTGACATGAATAATGAGATACTAAAAGTAGCATCAATGCCATTTTCCAATTCTTCCAGGGCTGATGCATTATTTATTGATGCATAAGATGCTAAGGATTGGACCTAATGGTTAGAATTCAAAGAACCAAGAGTTACAAATTTTAGGAGTCTGCTTAAAGTGGATACTCCCTGTGCAGGCATACCCATTTGCAATTGATTGGAGTGTTGCATACCGTGATCCATCCCAACCTTTGGTCGTTGATATTGGAAGTGGTACTTCTCATAGTTTCCTTAAACGAATTATTCCTATTATAGTCCCAAAAGAATTAAGTAAATCAGATACTGCTTATTTGACGGGTAGAAAGTTTTTAAGTGATCTATATTTTATTTACTATTTTACACAATTTGTAGTTTCATGACTCGCTTAGTTGAATGATTGTGTTCCTTTAGCCTTTTTTTGCTCTTTATAAGCAATTCTTGCATCTGGAATGTCTATGGCAGGCAATGGACTTTTTATCATGGGAATGGCCCAAAGTAAGAAGGCTCTGAATTTTCTTGGTTTGGAGATTAATGGAAAGGTCTGTTTTATTATTTTCTGGGTTTAGAGATTATTGTTTCACCATTCTGTTGATCTATCTTAATATTGTACTACTTCGCAGCTTGTGAGACGGTGTCTGGATTCAATTGATCAATCTGGCATAATGAACGCGTAAGAGCTCTGGCATTTAGTACGAGAAAGATGTACTATGATAAAGACTAATCAAATTAATATATCAATTTTAATCAGACTTCAGCACTATGATAAAGATTAATCGAATATAAATTGACATGACTTCAGTATCGTCACCATGTTGCTTTGCTCATCTGTGTTAGGTACTTTATTGGTACAAATGCAACATCAACATTCCGTTCCATTGTTTCCAGTTACCCAGGAGAATTGGTTCTTGTTTCAATACAGGTAGACAACTATGGTCGCTGAATTCTTGTTATGATATTTTCTTGTTTTTTGGTCATAGTTTTTATGGCAATATGAAATAGGCTTTGTTCCCCTCCTTTATGCTAATATATAATAACAAACTTTAAGCATAATAACTTTTTCCATATAGTGCCCGAACCCGGATTTTAACAAACCAGAAAATAGGTGGAGCATGCTGCAAAGGTCTTTAATTGAAGCAGTGGCCGATCTTCTAGCACACAAGGGAAAGGTAACATTATTATTATTATTTTTGCAATAGATGAACTCTTCAGCTTCCATCATATGCCTCCCAGGTTCTAGTATTCCCCACTTCGATGAAATTATCACCTGCAACAGGGTTAGTTCATCCAATTACTGAACAAATCTGATTTACAGTTTTGGCCTATCTTGTTTCAGCAAATTGGATGTGCTTTCCCTTGTGACCTCTTATGCCCTTGTTGATTATAACATAACCAATAGTAGTTATATCTTATATCAGTGTGAACGGAACTTCTGAAATTGCAGTGATTCCGTAAATGACAATAAATGCGATTTAGACAAGGCCATGCTCAGTTATATCTAAGAGAGCCATAGATTTGATTTATTGGCTTTGTGATTCTCAGGTCTTTCTGCAATCTGATGTCAAAGCAGTTGCCGTGAGAATGAAAGAACAGTTTTTGCAATATGGAAAGGGCAAACTCTGTCTTTCGCATGATTGTCGCAGTGTGAAAATCAATGGAAATACATGGCTCGAGGAGAATCCATTTGGGGTTCGTTCAGACTGGGAGCAACATGTTATAGATCGAGGTGCTCCTATGTACAGATTAATGCTTTCCAAATCAACTGGCTCTTGAATAAGTTCTTGGCATTTGCTGGTTCTAAAACATTGTCCATAGCTGGGACTATCTGCATACTGCTGGAGAGGAACTCGGAGCCGGTATGGCCCTGGTCTAACCCCTCGTGGAAGTAGGTTTTCCTATGCTTCCTTATATTGCACATTTTTGTGTTATGCTAATTCTGGAGAGGGGTAATGAAGGCTAAACATTCTCCCAAGTTTCGTGGTTGCAGTTTGGATGGACCGAGGGGTGTTAGGAGAAATTCGCACCCCTTGAAAATTAACTTTCCATAATATCAATGATCTAATATCACACCCCTTTTGAAGTTTTAAAAGTTTGCACATCTGACATAAAATCATATGTTTGTCCCTGGATACATGTCAGCACACTGCCATGTAATTTGTTTTTGAGATAAACCGGAAGCAACTGCTGTATGCATGATTGGTGACACTTGTGAGAAACTGCTTGATAAGTGACAACCTCCCAATTAGTTGGCGAAGAATTATACACAGCAATTCATGTATTCGTGTGTATTTATCATGTTTTTTAGTATATTTTATCGTGTTAGAATTGTATTTAAGGTATTTCTTTATTTTATATAATTTTTCTTTAATTCGTATTATATAATTTTTTATAGAAGCCGCTAGTTTTATGTAACTCACTAATATTTAATATTGAACCAAAGGATTTTATTTAGTTAACTTTCAACACAAGTTATACTTCTTGCAAGTCTAAACTCAAAAGAGAACTTTTTTTAATCATTCAAATCTTCATTACAATGTGGTTGAAGCCTCCTTATATAAGCCTTGGAGAAGTTCTAATCCTAGTAAACTTAGGAAATTAAATACAATAAATAAATGCTGAAATTTAATCTCCTAATTACATAAGTAACTTCTAATAATAAATAAATATTAAAAATAAAATCAACATAATACAATTGGATATTTATAAGCAGCCCAGACCCATGAGTTAGTTACAACTTACCCAACTAATTCAATACAACAGACTTAAGATGACTGGCCCAATACAGCTGGCTTTCGTTCATCATAACAGACTATTACAAAATGTAATATACTACTATCATTCTTCTGGTTTTACTTGTTCTTCAACAAGCCATCATCTCTTGATATTCCTCTAGTAATCTCTTGTGCTGCAATTAGTTCATTCTTGTCCTGCAATTCAGCCCAAGAGATAACTCGAAGTCTTCTTCGCATCATATCAAACGAAATGGGAGGCATGGGTTTGGTAAGAACATTTGTAACTTGTTCATGGAAGAATGAAATTAACCAGAATATGCCTATCAACCACCTTCTCTCTAACAAAATAAAAATTAATTTTCACATGTTTAACACGAGCATGATGAGTTGGATTTGTAGCCATTAAGACAGTAAAAGAGTTATCACACCAAATTATAGGTTTATTGTTCAAACTAACACCAATCTTTGTCAGCAACTGTTACACCCACAAGAGTTCTAAAACTGAGTTTGCAAGATTGCGGTACTCATCCCCATAAGTAGAACGTGAAACCACACTCTGCTTTTTAGAACACTACACCACTAAATTAGAGTTAAAAAATACAGAACCATGTTGTAGAATGCTTGTCCTCTACTGAAGATGCCCAATCTGCATCAGTGTAACAAACCATATTAACAATCGTAGTAGGTTAAAAAAACAAGCCATGATCTATTGTACCATACAAGTATTTGAAAATTCTTTTAACAATCTTCCAATGAATTTCTTGTGGAGCATTCATATATTGATTGACTTTGTTGACAGTGTAGAACTAATGTTTTGATATAATAATTGAAAAATAGTTTTGGACTAAATTGAAAAGATTTAAAAAATGTCTTTAAGTCCAAACAACTTGAAAATAAGTTTGTGGAAGTTTTAAATGGTTTTGGCAAGGTTTGAAACATTTTTAAGTAACCAAACCAGGGTTTACAAGGTACTCGTTTCGATACAGGCTAACCTATTTCGAAACAGTTTGAAACTGCCAAAACTCGTACCGAAACAGGGCTTGCCCGTTTCGATACGGAGGGTTTCGGTTTCGAAACACCCCTTTGGTGTTTCGATACGCTCAACGGTCAAAACCTCCCCAACGACTTTTTAAATGCAACTCAACGGTCACTCGTACCGAAACGATTTGTAACCGTTTTGATACATCTCAATACCATTTCGATACGGCTTGCTGCATCAGGCTTCAACGGCTAGTTCTGAAGAAGGCCGTTCTGATACGGGCTCGCCTGTTCCGAAACGGACATCACCAGAACTGTAATTAATGAGGGAAATAAAGTCTCCAACGACTCCAAAACATCCCTAACGGCTAGCAACGACCACAAGCTCAATTGGAACTATAAATTGAAGGCTGGAACACTTGAAGAATGTTAAAGACAACATCCAAGCAATATGGTCAAGAAAATTAGAGTCTAAATCTTTATTTTAGTATTCTCTTGTACATAGTCTTTAGAGAGTGAACTTTATTGTAAATCCTTGTACTCTTGTGAGCTTAAATTTGTGTAAACACTCATCTTGTGAGGTATTAAGTTTACCAAACAAATCCCTTGTAAAAGGAGAGGTTATAGTTTAGCCTTGAGAGAAAAACTAGAGTTGATTCTATCTTAGCCAAGTCCAAAAGATAGGGTTGTAAAGGTTTTCTCCTAATCCGACAAAAGGGGACGAATTCATTGTTGAGTAAATTGGGAAATCCTTAGTGGTGTGTTAAGGTAGTGGATGTAGGTGCTTGTTAGAAGGTCGAACCACTCTAAAATCATTGTGTCACTTGTCTACCTTTATTTTGATTTTAGCCAATTCAACCACCAAACATTTATAACCCTATTTGACGGTTTCGATGATTGATTCGAGCGTGCTACAAACCCAAAATTTGGTATCAGAGCCCCATCTTCATCGAAGGACTAACATCCGGGAGTAAAGATCCATCGCTCGTAATCCACCGTTCAAGAAAATGACAATATTTGAAGAAGGTTGCTCTATCTCGTGTCCTCTGCTCTTCGAAGAAGAAGCAATCTTCCAATGGGCAAATATCATGAAATTCTTCATCAAGTCTCAAGACTATAAGGTTTGGGACATCATTGAAGATGGGTGTAGAACTAATGTTTTGATATAATAATTGGAAAATGTTTTGGACTGATTGAAAAAAGAATTCAAAACTATTTCCAAAGTCCAAATAACTTAAAACTATGTTTAGGAGATGTTTTTAAAGGGTTTTACATGTTTTTCAAAGCCAAACTAAACAAAACCTTACAGGCGTTTTGAAACACCCCTAGGTGTTTCGATACGGGGTCTTCTAGTGTCAAAACGTTTTGAAACGGGTCTTTTCTGGATGAGTATTTTGCCTAGAGTTTCGATACGGGTTATGCTGTTTCAATACGCCTACGTGGCATCGACCACAACGGTCATAAACCCCAACGACTATTTCCCAACTAACATTTAAATGCAGATCGTTTCGATACGGTGAAACGCGATTCAATATGGGTGTTTCGAAACGGCCAAGTGCGTTTCGATACGGGTGTTGCAACGACTCTTTCTACTTGAAGAGCGTATTGAAACGAGTTCGAAAGTTTCGATACGGTTAGCAGTAGAAGATCATTTATGGTGGGAAATTATGTCTCCAACGGCTCCAATTCAACCCCCAACGGCTAGTAACGGCTACAAACTCATTAAGGAGTATAAAAGAGACCTCCAAGCATCAAGATATGGTTAATGCTTCAATTGCCAATCAACAAATGATCAAGAATTGTCTTTGTACTTAAACTGTCATTTCTTTGTATAGACAAACACTAGTGAGCCAAAATTGTCAAATTTGCTCAAGTGTTTTAGGTTTTAGGTGAGAGCTAAATTGTGCAAACAAACACCTATTAGAGGGATTTGTGTTTGCTTATCTTTTCTCTTGTAAAGAGGGTTTGATCAAGGCTTTGGGTAGAAATCTTGATCGGTGTATAAGGGTTTCCTCCTAAGCCTAGAAAAGGGGACGAACCAATAGTGGATTGATTGGAAATCCTTAGTGGGAAGCTAAGGTAGTGGATGTAGACCTTGGTTAGAAGGTTGAACCACTATAAATCATCTTGTCATTTATCTTTTTAGCTTACACACCATTATCACCCAATTATCCAACTTCTCCACACTTAGGGAGCAAGAACGGTTGAAGGAATCGAGCCCCTTAAAACTCAACAATTGGTATAAGAGCTTAGCTCAATCGAAGAGGATTAACATCCTATTGAGAAGATCCGGCAAGCTCGATCATTATTTCACACAACCGGCTCAATGGCGCAATCCATTGACAAACCGCCCTTCTTCGACGGAACTCACTATACCCATTAGAAGATAAAGATGAAGTTCTTCATTAAATCAAGAGACTACAAGCTATGTGACATAGTTGAAGATGGTCCGTTCGTGCCTCAACGAAGCAAAGCGGAATGGAGTGCCGAAGATCGCAAGAAGATGGAGCTTAATTGCAAGGCCTTGCACATCCTCTTTTGTGCATTTGGCTCAACCATCTATGAGAAGATGTCTTCTTGTGAGAGTGCCAAGGAGGTATGGGACAAGCTTGAAGTCGCATACGAGGGGACTAATGAAGTAAAAGAGACCAAGATCGGGCTCATCACCTTAGAGTGTGAGAACTTCAAGATGGATCCGGAAGAGAACATCGAGAAGATGTTTGATAGGTTCTCCACCATCACCAATGGTCTCAAAGGCTATGGAGAAGCCATCTCGGAAGAGAAGCTTGTCCGAAAGCTCATCTACTTACTTCTCGAGTCTTGGGACTCAAAGAGGACCGCCATCATCGAAGCCAAGAATTTGAAGACCTTGAAGCTTGATGAACTCATGAGGTCACTCCTTACTCATCAAATAATGAAGAAAAACAAAGAAGATGAGAAGAAGAGGGAAGAAATTAGAGCTATGGGGGAGAAGAAGCTCAAAGGGCTTGGCATCAACACTAATGTCATTGCTCTCAAATCCTCCACTTGCCACCATGTAGATTCAAGTGAAGAGGAGGATGAAGAAGAAGAGATAGTTCATCTCTTCAAGAAGTGTGCCCCGTTCATGAAGAAAGCCTTGAGAGAGCTTGAACGAAAATCCATGAAAAAGGAGAGGGCAAGCACTTCAAGCCATAAGAAGAAGGCACATGTGGCTACTTGGAGTGATGAGGACTCCACCGACGATGAACAAGCCAACCTTTGCCTTATAGCCATCGAAGAAGATTCAAGGGTAACTTCTAATTCATCTACTTCATGTTCTTACTCTTTTGATGAATTACAAGATGCCTACGATGATTTGGTTTTAGAGTTTAAAAATCACATTTTAAAAAACAATAAATTGATTTCAAAGTTGAAAATTCAAAATGATTTGATTTCTAAAACCAAACTTGAACTTGAAGCAAAACTCAAAGAGTTTTGAACAAAAATGTTTTGATTTACAAAATTTGCTTCATAAAGTTTAAGAAGAAAAAGATTTGATTTCCAAAGAGCTAGAAAAGAAAAATAATTTTGGAAAATCAAATTTTTATGTAAGACAATCTAGTGCCCCTAGATTTGTAAAAGGAAAATGTTTTAGAAGTATTTGGGTCCCAAAAGGACTTAGTACTTCAATTAAAAAGGATGAAATTGAAAAATGGATTCCTAAGGGGACTAAAGCTTGTGCCACTAACGTTTATGGATCCAAAGCAATTTGGATACCAAAAATCACTTGATTGTCTTTGTCTAGGTGTGATGGAGAGTGATCAACAAGTCAAACTTTGAGGGGGAGCTCCATGCACACAAGGAAGAACACTTGAAGAAGGAAGGCTTCACATACTCTCTTGGATTCAAGTGTGGTAAAATCTAGTTGTTTTTTATTTTAATTGATTTATTTCTTTTTAATTCAACTATATGCTTTGAGTAAGGGGGAGCCATTTTAAGATATGGTTTATTGATGCTTTGAGTAAGGGGGAGCCATTTTAAAACCAAATTCTTATTTTTGTCAAATTTTTTTACCTCTATTGTTACTTTGAACTTAAAAGTTTTTTGAATTCTTTTTGATATAACAAAAAGGGGGAGAAATGTGGTTTGAAAAATTGAATTTTCAAATGAATAAGGGGGAGTTTTATTTGATTTCATATCCTTAATCTCTTATTCACATTTTTAAACTTAAAGGGGGAGAATCCCAAACAATTTTTCAAGTTAGTTTTATTATATCAAAAAGGGGGAGATTGTAGAACTAATATTTTGATATAATAATTGAAAAATGTTTTGGACTGGTTTAAAAAGAATTCAAAACTATTTCCAAAGTCCAAATAACTTGAAACTATGTTTAGCAGATGTTTTTAAAGGGTTTTACATGTTTTTCAAAGCCAAACTAAACAAAACCTTACAGGCGTTTTGAAACACCCCTAGGTGTTTCGATACAGGGTCTTCCAGTGTCAAAACGTTTCGAAACGGGTCTTTTCTGGATGAGTATTTTGCCTAGCGTTTTGTTACGGGCTATGCCGTTTCGATACACCTAAGTGGCATCGACCACAACGGTCATAAACCCCAACGACTATTTCCCAACTAACATTTAAATGTAGATCGTTTCGATACGGTGAAACGCGTTTCGATACGGGTGTTTCGAAACGGCCAAGTGCGTTTCGATACGGGTGTTGCAACGACTCTTTCTACTTGAAGAGCGTATCAAAACGGGTTCGAGCGTTTCGATGCGATTAGCAGTAGAACATCATTTATGGTGGGAAATTATGTCTCCTACGGCTCCAATTCAACCCCAACGGATAGTAACGGCTACAAACTCATTAAGGAGTATAAAAGAGACCTCCAAGCATCAAGATATGGTTAATGCTTCAATTGTCAATCAACAAATGATCAAGAATTGTCCTTGTACTTAAATTGTCATTTCTTTGTATAGACAAACACTAGTGAGCCAAAATTGTCAAATTTGCTCAAGTGTTTTAGGTTTTGGGTGAGAGCTAAATTGTGCAAACAAACACCTATTAGAGGGATTTGTGTTTGCTTATATTTTCTCTTGTAAAGAGGGTTTGATCAAGGCTTTAGGTAGAAAGCTTGATCGGTGTATAAGGGTTTCTTTCTAAGCCTAGAAAAGGGGACGAATCAATAGTGGATTGATTGGAAATCCTTAGTGGGAAGCTAAGGTAGTGGATGTAGACCTTGGTTAGAAGGTTGAACCACTATAAATCATCTTGCCATTTATCTTTTTAGCTTCCACACCATTATCACCCAATTATCCAACTTCTCCACACTTGGCGAGCAAGAACGGTTGAAGGAATCGAGCCCTTTAAAACTCAACAATGGGTATTTAGAAGCTCCCAAAAACAAGAAAAAGCAAAGGAGTGCCAACGAGACGAAGGCAAAGCTAAACACCAAGGCGATGCACATTCTCTATTGTGGCCTTAACGAAAAAGTTTCCAAGAGGATCTCCACATGCAAAAGTGCCAAAGAATTATGGGAGAAACTTGAGAAGCTTTATGGCAACAAGAAGGGAGAAAAGAAAGATGATGATCAATCATGTGCAAACCTTTTCTCCAATCCAAAGGTGGAAGGTGTTTTGGCTCTCGATGAGCCTAAGGTATCTTCTAACTCAAGTGAGTGATGCGTGTAAAAGAGTCCTACTAAATTGGAGCACAAGTGTACACCCGTGTCAAGTTATAGTATAAAAGATATCGTCTTCACAGGGATTGGGACAACTTCAGAATTAATTTTCCTGCACAAGGGAAAAGATAAATTTAATAAAGAGTTGTGAAAATTCTTGAATATAAAATAAAATAGGTAAAGGAGTCAGATTGAGAAAATAGGCTGGTATTGATTTGCTCAGTAGTGCAGGTGTTGCACTGTTCAAAGGTCTTCTGTTGTGTCTGTCGTCGAGCCTGTAGCGACAGCACCTATCACGAAAGAGGTCTGTTGATGTCGCGACATCGAACAACAACTCTGTACTTCAAGTTCAGCAAGAATCCTTGTTGTAACTCGTCCTATCCTTAGGTCCAAGTTCTGTCGATGAACACGTCTTGGATGATACCTACCGGCGTGAATCGAAGGATGAACACCAATGTTTGTGGATTCTTCTTTAGCTGCTTAACCTTTTACCTATCCCTAGGCCAAGATAGTTTAACCATAAACTGGAAAACTCATATTTACTCCCTTCGTATACTTAACTCTCCCAATATTAAGTAAATGGATAACCTCACAATGCTCTCCCGATACTCTTATAAGATATGAAAACCAGAGTAAATAAACTTGAAGTTTTATTGAATTGAACAGAAAATCCTAAGAAACAATTTAACCCTTACAAATACTTTACAAGATCAACCCTTAGCCCTGGGGAAGGTTTAGAACATGATGGGGAAGAGGAAAATCTAGGGTTTATGATGGAAGACGGCTAGGAACTAGGTTCTTTTTCTCTAGGTCGAATTACAAGCACATATATAGGCCTTGGGTACAAGTTTTCTTAATGGCCAAGAATACTAGTTCGAATTAAAGTACAATTCATTAAAGACTAAATCTCTGAATAAACGTCCTTAAGTTCGCCCTATCTTCTTGCTTTAACTTTCTCTTCAAGCTTTGGGCAAGGCCTTCCTTGTGCTTCTGGGCTCCAATAATTATGCGAGTGGTCTCTAAAAATTAGGCTTGAAATCCTCTATCAGTCGAACTCCACTTCGCATTTTCCATCTCTTCTTCTTCACTACCGCCACCTCTGTCACGGCATATGTCATGATAGTGATTTATGAGGCAGTTTGCTTCAACACTGTCCCCACTTATGTCATGGCAACTGTCACGGCAATTGTCACGACAATGATTTATAAGGCAGTTTTCTTCAACACGGTCGCCACTTCTGTCACGGCAGCTGTCACGACAGTGATGTTTGAGGCAATTTTCTTCAACCCTTTACTCCTGCTCTGCAGTCACCTTTTGTTCTTTTGCTGCCCTGGATTCTGCCACGACAGTTATCTTCTGTTCCTCTGCTGCCCTGGATTCTGCCACGACAGTTACCTGTAACAATTGACTGAAATTAGCAGCTTCTGTGCAAAATTATCTATTTGTGATGTTTATGCAAATTCTATCCTAAAATGCAACTAAACATACATGAATGCTTCAATAATATGGATAAATGATGGTTAAAATATAGAACAATTATTCACTCAACACACCCCAAACTCATATTATTGTTTTTCCTCAAGCAAATGCAATCTAACTAAGTTTTTTTTTTTGCTTTGGCTTAACTCAATGAACAACCATTACCTACAACATCTTCACCATCAAGATCAATACCTCTTCGAATGTTTATGGATTTATCCGGAGCAATACTATAATTCTTGTGTGAGTGTGTAGGGGTTTTATGAACAAATATGAGCTTAGACTTCTTAGCAACCAGAATAGTTACTTAACTTACTTGAGTTTTACTTCAAAAATAATTTTTAACTAGAGCCAATTTCGGGCACCTCTAGTTTTCTTCTAAAGTTTTTCTATTTTTACTAGAGCCGATTTTGGGCACCTCTAGTTTAATTTCCTAGAGCCAGTGTTAGGCACCTCTAAGAGTACTTCTAGTTATTTGCCTAAAGCCAGTGTTAGGCACCTCTAGGAGTAAACTGAATCTAAGTTTTCTTTCTAACTCTAGTGGCTAAGCTTCTTATTCTAAGTTTGCTAACAGAGTCTTAACAGCATATGAGTCACAAAAGTGTTTTAAGAGTTCAAAACTATAGTAAGGCTCTAGATACTTCCTAAAAAATTCTAAAGCTACTATCACGACAGTGCAGGCCGCGACAAGTAAGAGAAATTCAAAAACTTAAGCCAAAATTTTTTTAGACACAAAAATAAATAGTTATAAACACATAATAATAATAGGACTGCCTACCCCCAAACTCGAGGGTTGCATTATCCTCAATGCATGACAAAAAAAACATAAAGATAAAAACATCACAAATAGAAAATAGAAACACAGAAGACAGAAGGAGCAAAAAACTTAAGTTGAAGTGCCGACATTGCTGTCGTCCCTGTCGCGGTAGATACAGCTGGTGATACTGGGGCGGCAAGATGGGCAGGTGATGTTGGGCAGCGGGTGCAAGGCGGCAGCATCAGTATTGTCGGGTGGCGGGTGTAGGGCGGCAGCATCAGTACTGCCAGGTGGCGGGTGCCTAGGTTGCCAATCTTTCAAAGGATGCCTCCTCTACTACCAGGATAGCGAAACTAGATACTGCCGAGGCATAGAACACCATGTCTTGATGGCCTTGGGTTTTTAGGTTGATGTGGGTTCTTTATTGGAAAAAAAACAAGAAAAACAAATAAAATAAAAAACTTAAGAGTCAAGAGGGATTTAATCCTTGAAACTCTTATCCTAAAATAATGATATTAAAAACTAAAACTAAATAAAATTTGAGGAGCATCGTTTTTGATATTTCTTATGGTCCATCCGCATCCTCCATCGAGTTACAATTTTGCCCAAAAAGGGTTGGGCTAATGTGCTCGTGGCTACTCCTTTTTGTTTTATCATGGTGAAGGTGACTTTCTTTCTGGTTCCTTTGTAGTCCATAAAGTCCTCTCATCTTGGCATTGTTCCTGAACACATGAACATATGTTTAGGAAAAATTATATCTACATCCAACCATTTACTTACCTCATTCTCGTCGAAGTTCGTTATGGTGGAAAGTAGCCTTTGTTGTCGTGTCTACTGCTGTGACAGCCAGTTATTTTGACAATCCTTTGTCAGGTTGCTTTGCACGTCAAGGGGACATTGGAAAGTGTCATGACTCCCCATATCAATTTCTGTTGGCCACTCGTAGGTCTCCATCAGTAGAGATCTCGATGATTCTAAATCCACCGGCGTTGGTTCCTCAAATACCTGCAATGGAATTGGTGAGTTTTAAAAGAATTCAAAAGGTTCGTTTATTACCTGCTCATATTCCATTGGCGAGGCATTGTCATCGGGTTGCTCTTGCATGTAGTTGTGCGAGTGCCATGGCGAAGGTGGATGTATGCAATCTTTGTCGGGCATAGCCGAGGCAGTGGGTTGAGGTTTTGCCTCAGCAGTGGTTGCTGCTTCAGCATCAGTAGCAGCCGAGGCGGCAGTTTCCGCTTCGACTGGGGTTTCTGCTTCGGAAGTGGTTGCCGTCGTGACATTTTTCTCAACTTCACTAGGTGTTGTTGCGGCATTGTTCCGTTCAGGCTCCTCGATCATTACCAAGGCAAGTTGCTACTCAGGATCATCATGTGTTTGGCAGTCTCTTTCACTAGCATCCTTGTCATCTTGCCTCGGGATTTCAGGTTCATCTGTGGCATGAATGAAGATTTGTGTGCTCAAGATTGCATCTACCTTGACGATTCTTTTGTCCATAGAAGCCGACAATTCTTGAGTGAGTGCCATGAAGGCTTGCAGTGTGTCTTCTAAGGATTTTGACTGCTCTTGAGGATGATGAAATTTCCAGGGCATGTCGGGTTCTGCGGCAAAACTGTTATGGTACCAAAAATTTTGTAGGTTTTGATCATACCATAAAAAATTTTGCTGCTGCGACAGCAGCATCTGTTGTCCCTGTTGCTGCTGTGGCGGCATATCTTGTTCTTGTTGGTTCCATTTTGGTTGTCCATATATTCACCGAAAAAATGGGGACAACTTTCGAGTGCATGATTACCTTTACGGTAATTGCAAGAACTTTCCCACATCAGCTCTCGAATGGTTTTTCCTGACATGTTGATGCCCTTGAACCTGTATTGCACCTGATTTTTTTTTACAAAAGAAAAAAATGAGTAAAATAAGGCAAGAAAATAAATATAAGTGCAGGAAAAAAACACGAAATTGTGCGCCAATCCCCGGAAACAGCGCCAAAAACTTGATGCATGTAAAAGAGTCCTATTAAATTGGAGCGCAAGTGTACACCCGTGTCAAGTTATAGTATAAAAGATATCGTCTCCATAGGGATTGGGACAACTTCAGAATTAATTTTCTTGCACAAGGGAAAAGATAAATTTAATAAAGAGTTGTGAAAATTCTTGAATATAAACTAAAATAGGTAAATGAGTCAGATTGAGAAAATAGGCTGGTATTAATTTGCTCAGTAGTGCAGGTGTTGCACTGTTCAAAGGTCTTCTGTTGTGTCTGTCGTCGAGCCTGTCGCTGCAGCACCTATCACTGCAGAGGTCTGTTGATGTCGCGGCAGCGAACAACAACTCTGTACTTCAAGTTCAGTAAGAATCCATGTTGTGACTCGTCCTATCCCTAGGTCCAAGTTCATTCGATGAACACGTCTTGGATGATACCTCCCGGCGTGAATCGAAGGATGAACACCGATGTTTGTGGATTCTTCTTTAGCTGCTTAACCTTGTACCCATCCCTAGGCCAAGATAGTTTAACCATAAACTAGAAAACTCGTATTTACTCCCTTCGTATACTTAACTCTCCCAATATTAAGTAAATGGATAACCTCACAATGTTCTCCCGATACTCTTATGAGATATGAAAACCATAGTAAATAAAATTGAAGTTTTATTGAATTGAACAGAAAATCCTAAGAACACAATTTAACCCTTACAACTACTTTACAAGATCAACCCTTAGCCTCGGGGAATGTTTAGAACATGATGGGGAAGAGGAAAAGCTAGGGTTTATGATGGAAGACGGCTAGGAACTAGGTTCTCTTTCTCTAGGTCGAATTACAAGCATATATATAGGCCTTGGGTACAAGTTTTCTTAATGGCCAAGAATACTAGTTCGAATTAAAGTACAATTCATTAAAGACTAAATCTCCGAATAAACGTCCTTTAGTTCGCCCTATCTTCTTGCTTTGACTTTCTCCTCAAGCTTTGGGCAAGGCCTTCCTTGTGCTTCTGAGCTCCAAAAATTATGCGAGTGGTCTCTAAAAATTAGGCTTGAAATCCTCTATCAGTCGAACTCCACTTCGCATTTTCCATCTCTTCTTCTTCACTATCGCCACCTCTGTCACGGCATATGTCACGACAGTGATTTATGAGGTAGTTTGCTTCAACACTGTCGCCACTTCTGTCATGGAAACTATCACGACAACTGTCACGACAATGATTTATAAGGCAGTTTTCTTCAACACTGTCGCCACTTCTGTCACGGCAGCTGTCACGACAGTGATGTATGAGGCAGTGTTCTTCAACCTTTTACTCTTACTCTGCAGTCATCTTCTGTTCTTTTGCTGCCCTGGATTCTGCCATGACAGTTATCTTGTGTTCCTCTGCTGCCATGGATTCTGCCACGACAATTATCTTCTGTTCCTCTGCACCCCTGGATTCTGCCACGACAGTTATCTTCTGTTCCTCTGCTGCCCTGGATTCTGCCACGACAGTTACCTGCAAGAATTGACCGAAATCAGTAGCTTCTGTGCAAAATTATCCATCTGTGATGTTTGTGCAAATTCTATCCTAAAATGCAACTAAACATGCCTGAATGCTTCAATAATATGGATAAATGAGGGTTAAAATATAGAACATTTATTCACTCAACAGTGAGCTTAATTCTTACTCTTCCGATGAGTTGTAAGATGTTTTTGATGAATTATTTTTGAAATTTGAGACCATGAATTCCAAATTTAAGAAAATGATTTCAAAACTTGAGTTTGAAAATGATTTTCTTTTGAAAACAAAATTGGATTTTGAAAACCAAAATAAAATTTTGAAAAATGATTTAGAGTTTTCAATAACAAGTAAAGATGTTTTAGAAAAAGAAAATCTTGATTTGAAAGTTAAGCTTGAAAGCTTAATAAAAGAAAAAGAAATCATTTTTAATAATTCATCTTGTCACATAATGGCAAAATGCTCACATTGCCATTATCATGGTCATTCTTTACTTACTTGTCCTATTAAGAAGAGAAAATCTTATATGATTAGGCAAGTATGAGTTCCCAAGGGAACTAAAGATATTGCAACTAACGTAAATGGATCCAAAGCAATTTGGATACCAAAATCCAAGTAAATGTCTTTTGTAGGTGTGTTGGAGCAATGGCAAGCAAAGCAAAATCAAAGAATGCTCAAATCACACATGAGAAGAAGATTGGGTAACCTCTAAGCTTAATGTTTTCATTTTATACATTTGGTTATCTAACTTTTGTTTAAAGTCTTGGATTATTTGTTAAGCCTATTATGATGCAATGAGTAAGGGGAAGCCATTTTAAAACCAAAATTCTTATTTGTGTCAATTTTTTTAACCTCCTAAGTTATTTTGAACTTAAAGTTATTTAAATTCTTTTTGATATAACAAAAAGGGGGAGAAATGGTTTGAAAAATTGATTTTTCAAGAGAATAAGGGGAGCTTTAACTTCTTTTAATTTTTGAAATCTCTTATTTAAAATTTTAAAATACAAAGGGGGAGAATCCCAAAAAAAATTTCAAGATGGTTTTATTATATCAAATAGGGGAGATTGTAGAACTAATGTTTTGATATAATAATTGAAAAATAGTTTTGGACTAAATTGAAAAGATTTCAAAAATTCCTTTAAGTCCAAACAACTTGAAAATAAGTTTGTGGAAGTTTTTAATGGTTTTGGCAAGGTTTGAAACGTTTTTAAGTAGCCAAACCAGGGTTTTCAAGGTACTCGTTTCGATACAGGCTAACCTGTTTCAAAATAGTTTGAAACTGCCCAAACCCGTACCGAAACAGGGCTTGCCCATTTCGTTACGGAGGGTTTCGGTTTCGAAACACCCCTTTGGTGTTTCGAAACGCCCAACGGTCAAAACCTCCCCAACGGTCAAAATTTCCCAACGACTTTTTAAATGTAGCTCAACGGTCACTCGTACCAAAACAGTTTATAACCGTTTTGATACAGCTCAATACCGTTTCGATACGACCAAATGCGTTTCGATACGGCTTGCTGCATCAGGCTTCAACGGCTAGTTCTGAAGAAGGCCGTTCTGATACGGGCTCGCTTGTTCTGAAACGGACATCATTAGAACTGTAATTAATTAGGGAAATAAAGTCTCCAATGAATCCAAAACATCCCTAACGACTAGCAACGACCACAAGCTCAATTGGGACTATAAATTGAAGGCTAGAACACTTGAAGAATGTTAGATACAACATCCAAGCAATATGGTCAAGAGAATTAGAGTCTAAATCTTTATTTTACTATTCTTTTGTACATAATCTTTAGAGAGAGAATTTTATTGTAAATCCTTGTACTCTTGTGAGCTTAAATTTGTGTAAACACCCACCTTGTGAGGTATTAAGTTTACCAAACAAATCCCTTGTAAAAGGAGAGGTTTTAATTTAGCCTTGAGAGAAAAACTAGAGTTGGTTCTATCTTAGCCAAGTCCAAAAGATGGACGCTCTTACTTCAAGAATTTGACTTAGAGATCAGAGACAAGAAAGGTAATGAAAACTTAGTAGTTGACCACCTATCTCAATTTGAGCATCACATTGAAGATGGTTAGACCACTACTATTAGAGGTGAGTTTCCTGACGAGTATTTGCTTGCAATTAATGCCATGCCATGGTACGCTGACATAGTCAATTACTTGGTAAGCAATATTCTGCCACCAGACTTGGCATACAATGCCAAGAAAAGACTTCTACAAGAGGTAAGGCAATATTATTGGGATGAGCCGATATTGTTCAAATAGTGTGCCAACCAAGTATTTCGCCAGTGCGTGCCAGAGGATGAGCAACCAAAAAATATTGCATCTATGCCGTGCTGCACCATATGAAGGTCACTTTGCTAGGATGAAGATTGCTGCCAAGGTGTTGCAATCAGGATTCTTTTGGCCCACGCTATACAAGAATGCCTACGAGCATGCCAAGGCATGCGTTTTATGCCAACGAACAGGGAACATCTCTGGGAGTGAAAGGATAATTAGATGCATACTACCCACACTTTGCGCACAAATCATACACTTAGAATAGATTTATATTGCTGCACTTGAATTATTTTCTGCTTGGCATTGTGCACTGTGATTCCTGAAGGCAGCATTAGCATCAAACTCTGTTTGTCAGCATTTGTTGGCATTCCAACCAAACTTTTTTCGATGTATTATCTTCACTATTTTTATTTTTCTCTCTTTTGCATTACTTGAGGACAAGCAATGAGCTGGGTTTGAGGGTGTGTTACCTTCTCAAAAGTATTGTTTTTTATGACTACAATGATATGCTTTTGCTTGTTTTCGGGTACATTTAGTTGCATTAGGTTGTTAGAATCATGCATTTGCATAAGGAGTTTAGTATTCTACCTATGCCTGAGTGAAGGGTTGTTTTGTGGCTATTTTACAGGTTTGGCATAGGATTTGGCAGAGGGATGGATGCAGGAAAGCAACACAGTTAGGAACGCAATTAGGAATGCCAAGAGCTGTGGGCACGGATGGACTAGTGGTGTGCCAAGCGCTTGTTTGTAGAGAGATGCATTTGATGCCATGCCAAGAGATGATGAACCCCCCAAAAAATAGGAAAGGATCAGGCTCTTAAAAGATCGAAATTGGATTAACTTCCGAAAAAATAGCGGATTAGGTGGTGCCAAGTGAAGTTGGCGATGTTGTGCCAAGCTTGGATGCCAAGGCGACATCGGCATAATAACATCAGCCCTAGCCTGATAAGCTATCACACTGAGCCGATAAGATGTCAAAATGATCGGATACATCTCTATCTCTTATCCCTTGATCATTTCAAATTCAAACGAAGATACTTATCTCATCTTTTCCCACTCACGTCTATATAAAGACAACCGATCAAGCATTTAGAACAATGAGACGAGAATAGACAAAGTGAGAGTGATCGGGTGGAGAGTAACCAGAGTACGACGTTGAAGTGACCGTCGAGTGACGGCCGGCTGCACCGAAGAAGGGTGGTTCAACCTCTTGGCCGAGAGCCTGGCGTGGAGGGTTGCAACGAGAGACCCCTCTGCTTATTCCATTAGCACAAGTTGTTTATCTTTAGTTTTTTATGATAATATTTTTTAAAACGATTATGGTTGTGTTGGTTAATCCCCTCACCATGAACTAATTTTCATAGTTGGTGGGGAATGTTTTGTATTGAATATTGGCTTGACGTCTTAGTTCCTTTATAATAATTCTGTTTTTGGCAAATTTTCTATTTGGCATACTCTAATTTTTCCAAAACACTATGTCAAGCAAGAGCTGACACAATACGCCTATTTCCTCTCAATATCTTAACAGACTTGGGTTGGTGACGATTAAGTTGTTAAATACTTGGGAGAGAAGCTTCGAGAGAAGTCGTTCAAGTAGATGAACTTACTTCGGTAGTGAAATATACCCCTTCGGAGTATAGATTGGTTTCTAATCAAATTGGTTTAAGAAAAACATACACTATAGAGATATAGGGTTTTTACTTGGCCAATTTAGGGTAATGACCATCGAGAGAGGCTTTGCTAATGTTGAATCTGCTCGGCAAACAATGCCAAGACAGTTTTGCCAATAAAGACTAGCATGAGCCATGTTGAATCTAGGCATTCCCTGCCAACAGTCATCACTCATTTAGAAACACCTTCCTTGCAAACAATTTACTTCATTTTATTTTTCTTTTCTTTAGTTTCAAAACAACCTTCAAAAGAAACATCTTTTCTTCCAAAGCAAGTAACAATTGAACAATCGAATTTAAGTCAATCTTTGTGGGATCGATAACTCGGCTTACCAAATTGTATTACTTGCAGACCATGTATACTTGCACGCAAAAGACTCTTGGCATAACCTGCCCAATACATATTATTTATACTTTTTGCTAGCATCCATTTTACACATCTTCTACAGAGTCTACACTCACTAATATTTAATATTGAACCAAAAGATTTTATTCACTTAACTTTCAACATAATACAACTGGTATTTATAGCAGCCCAAACACTTGAGTTAGTTACAACTGACCCAACTAACTCAATACAACTGACCCAAGACGGCTGACCCAATACAGCTTGCTTTCGTTCATCATAATAGACTATTATAAAATGCAATATACTACTTCTATCATTCTTCTGGTTTTACTTGTTCTTCAACAAACCATCATCTCATGATATTTCAACCATAATCGTAAACTAAAATCATAATTTTTACATTTTTTTATAACTCAAAATACCACCGACAAATGCAAATTAGAGTTGAGCGTCGTAAAAAAGCTATTCATAATGTAAACTACGTATCCAAATCTAATTCGAGGTCCAAAGAAGGAAATCAGTAGGATAACAAATTAGCGCAATCTTAATTAGTCAAGGCGGCGTCAAATTCAACCCTGAAAAAAAGATGATCAAATCGACAAAGTAGAATGAAATTGTGTCATAAAAGTAGAGAAAAACGTGCCATAAAAGCAAAGTTATTCTTATATAAATAAAAAAAGCAAAGAAAAAGTAAATATGAGAGAAAAGCAAGTAAAGAAAAAACAATGGGTGTCAGTGGTAACTAGTAATAAAATTAGTGTCGTCACCGGCCAAGTAAAATAAAAAGAAAAATAAAAGTCGGTGTATAGAGAAAAGAGGTACTATAAACTTATGAAGTTGCTATCAATACATAAAAAAGTTGGATTTTATAGATATTTGTTATTAGTTCCAATTAAAAAATAAACTCACGGAACTCGTCATGTTGGTATGGCGAGCTTCATGGGTTTTTACTTTTAATGAACTCGTCATACCAGTCATATGACTTCATATAAGGAGTGCTAAATTCGAAAATAATTTTATTTGGGTGTAAGAAACATAAGTAATATTAAAAAATAAAATATTTGGGGTAAAATAACCACCAAATCACATCGATAAAAGATATTTTTTTAATAAAAATGTTTATAGTGAAAATAAGAAAAATGATTTTTAAGTACTTAAATCATTAGTATTTATCCTTTTTATTTTTGTGTGTGAGTCACGAGTATTTTTTTTTGTCTACGCGTTTAATAATTTAAACAAAAATTAATTTTACTAAGCACAAAGCATTTAGTGGTCATGTAATGTTTGGTAAATTCAAATATCTTTTCGTGTTATTTTGTTTGTTAATAAGGATAAAACGTTTTTTTTATTGAGAAGAAAATTGGCAAGAAAAGAATTAAAAAATATGGAGCAGGAGATCAACTGTGAATTTGTCCGGGGTTTAAATTTTAACATAAACTAAATTATATAGATGTTATTGATGTATATTAGAAAATTTAAATTATTTACATGTTTATATTAATTTTTTTTTAAATATTGGATGAGTCTGTCACAGTGGACGAGCACTGATGAGCACTACTAATGATGAGTACCGATGAACATCATTAATTTAATTTATAAAGGTTAAAAATTTAAAGGACTCGCTGTATAATTATAAATTATTTAAAAATCAAAAGATAAATTAATTAAAATATATTATTTTATTTTTAATTTTCGTTCAAACATAGATCAAAATACCAACCTTACCCCTAAATTACAAAACCCTAATTTTTGTTCATTTGTCGCCGTCAGCGTTGCTGCCGTCGCCACTGCCCTGCAAAAGTAAAGAATTCCAAAATTCAAACCTGACGAATTCCAGAATTCAAACCCTAAGTTTTTCATTATTTTCTTTTAATTTTTTTCACGTTTTGTTAAGATTATAATTGTTACATGAACTTAGAAACTAATTAATCAAATGGTAAATCTAAAGCACCGAATTAATGAAAAATCAAAAGGTAAATCTAAAAAACAGAATTTTTCGGTGGTCACCGAATTTTTGCCCTGAATTCCACCACTAAGATTTTGTTTGAATTCCAGAAATTCAAATTAAAAACTTAGGGTTTAAAAAGTGAAGAAAATTAAAAGAAAATAATGAAAAACTTAGGGTTTGAATTCTGGAATTCTTCACGGCGATAAAATAGTGGCGGCAGCGGCAATGGCGGCTTAAATTTCAAATGAACAAAAATTAGGGTTTTGTAACTTAGGGGTAGGGTAGGTATTTTGATCTATGTTTAAAAGAAAATTAAAAACAAAATAATGTATTTTAATTTATTTATCTTTTAATTTTTAAATAATTTATAATTATACGGTGAGTCTTTTAGATTTTTAATTTTTATAAATTAAATTAATAGTGCTCATCAATATTCGTCGTTAGTGGTGCTCATTGATGCTCGTCGAGCATGACATAATTTTTCTATTCTATTTATATTATTTTATAGGTTTGGTGAGGGAGACTGTCGAATGACTTCCCAAGAACCCAAATTTTGTTGGAATTAGGAGGGGGAAAAACCACATTTGCAGCATGGAACATTCTAACTTCTTTCATGATGGTCTTGATAAGTATAAGAGGAGAATGTTCAAATAGTATTTTTCCTAAAGTTTTTTCACGATTCATCTTCGTTAAAGAACTCAAAATAATCAACTAGTGTTAGGTGTATTAGTAAGTCACATCACATTCCTAAAAAGAAAACACGAATTTAAATATTAGAAACGACATTGTTGGGAGGAACAGTCTCGCACCCCGAACATAGACCGTAAGACGGACATACATATAATAAAAAAATCTGCAATAATTTTATTCCTTTTTAATGAATCTGGTACAAACACTCTAATCACCCAGAAAAAGTATAAAAAAAAATTGAATCCACTAAAGTATTGTCTTTTAATGCATCAGATGAACATAAACTATACAGAAAAAAAAAAACGCTTCCGAACTACTCGTCCCAATCTCGTTGTTTTTTCATTTTATGTATGAAAAAAAATGTGTGTAAAATGGGCTTTTGTGGGTTAATTGGGCTTTAGCATGGTGAAGCTGAAATGTGGGTTTTGGAGTAATGTGGAGAGTTCTAGTGAATGCTTTGAGTTGGGTGGAAGTATGGAATTTGAACCCTTCACTTTTTTCCCTTTTGAAAAATTAAAGATTCTTAGGGATTATATCTAACTTGTAATGTTAGCAAACATATCAAATACTAATGTCTACATTCAATTTTTTTAGATCAGCTTTTCAAAAAAAAAAAGATCAGGACGTTCTTTTATTTATTTAAATAAAGAAATATTATATTTTTAAAATAAAAGTTAAAATTTAGGACACTCTTTAATATTTTTATTAGAAGTAAGAATCAATTACCATTATTGTCAATATTATTTAGGCTTAAATAAAAAAACAAGTGTCCAAACTATATTTTTTTTGAACTTTAGGTGCCTAAAGTATTTTTTGCTAAAAATTAGTGTTTAAATTTTACACTGTTACAATTTTAGGTGTCTGGTAGTTAACTACCGTTAAAAAAATCGATAACCAATCAAAACATGACACGCAATATGTTTATTTTATTTTTTTAAAATTAAAATGTTAAAACAAATTTTTACACAGAAAATTTAAATTTTCAGAAAATCTTGAAATTCTTCAATTTTTACAAAACAATCCCTAAAAATTCCAAACTCGAACTCCCAAATTATCGCCGCTTCCGCCGCCGATCGTCATCCCTGAGCACACCCCTCGGTCGCCTGACCTAGTCGATCATTTCTCCCAACACAGTGTCTCCAGAAACGACGAACGACGTGCTATCTGAACGTCCAATGTCGAACGCAATATCAACATTCGGCTGGCACGTCGTTCGTCATTTTCAACGATGTCGTGTTGGGAGAAATGACCTATTAGGTCCAACGACCGAAGGGGTGTGCTCAGCGACTGCGATCAGCATCGGAAGCATCGACGGTTTGGGGTTTTGGTGTTAGAAATTTTAGGGATTTGGAAATTATTTTTGTAAACATTTAAGAATTTTTGGAATTTTTGATTAAAATATTTGTTTTTTTCTTCAAATAAATAAAATAAATAAATTATTGTCACGTGTCAAATATTGATTGTTTATCGATTTTTTAACGGTAGTTAACTACCGAACACCTAAAATTGTAACGGTGTAAACTTTAGGTACCTATTTTTAATAAACAAATACTTTAGGCACCAAAAGTTAAAAAAATGTATAGTTTAAGCATTTATTTTTAATTTAAGCCCATTATTTAATATTTTTAATGTTAATTAAACCAACTCATTTGACTTTTATACTCGTCACCAAAATCACATTGATAAAATATTTTTTTAATAAACAATGTTGCTAGTGAAAATAAGAAAAATATGTAGAACCAAGTGTTTTGATATAATAATTGAAAAATGTTTTGGACAAATTTGAAAAGAATTTAAATTTTATCTTTAAGTCCAAACAACTTGAAAATATGTTTGACGTATTTATAAAGATTTTTGGCAAAGTTTTTAATGCTTTAAAGTAGTCAAACTTGACTTTTCAGCAAACTCGTACCGATATGGTATACCCCGTATCGATACCTTTTTACCCAAGTTTTGAATCTGCCAAAACTTGTATCGATACATGGCTTACCCGTATCGATACGGATAGAGGTCGTTTCGATACGTATCTTAGGTGTATTGATCTCTTCTTTAACAACCCCCAACGGCTTTTCAAATTGCAGACCGTACCGATACGCCATCTAGCGTACCGATACACATAGGCTGACAAAGAGCCCAACGGCTAGTTCTGAAGAAGGGCGTACTGATACGCCTCCACGTGTACCGATACGGTAGGCTGCAGAACTGCAGTTATGGTAGGAAATAAAGTCTCCAACGGCTCCAATTCAACCCCAACAGCTAGTAACGGGTATAAACTCAATTAGGAGTATAAAAGGGACCTCCAAGCATCAAGAGAAGGTTAATGCTTCAATTGTTACAACATTATGACGAGAAATTGTGTCTAGAGCTTTAATTGTAAATTCCTTGCTTAGACAACACTAGTGAGCTTAATATTGTTAAATTTGCTCAAGTGTTTAGGTTTTGGGTTAGAGCTAAATAGTGCAAACAAACACCTATTAGAGGGATTTCAAGTTTGCTTAAAATTTCTCTTGTAAAGAAGGTTTACTCAAGCTTTGGGTAGAAAGCTTTGAGGATTGTAAATGTTACCTCTTAAGTCTAGAAAAGAGGACGAAATTCTTAGTGAATTTGGTTGAAATCCTTAGTGGGAAGCTAAGTTAGTGGATGTAGGTGCTTGTTAGAAGGCCGAACCACTATAAATCACTATGTCTAATTCCAATCTTTTATCTTCCACTAAAACACCCAAAAATCCAACTTCTCCAAACTTGGTAAACACATCGGTTGAAGGAAATCGAGCACTGTAAAACCCAATAATTGGTATCAGAGCGAGGCATAATCGAAGAAGATTAACATCCTATTGAGGTGATCCAGGAGGCTCGATACAACACATCAACCAACCGATCAAATGGCACAATCCATCGACAAGCCACCATTCTTCGACGGAACACAATATGCCCATTGAAAGACAAGAATGATGTATTTCATAAAGTCTAAGGACTACAAGCTTTGGGACATAGTGGAAGACGGTCTGTTCGTGCCACAACGAAAGAAGGCGGATTGAAGTGCGGATGATCGCAAGAAGATAGAGCTCAATTGCAAAGCCTTGCACATCATATTTTGTGCATTGAGCCCCAACATCTACGAGAAGATGTCTTATTGTGAAGATGCAAGGAGGTATGAGACAAGCTTGAAGTCACATACGAAGGAATCAACGAAGTAAAGGAGACCAAGATCGGACTCCTCAACCACGAGTATGAAAACTTCAAGATAGATCTGGAAGAGGACGTTGAGAAGATGTTCGATAGGTTCTCCACCATCACCAATGGACTCAAAGGTTATGGAGAAGCCATCCCGGAAGAGAAGCTTGTCCGAAAACTCATCTACTCCCTTTTCGAGTCATAGGACTCAAAAAAGACCGCCATCATCAAAGCCAAGAATCTCAAGACTTTGAAGCTTGATGAGCTCATGGGGTCACTTCTCACTCACCAAATAATGAAGAAAAACAAAGAAGGGGAGAAGAAGAAGGAAGAGATTAGAGTTATGGGGGAGAAGTAGCTCAAAGGGCTTGGCATCAACACTAATGCCATTGCTCTCAAATCCTCTACATGCCATCATGTAGATTCAAGTGAGGAGAAAAGTGAAGATGAAGAGATGGCCTATCTTTTCAACAAATTTGCCCGGTTCATAAAGAGCAAAATGGAAAAATCCAAGCATGAATCGAGGGAGAAGATGAAGGAATCCCACAAGTCCAAAAAGAAGGGATCATCTTCAAAGCAAGCATATGTGGCCACATGGAGTGATGGAGACTCAACCGATGATGAGGTAGCACACATATGCTTGATGGCCTTCAATGAGGGAGAGGTAACTTCTAACTCATCTATTTCAAATTCATATACATTTGATGAGTTACAAGATGCCTATGATGATTTGCTTTTGGAATTCAAGGCATCATTTTCTAAGAACAAAAAGTTGATTTCAAAATTGAAAAATGAGAATGATTTGCTTTCCAAAATAAATCTTGAGTTTGAAGCAAAATTGAAGGATTTTGAACAAAAAGTTTCACATTTGCAAAACTTGCTTCAAACAATGAAAAATGATCATCAACAAGAAATTGATGATCTTAAAAAAGGAAAAAGATTTGATTTCCAACTAACTTCAAAAGAAAAATGATTTTGGAAAATCAATTTTTTATGTAAGACAATCTAGTGCCCCTAGATTCTTGAATGAAATTTTTTTTAGAAGTGTTTGGGTTCCAAAAGAACTAATCACTTCAACTAAAAATGATGAAATTTAAAAATGGATTCCTAAGGGGACTAAACTATGTGCTACTAACGTCTATGGATTCAAAGCAATTTGGATACCAAAAATTCCTTGATTGTCTTATGATAGGTCTGATGGAGATTATCAACAAGTCAAATATTGAGGGGGCTCCATGCACACAAGGAAGAACACTTGAAGAGGAAGGCTTCACATCCCCCCTTGGATTCAAGTGTTGGTAAAATTAGTTGAATTCTTTTTATTTAGTTTTATTTTTTTTAATTCAACTAGTTTAATCATATATGTTGGACTAACATTCTTTGATGATGCTTTGAGTAAGGGGGAGCCATTTTTAAAACCAAACATTTTTAATAGTTTCAAAATTTAAACCTCCATTGTTATTTTGAACCTAAAAGTGTTTTAAATTCTTTTTGATATAACAAAAAGGGGGAGAAATGGTTTGAAAAATTGAATTTTCAAATGAATAAGGGGGGCTTTAATTGATTTTGAAACTTAATTCTCTTATTCAAAATTTATTTCACAAAGGGGGAGAAATCCTAAACAAATTTTCAAGTTGGTTTCATTATATCAAGAATGGGAGATTGTAGAACTAAATGTTTTGATATAGTAATTGAAAAATGTTTTGGACATATTTGAAAAGAATTTAAAACTTATCTTTAAGTCCAAACAACTTGAAAATATGTTTGAGGTATTTAAAAAGGTTTTTTGGCAAAGTTTTTAATGCTTGAAAGTAGTCAAACTTGACTTTTCAGCAAGCCCGTACCGATACGGTATACCCCGTATCGATATCTTTTTACCCAAATTTTGAATATGTCAAAACCCGTACCGATACAGGCTTACCCATATCGATACGAATAGGGGTCGTTTCGATACGCATCTTAGGCGTACCAATCCCTGCTTTAACAACCCCCAACGACTATTTCCCAACAGTCTTTCAAATTGCAGACCGTACCGATACGCCCTCAAGCGTATAGATACGCATAGACTGACAAAGAATCCAACGGCTAGTTCTGAAGAAGGGTGTACCGATATGATAGGTTGCAGAACTGCATTTGCGGTGGGAAATAAAGTCTCCAACGGCTCTAATTCAACCCCAACGGCTAGTAACAGCTACAAACTCAATTAGGAGTATAAAAGGGACCTCCAAGCATCAAGAGAATATTAATGCTTCAATTGTTACAACATTATGATGAGAAATTGTGTCTAGAGCTTTAATTGTAAATTCCTTGCTTAGACAACACTAGTGAGCTTAATATTCTTAAATTTTCTCAAGTGTTTAGGTTTTGGGTGAGAGCTAAATAGTGCAAACAAACACCTATTAGAGAGATTTCAAGTTTGCTTAGAATTTCTCTTGTAAAGAGGGTTTACTCAAGCTTTGGGTAGAAAGCTTTGAGGATTGTAAATGTTACCTCCTAAGCCTAGAAAAGGGGATGAAATTTTTAGTGAATTTGGTTGAAATCCTTAGTGGGGAGCTAAGGTAATGGATGTAGGTGCTTGTTAGAAGGCCGAGCCACTATAAATCATTGTGTCCAATTCCAATCTTTTAGCTTCCACTAAAACACCCAAAAATTCAACTTCTCCGAACTTGGCAAACACATCAGTTGAAGGAAATCGAGCACCATAAAACCTAACAAATGATTTTTAAGTACTAAGCATAAAACATTTAGTGGTCATGTAAGTGTTATTTTGTTTATTAATAAGGATAAAAACTTTATTGAAAAGAAAATAATTAAGAAAAATGGAGTAAAAGATCAATTGTCATTATGTTTGGGTTTGAATTTTAATATGTAAAAATTAAGACGGAGTAATATTATTAATGTATACTAGAAAATTTAAATTATTTACACATTTGTGTCATTTTTAAATTATTGGTCAACAATATTCTATTTATATTATTTATAGGTTTGGTGAGGGAGACTATCTAATGACTTTCCCAAGAATCCAAACTTTGTTGGAATTAGGAGGAAAAAAAGGAACAATTTGCAGCATGGAACATTCTAGAGAATATAAAATTGACGTATTAGTGCCAGAACAATGGATCTCTAATTAATTAATTAATTAATCATTTTTAATAAATTTGTCCTTATTAAATTAGCAATTTGTAAGGATAAAAACTCTTCTTAATCAGGTAATGCAATAAAAATAACCCCTTAATAATTGGAAAGCAATGCCATCAAAAAACAATTACAGTAATCAATTATCAGTTAGTCTAATAAAATAATTATTAATTTAATAAAAAATAATTAATGATTAAAAACTTTAAGCTTTGCTTTCATATTATTATTTTAAATAAAATAAAGCTTTTTCTTCTTCTTCTTCTATAAAAATCAAGTTAGCAACCTGACCAAAACAACCTTATCTTTCCCAACAAGAAAACGGAGCTGTCCTTTATTCTTCCCTATAAATAAATAACCCACCGCTCTTTCTTTCTTATTCAGATCCCACATATTGGACCAGACCTAAGTTTGTTTTTGCTATTACCAAAACAATCATGTCTAACCAAGCGGAATCATCTGACCCGTAAGTACCCAGATCTTGTCTCCCCCTGTTCTTTGACTGGTTTAATCTGATTCCGGTTTTGTGTGTTTCCAGGAAGGGGACTAAGAGGGATTTTAGTACTGCGATCTTGGAAAGAAAGAAGGCAGCGAACCGACTCGTTGTTGACGAGGCAATCAACGATGACAACTCTGTTGTTTCTCTTCATCCTGATACCATGGAAAAGCTCCAGCTTTTTCGCGGCGACACCATCCTCATCAAGGTTTCTACTTTAGATTTGTCTTCTTCTTGAACCCTCTTTTGTTGGGTTCTTTTAGTTTCCTGATTTCTCTTGCATACTGGGTATTTGTTTGTGTTAGTTGTCTTTTGTGTTTTAGGGTTCAGTTTCCAGTAAGTTGTTTGAAATTTTGGAGTTCTACTTGATGAGTCTCGTGGGTTTTTTATGCTGTTTGTATTGATCTTCAATTTGGGCCACCCTTGTAATAGATTGATTGTAAAATGAAGTTATTGTTGGCTGTTCAATGATATTGTTGTTACTGGTAATAGTGTTAGTTAACTCTGATAATTTGCAGAGCAAAGTCTGTTTAAAACTTGCTTTTTTACGTGGCGTGAATGGTCTTTGCATTGTAATTTTTCTTATAAATTTCAAATTTCAATGCCTTTAAGCTTACATCTTTGTTAATATTGTTCCTTGCCTTATTCTTTGGTCCACAGGGGAAGAAGAGGAAAGATACCATCTGCATCGCTCTTGCTGATGAAACATGCGATGAACCGAAGATTAGGATGAATAAGGTTGTCAGGTCAAACTTGAGGGTTAGGCTTGGCGATGTTGTCTCTGTGCATCAGTGTCCTGATGTCAAGTATGGAAAGCGTGTTCACATCTTGCCTATTGATGACACAATTGAAGGGGTCACCGGAAATCTTTTTGATGCTTACCTGAAACGTGAGTTTATCCCTCATCTTTTATTCCCAACATATATATATATAGTATGGTCTTCCATAATTTATTTATGGTAGTTTTGGTTATGTAAAGAGGTGAAGCAGATTCTTTTAGTGCCATTAATCAATCATAAGATGAGATTATAATTTGTGATTCTTAATCAAGATATGCTCACTGATTTCTTGTTTAATATTAACGAGACTATAGTTGGTAATTGAATAAATCATTTTTTAACCTTGTGCAACAGAATTCATGTTTTTTTAATGTGGTGTGGGGTGCTGTTCAAGGCTTAAGCTTTCTAGGGGCTTGCCTTTCTTTTTTTTTCTTTCTGTATGCACTTCTGATGTTAAAAGTAACTAATTGGCCGCCTTCTCTGTCGCTCGTCTCTCTATCCTTGCATCTGTGGTAGATGATACCCTTGTACATGTATGTTGGTGGTTCAATTCTATGTGTGGAGATAGTCTTCATCTCCTATATCATTTATCTAATGTCAATGAAAAATGCCTCTTAACATAATTATACATTGGGATGAATGTTGAATTATTGGCTGTTTTTTCCATGATACTGAGTACCATCATTTTGCATTTACAGCTTACTTTCTGGAAGCATACCGTCCGGTGAGGAAGGGTGATTTTTTCCTTGTGAGAGGTGGAATGAGAAGTGTGGAATTCAAGGTTATTGAGACTGACCCTGCTGAGTATTGTGTGGTTGCACCTGATACTGAGATATTCTGTGAGGGAGAGCCTGTCAGGAGGGAGGATGAAAATAGATTAGATGAGGTAGGTTATGATGATGTTGGTGGAGTTAGAAAACAGATGGCTCAGATTCGGGAATTAGTCGAGCTTCCACTGAGGCATCCACAGCTTTTTAAGTCAATCGGTGTGAAGCCACCAAAAGGAATTTTGCTTTACGGACCTCCTGGATCTGGAAAGACTTTGATTGCCCGTGCTGTTGCAAATGAAACTGGTGCTTTCTTTTTTTGCATCAATGGTCCTGAGATCATGTCAAAACTGGCTGGAGAGAGTGAAAGCAATCTCAGAAAAGCATTCGAGGAAGCAGAGAAGAATGCACCCTCTATAATATTCATTGATGAAATTGATTCAATTGCTCCCAAGCGAGAGAAGACCCACGGTGAAGTTGAGAGGAGAATAGTCTCTCAGCTGCTGACATTGATGGATGGGCTTAAATCCCGTGCACATGTTATTGTTATTGGAGCCACAAATCGTCCCAATAGCATTGATCCAGCTCTCAGAAGGTTTGGAAGGTTTGATAGGGAGATTGATATTGGTGTACCTGATGAAGTTGGCCGTCTTGAAGTGCTTCGTATCCACACAAAGAATATGAAGCTAGCTGAAGATGTAATCTCAAAAGCTTTTCTTTCCTAAAAGTCTTGTGCAGTGTTCCTGTTTGAAACAGAACTAGTAAATCTAATATATTTTCCTGACTTAATGCAGGTTGATTTGGAAAGAATTGCTAAGGATACACATGGTTATGTTGGTGCTGATCTTGCTGCTCTCTGTACTGAGGCAGCATTACAATGCATAAGGGAAAAGATGGATGTGATCGACTTGGAAGATGAGTCAATAGATGCAGAGATACTCAACTCTATGGCAGTTAGCAATGAGCACTTCCAGACTGCTCTTGGAACTAGCAATCCATCAGCATTACGTGAAACTGTGAGTATAACCACGATACTTGTAGTAATGTACTGTTTCTTTGCTGAATATGATTTTGTGTGGTCAATTTTGTTTCTTATCATCTGTTTTTTATACTTGGTCAGGTTGTTGAAGTGCCCAATGTAAGTTGGGAAGATATTGGAGGCCTCGAGAATGTTAAAAGGGAGCTTCAAGAGGTAATCTTGTTTACTTGTTTTGATTACTTTTTTTATTTACTTCCTTTAAATTTCCTTTAAAAATTGTTATCAATTTGTTATTTTGGTGCGCAGACTGTTCAATATCCAGTGGAGCATCCCGAGAAGTTTGAGAAGTTCGGTATGTCACCCTCAAAGGGAGTTCTGTTCTATGGCCCTCCAGGATGCGGGAAAACTCTTCTGGCCAAAGCTATTGCCAACGAGTGTCAAGCAAACTTCATTAGTGTCAAGGGTCCTGAATTACTTACAATGTGGTTTGGAGAGAGCGAGGCCAATGTTCGTGAAATTTTTGACAAGGCCCGCCAGTCTGCTCCTTGTGTCTTGTTCTTTGATGAACTTGATTCAATTGCCACCCAGGTGTGTTCAAGGCTCTAATTTATTCTTTTATGGATTAGCTTTTAGCAGCTATCGTTATGAGTTCATGCGGTATGGGACTATTCTAGCACTTGTAGCAATGGAATTATGTTTGTCTATACTGTCGGTGTTATTTTGCTTGCACGTCGTTTAATTGTAAATTCATGTTGTATAATTGTAGAGAGGAAGCAGTGTAGGTGATGCAGGGGGTGCTGCTGATAGGGTTTTGAACCAACTTCTTACTGAGATGGATGGTATGTCTGCCAAGAAAACCGTGTTCATCATTGGAGCCACAAACCGACCTGACATTATTGATCCTGCCCTTTTGCGACCGGGTCGTCTTGATCAGTTGATCTATATTCCCCTCCCTGACGAGGATTCTCGCCATCAGATCTTTAAGGCTTGCTTGAGGAAATCACCACTCGCTAAAGAGGTTGACCTCAGAGCTCTTGCCAAGTATACTCAAGGCTTCAGTGGGGCTGATATTACAGAAATTTGTCAGCGCGCATGTAAATATGCTATCAGAGAAAACATTGAAAAGGTATACGCTTATGCCATTTTCTGCTCCGTAGCTGATAGAATATGTCCTGTTCCATGACCATGAGATTGAGTTTGTCTTTTGTATTCTCAGGATATAGAGAGAGAAAGGAGGAGAAGTGAGAACCCTGAAGCTATGGAGGAAGATGTTGAAGATGAAGTGGCAGAGATCAAGGCTGCTCATTTTGAGGAATCTATGAAGTATGCGCGTAGGAGTGTGAGTGATGCCGATATCCGCAAATACCAGGCATTCGCTCAGACACTACAGCAGTCGAGGGGATTTGGAAGTGAATTCAGATTTGCTGAAACTGGTTCCAGGCCTGCAGCATCCGACCCTTTTGCAGCTTCTGCAGGAGGAGCTGATGAAGATGACCTCTACAGTTAAATTACCCTTCATCTCGTCCAAGCAATTGTTGACAAAGACACGTTTATGTTTCTATATATGTAGAAGCTCCTTGGCACAAGAGTTGAGCAGAAGGGGGCATTTCCTCTTAAAACAGTTTTTATTTTGGGATTTAAAGTTTAAACATTTTACCATGTTCCCTTTGGGTCATTTATGGAATTTTAATGTGGGGTTTCAAGTCTCTTGACACAGTGCATAGACAACTCGCTTTCCACTAAACTGGATACAGCTTTCTTCTCCTACATTAGACATTAGTTGGTTTTCTTTTTCTTTTTCGAAACACATTAGTTGGTTTTAGTTTTTATTATTATTATTAATTTGGGTCTTAAAAACTCAACAACTTTTGGACCATCTTAATTGATCTTAAATCAGATCAGTTTTGAAATAAAAATAATTTCTGGTCATTTTTAATATATAGTAAATAAAAAATATTTAATTTGAATACATTCTTATAACTACTAAAACAAGAAACTAACCTAACATTACCAAAAGTCGACGATTGGAGTTAAAATCATCTATAAACAACATAAAATACATATTATAATGAGGTATTTTAAAAACACGGTCACTACTACAACTGTAAACAAGAAGCTGTAATTGTGAGCACGTATTTAAATTCAGTTGAAATGTCCATATAAAAAGATCTCAGAATAGAAACATCAACAAGATAACCAAAAAAATGTTTTTTATCAGTCGTAACACTGATAAAAAATCAAATAGAAAGAAAAACCAAACGGTCGATAAGAAAAAGAAAAACATGTCAAATGTAAAGGAAAACTATCTGAATGTAAAGTTAAGCGTGTCACAAAGACTATTATTTATTAAAAAACCTAGAATACAAAAAAAACCGACAAATTACAAGAAATAAAAAAAAAAAACAAAAGAAATGATGGAACGACACCCAGACTAGAGAAGAAAAATATAATATCTAGTAATTAAATTGAATAATTTCTTTTATATTTAATCGGATTTTACACGTTACTTTCTTGTAAAATTTAAAATACATGTTTTACATTATACATTTTTAAATTATATCATGTCATCATTTATTGATTAAAAGTTTATGGTAATAAAAAAATAGTTAAAGGAGTATTTTTGTCTTCGAGTTTGATCCAAATTAGTATCGTGCGAAGACACAATTAATTAGGTCCTTAAGTTCGCGAATTGCAACAAATTGGCCAATTGACCAACATTGACTGTTATAGTGCTGACGTGATAGTTAACGACGCTGACGTGGTAGTCCACTATGCTGTGGCTAATACGCTCCAACTTTCCAATTAATATTGTTGAGAGAAGATTGATTGTTCCCGACCGTAGAATGCAAGTAAGCCTTGTGTCTCCGAATGCTTTGTAGATGAAAGATGATGATAATGAAGGGTGCGAAAATGTTTAGGCGTGATGTAGGAAGAAAAAGATAAACGGAATAAAAATGGTTTAGAAAGGTATAGGTTCGAATATAGTGAAGGGAATGGAAGAAAAGTTATGAAAGGAATTAGATAAGGCGTGATAGTATTCAAAGAATTCAAAGAGTTACTTTGAGGGTGGTAAATAGGACTTGGACCTGTTGGTTATATGAACCAAAAATTCGAAGTATCAAGAATGGAAAGGAAGACGCCACAAAAAAAGCTTTATAATTCGATAAAGTTCATAATAAGAACAAAGTTTGAGAGAAAAATCTCACAAATATTTTTTTATAAAAATAATGAGTTGTCTTACAAATGAAATGAAATGCCTTATTTATAAAAATACAAGAGGTTTGGCAGAAATGGTTTGCATCTTTTTGGCAAGGGCAAAATAATTTCACAAAGTCATGTTTTTTCAATTTAGGTCGAATGGTGACGGTGCCTTCTTCTAAGGTTGATTTGCCACCCATACTCTTTCCCTCTAAAGGTATATTTAAATTTCCATCCAAACTTAAGGGGGATGTCTCTTGGGAGGGAACATGTTCCTTGGAGTGTTGAGCTGCCATAGTTGGTTCGAGTTGAGATGAGATGGTCGAGTTAGCCTTAAGCTGAAATGAGTTGACCGAATCTTGCATTCTTTCATTAAGCTTCTTGAGCTTCCACGAGCTGCCCTTGAGCTAAGTGAGCTTCCCTTTTAGGCCTTTGAGCTATCTCGAGTTGTTTGGAGGTGAATGGAGTTGTCAGAAGCTTGCATAGACTTGACCAAATTAAATGAGCTAGTATGAGCTTAAATTGAGCTAAATGAACTAGGGTAAACTGCACTTCAAACATCCCTTTGATTATGTAGGCTGGTATTTCCTACAATCATTGTAAACAAACACAAGTAATAATAGAAAATAAGAAATAAGCTAAGGAAAGACGTGGATCATATACTACACATGAGTAACATATAATATGCGTATAATCGAACATGATAAATGACAAACATATGATAAGCATATCCTAAGATATAAATGCATGCTTATGACATCATAAATAAGGTAATAGAAAATGAAGTAAAGGAGAACTCTCTTAGAATTAGTCTTGATGTCCATCAATGGTGCGAACAAGTCATGGAAAAAGTTGGTGCTGATTTAGATCACATCAGTTGCGGTCCACAATGCTAACGTGACAGTACACATGTGATAACGGTGTGGCAGAAGGGCTGCACAGATTTTTTTAACTGCATTCAAGGGCATGATTGAATTTTTTTTACCGAGTTTAGGGACATATTTCATTTTAATTGAAAGTTTGATAACTTATTCAATATTTAAGCTAAATAAAGTAAGAATTTAAAAAATTATTAAAAATTTAAAAATGTTAAAACCGGATAAATAATTTGTTTAAATTTTAATTTAATTTAATCGATTTATTTAGTTTTTGAATAAAATTAGATAAATAATTTGGTTTTTCATGTTGAACTTTTACAAATGTAATATATGAAAGATCAATTAACAAATTGGTGTAAATATCCTTTCGGTCCTCGACAGTTTTAAAAATAAGCAAAGTGAGAGTTCTCAGAAAAAATCAAAATATTTCTCATTTTTTTCTTCAAAAATCCTTAAATTTAATAAAAATAAATAAAATATTTAAAAAATATATTGAAAATAAAAATTAATATAAAAATTAAAATTATTAGAGATTAAAAAAGTTTAACTATAAAATAAGTGCTCAAACTGTCTCTTTTTTGCAATAGGTGCCTAAAGTATTTTTTGGTTGAAATGGGTGCCTAAAGTTTCATTTTTGGCTGATGTAGGTGCCTAAAGTATTTTTTTTGGCTGAAATAGGTGCCTAAACTTTCATTTTTGGTTGAAATAGGTTTCAAAGTAGGTGCCTCAGTTGACTTTAAAATAGGTCAAAAAAGAAAGTTTAAGCACATATTTCAGCCAAAAAATATTTTAGGCACCTATTGCAAAAAAAGAAACATAATTTGGAAACTTATTTTGTAGTTAAGCCATTAAAAATGATAAAGTATAAATATAAAATTAAAAAAAAAATATTTAGAAAGTATTAAAAATTTGAACACTTTCATCGAAAAAGTCTTTGACTTCGTTAGTCTGAGTATTACTAACACATCCCAAAAATCGTTCTAGTCGAAATTAAGTTCTGGTGACCGAATATTTTATATCGATTGAATAATTTATTCAGTTTTATCTGAACCAATAAATGTTTTTCGGGTTAATTTATGATAGTTTATTATTATTATTATTATTATTATTATTATAAAAAATGAAAAGAATAACATGGGACCCACGGGTTAACTCCTTCACGGTGAAGGAATTTCCCATGGGATTCCCACGTTTGGGATACATGGCCTAAAGCCATGAAGGGTGGCAAAACATAGCCACCACGTGGCAAGTAGAAAACAAACCACGACTTTAAAGTCATGCCACTCTTACGTAGAGATTGTGGAGAAATGAAGAGAGCCGGCAATTTTAGTATAAAAAGGGGGGATTGTTGCGCAACAAGTATAGGGAAAGTGAGGAACAAAAATTAAACGGTTCATTGATCCATTTTTAAGGTGGTTAGTTCAAGTGTTTCGATTTAGTAATTCGAATTCCTACTATCGGTTGCTCAAGGGGGAATTAAGCATCGAACGAGGTATTATCGGCTCTAGAAGCCTTAACCGAGCAAGGTGAGTGTAGTCGGAGTCTCGGAATTAGGCAAGGAGCCTTTCCAAATTCATCGTTATTGATTTAGGTTGTTTACTAACCATTGGATTAAAGGGGTTTTGCATAAAGCATTATTGAAAGTCATGTTGGTAAGTTTTGGTAAGTATTGCATCGAATCATCGTCCGTAGCATTGTTATTATTGTCATAAAAATCATTGAAGCATTGACATATATAATCATTGACATATAGAATCATTGACATGTGTTTATTGTTACTGTCTATTGCTATGACCATATGATTATTGATGTTATCATTGAACCATTAATATTGGACTATTGTTATTGAACCTTGGGATCGAAGTATTGGATACAATTGGCATGCCATAGAATTCATGAGCTCAGTGTACGGGTGAACTACGGTCCTAAGGCTACGACCTATATTGATTGGCAAGGCGGAGAGATGTATTGTGTATTGGTCTTATTGGCGATGTCGGCGGGATGACCATTTATGTGTTTTGGCGAGGAGGTGGAATTCGTGTATCCATATACCATGAATCGATCCAAGGGGACTATTGGTTATTGATATTGTTTGCTATGAAATCATGATATTACCGTTCATGACATGATACTATGTTTTTATTATGAATAAAGAGCATGCCATGTTTATTGCATAATTGATACTATGATTGTCATCAAAGCATGATAAATGGCATACCATGTTCATTCATTGTTATTGGCTACCTCACTTAGTCTATATAAGTCTAATGCATTCATTTGCATAACATTTCTGGTTAGGAAAGTAACGGATCGAGATCGGGATTAGTTGGAAGATCCACAAGTCACTACAAGTAAAGAGTAATGTATTTTGTCCTTATGAACTCCTAGTATGGTGGCAAAGTAGTTAAGTCGATTTTTGTTTATTTTGATATGTGTATATCGTTTGTAATGGCATATTTGAAAATAAAATATTGATTAAAAGTTTAAGATTTATGTCTCCGATCTCCGTTATGTTTTTTCGGTAACACACTCCGACCCGGTTCTCGACCAGGCCGGGAAGGGGGTGTTACAATTACCATTAGTTAAATAAATTTTTGATGGAATCAACATTGTATTAAAGTAACAATAAAATACAAAATTTTCTTTTACTTTTCTACATCAAATTGATGCTCATTAATATTTGATGTATAAAAACGAGGAGAATTTTGATTTTTTACTACTTTAATACAATGATGATTCCACAGAAAATATGTTCAAGAAATATTAGTAGGCTTAACATAGCCAGAAACAGTCAAATACTTTTTCGATAATTTATAAATATTATTAAATTTTGAGTTTTTGTATTTATAAATTTTCATAATTTTGATTTAATGTTTTTACTTAATTTTTTAAAATCATTATAGTGTTTTTATTTTTGGCTTAACTCAGTAATATGTGTCTAAACTATACACTTTTTTGAGACAGGTGTCTAACATTTTTTTTTGCTGAAATAAGTGCCTAAAGTTTCATTCTGATAGTGTTTAAGGTAACGCCATTAAAAAAATCATCACACAATAATAAATTGACATGTGGCTTTTGTTATTTATTTTTTTAAAAATAAACAAAAAATAAAATAAATTAAGCAATATCCCAACATTTTAAAAAATCACAAAATAGTCCCAAAATCTCTAAAACTCCAAAATCTTAAACCTAAGATTAACACTATTATCGTCGCCGATAGCCTTGTCGGAGCCCACCATTGCCGCCGCTTGAGGTCACTGCCCATTTTCCCCAACCACCAATTGCCGGTAACTAGAGGGAAGGGTGTCAATCAGACGCCGAACTTCGTACGCGAAAGGCTCTATATATTCGACGTTCGATTGGCATACCTCTCGCCGGTTACCAATGATGGGTGGCAGCCTTAGGCAATGGCAGTGGCAGGTTCAACGAGGCTATCGACGACAATAGTGGTGTCAATTTTGAGATTTTAAGGTTTGATGTTTTAGGGATTTGAGACATTTTTAGAGATTTTAAGAATTTTTAGATTTTTTTAAGAATTTTTTTCTTTTTTTTCCAGTTTTTTTTTTATATAAAAAAACTAAAAAATAAAAATAAAGATACATGTTAAATTCTGATTGGGTGAAGAATTGTTTTTAACGGTGTTACCTTATAACACTAACAAAATGAAACTTTAGGCACCTATCTCAGAAAAATGTATAGTTTGGTCACCTATTTCTAAGTTAAGCCTTTATTTTTTAATATTTTATGAATATTTAAATAACATTTAAAACTAATAATTTATTTTTTTAGCTTAAAGATTAAGTAAGTTACCGAACTTTGAATTAAAATCAATTATGCCCCTAAATTCGGCAAAAAATTAATTATTCCCTCGAATTCGGTTAAAAAATCAATTTAGCCCCTCTGTCACGTCATCATCTCACGTGTACTGTCACGTCAGTATCGTGGACTACCATGTCAGCATAGTAGACTGTCACGTTAGCACCGTTAACTGCCACGTTAGCATTGTAACTGTCAATGTTGGTCAATGGGCTAATTTGCTGCAATTCACGAACTGGAGGAGTTAATTGACTGTGTTTTCGCGCGAGAGGCTAAATTATTAATTAGGATCGAACTTGAAGACAAAAATACCCTTTAACCTAAAAAATTATGGATTAATGATGATAAAATTTGTATATGATGGGTTTCAACTCAATTTGTTCCAAGAGGGACGTTTTTTTATGAACTTGGTTTCATTTTTATTTAGTTTTTGACAAAAAATACATAAAAAATAGTAATATATACAATGCTAAGATCATGATTGAATTAAATTTTATTCCGATTTAATGTTATTAAATTGGATGACTTATTATTTTATTCAATTACTTCTAATTTTGATAGAAAAATATGATTTTTTTAAATCAGATTGAGGTTAAATTTTCAATTAAATTTTTTAGATGAGTTCATGTGGATAAATTATTTTAGCTAAATCGGTGTTGGTGGCAGATAATAGAGATGGAGGCGGATATAGAGATGGATAAAATAAAGATGATAAGAAAAAGATAACATTTTATATATAAAGATGGTGACAATATTACAAAGATGGTGGATATGGAAAACTGATACAAAGTGAAAATAACTAAAAACAAAAATTTACAAAGATAAAGCTTAGAGATGTAGGTAGCAAAAGGTGTCTTGCTTCGTTGCAAGCTCCCTCTTCTTATAGCCTCATTCTTTGAATTTTTTTTTCTTGAAATCCGGTGCTTATCATCTGACTTTGTTATCCTTTAAGCTCATGTTCATCTGATTTGTTGTGTTTTTTACTCCTGTTCATCCCAATTTGTTGTCTTTTCAACTTCTGTTTATCCTGATGTGTTGTCATTTCAGCTTTCTTCAGTATTTGCTAAATTTGTTCCTTCTATTTCATCCAGATTCATGGAATTGCCGGAGACGAGTGATTCTGGGAAGTTCCAGTGTTCACATGTACAATTGATGCCTTCTATTATCTCGTAAGGGTAGTCCTCTAACGTCATATTAGCTATCTTTTTTAGTAGCTGCCTGGCTTTATCATCTGATTTTTCATTACACCAACAATTTACAAATATTCTTTTGCCATCAGTCCAATATCTATCGGTTTACAAATATTCTTTTGCTGTAACGCCCGAGTTTAGGGCCCGAGAGATAACCGGGTTTGGTTAAACCGGTTCGGGTTAGGCTAATCTTTGGTAAAACATCTTTAATAGACAATTTTAAGGCTTTTAAAGGAGAAATAGGGAAAGAGGGGATTTTGAAATTAAGGAATTTTTTTTTGAAAATATCATCATCTTCCAAAAGCCATTTCACGTTACCTTTTTCAAAAAAACTCATTTTCACTATTCCATTAGTTCCAACATTTCTTCAAGCAAGCTTTCAAGGTAATTACTCTTTTACTTTGGTTTTCACTTATTTGACTTGTCCTCATTGAAATCTTTCCTTTAAACCCATTAAAATTCATTTTGGTTTTGGATTGGAAAAATGGGTATTTTCAATTGATTGTTGTGGGTTTGATTTTCCATGGTTATACATGTGCTTTAATCTAAGTTTTGAGTGGTTAAACATATTGGAATATTGGCTAAATATGGGGAAACCCGAAATGGGTCAAAAATGGGATTTTTGGGTTGAAAAAGTAGAGTTTTTGGCTTGGCTTTGGGTTGATTTCGGGGCTGATGGTTCCTTAGTTATTGAGGATGTTTTTAGATGATATTTGATGTGTTTTGATGTTTGAAAACGATGAGTTCAGCTTGAGGTTTTCTTAGAACGAATTTGGTGAGATTTGGGTGAAGTTTGGGTTTGGATCAATGTGTTTTTGGTTGCAAGAAGTTGGATTCCGGGCTGTTGCTGGTTTACATGTTTAATAGTATCCTAATGTACTGTTTTGGGTTGCCTAAAAACAGAGGAAATTAGATTGGGAACTTCGGACGCGAGACCTGGTAGTTCGGAGGCTTGAAATTGGTGTTTCGACTACTGTTTGGGTTGTACTGCTGAGTGGAACTGTTTTCTAAGCCTTAACTTGGTTACGGACGTGATTTGGGAGTTTAGATTGAGCTTGATAAGACAATCTAAGCTCAAGAGTAAGTTTAAAATGTTTTAATCCTTATTTTCGATATTATCATCAATGCATTTGAATGATTTTCATAGTTCATGTTGCCTTGTATATCCATGTGTTATGCTTGTGGTTGCCTTATTTGGTTTCCATGTTGGTTATGGTGGTGACCATGAGAACACAAGGTAAGTGTTGGTTTGGTGGTTAATGACATGAGAAATCTTGTTACTGGATATAGTTGGTCAACCAATAGGATGTGAGTGCACTCGAGGTTAAAGTCGCACGTGACCTTAGTGATGCTAGATTCCACTAAAGAGGAGTACGGTGATGTGAGATTCCACCGGAAGCTATATTTTACGAGACGAGTGAGTACGGTGATGTGAGATTCCACCAGAAGTGTCTAGTGTGTTTGAGAACTATCCGCATATCTTAGTAAAAGTGATGAATGTCAATATACTCATGGTGCTCTAAATTCTCATGTTAAGCATGTTGCATTGTTCTTTCCATTTATGCTTATTCATGTTGTTGGTTACTGTAGAGTGTCCACAAGTTCTATATTTTGTACACATTCCTGCCCTTATTATTGCTGTTCTTAAGCTCATTTAGGCATATTTAGGTGCATTGCATACATAATAATAGTATTTTCTCTTTCACCATGCTTTTATTGAGTATTCTATGTTTGGTTAAGAAAAGATACTATTTTAGTTTAGTTTTCATTTTCAGGTGCTATAGCTGTGTAGAGGAGGAGAGGACAGGAAAGCAGGGAGCAAAAGGAGCTGTATTGAAGCAGTTCCAGTCGCCGCCAAGGACGCCGCCGCCGCAGCATTGCCGCCGACTGCCGCTCAGTCAGAAGTTAAACCGACTTAGTCAAGATGGGTTGCGATTGAAAGAGGACAATTTCCTGAGTCCAATGAGCCCAGTCTTGCAGTTTTTTGAAGCCTGTAGCGGCCTGAAGAGCTGATTGAAGAGGGATAAGTAAAGTGACTTATCTTTACTTGCTGGAGAAGGCAATGTCCAAAGAGTCCACATTCAAGTTAAAAAGGAGTCAACATTTAATGTAAAGTTACTTTAAGGACTTCTACTCCAAGGAGGACTCAAACTTAGGCCAAGCCCTATATATACCCATGCTTGTAAGGGTATAGGGGCATAGATTGCATAGCGTGAATTGGAGATCACGCCCAAATTCTCTCTTAGGGTTTAGGTTTTTGTATGTAAAGTAGTTGTGAGAAACGATTGTAATAGTTTAAGTTGTGTCTTCAATAAAATACTCTCAAGTTTGCTTAATTCATGTGCTTCACTTCTTCCATTAGTTCCAAAAGTCCAGTTGAAGAAATCCATTTGTCGGGCACGAGAGTGTCAAACTCACGAAAGAATTAAGTACGGTCTCATCATGTCGAGGTGTTGACTAATTTGGCTTAGACGTAAGTTAGAATTTCAGCGGCTAAAAGGAGCAACCAAACGTCGACTGCCTGTGTTAGGTTTACGCTAAGATTGCTAGGTATTGCCTACATCACGCAGTGACAGAATCCTAGCCTAGACATAGGTAGGATCGCTTCAGAATTGCTTCACCGAACTTGGAGTATCTGCCAGACTTGCCACCGGGACTTCCCTCCATCTCACCTGCCGAGACAACGAAAGTTGCAAGTGCAGAGTGTTCCCCCGTGACATTTGAAAGTTGCCGCCGCCTCAATCCGCCATTACCCACCGAGGTAGCAGATCGTAGCAGCGCAAAACACACTTAATCTTTACAACGCAGTCTACACACTACTGTGCTACAATTACCTGACCCAATCTATCACCCTGATCTCTCTCTATCTTAAATTACTTGTGCTTTTATTTTTATGCTTTTCAATATTCAGAAATTTAATTGTGCAATTTACTATTTCTTTGTGCATGAAAAACACTCATAGTAGCTGCTCCAATCCTTGTGGGAGACGATATCTTTTATACTATAACTTGACTAGAGTGTGCACTTGCGCTCATAAATAGAGAACACCCAAACGCTCTACAAGTTTTTGGCGCCGTTGCCAGGGATTGACAACAACAACTGCGTTTGAATTCCCGCACTTCTATTTTTAGTTTTTGCATTCAAGTTTCTGTTTATTTTATAATTCAAAAAACATATTTATGCCTCTTGTTTGTGTTTGGTGTATGTCCCGCCAGGGCGGCAAAGATGGCAGCCAACATCCACCTGAGGAGAGGAAGGACATACCTGGACGAAAAGCCAAACGCAAAACCCTCAAGAAGTGGTTATGTTTGGGAAATGCGCAACCCAACATAACCTAATTTTTATTTTTACTTTTATACATTAGGATTAGATTTAATTTTTATTTAATTTCCACATCTTTATTTTCTTGAAATTTATTTAATTTTTGCATTTAATTTATTTCAGGTTAGGAATGAAGGCAAGACCAAGAAGGATAAAGAATAAAGGAGAGGCCCAACCCAGCGGCTAAGGCGGACCAAACGGGCAGATTAGCATAACGGCTAGCGGCTTCATAACGACTAGCCGCAACAGCTACATTTGCAACAACTGTCGGTAACGGTTATCTGCGTAACGGCTAGAATCCCGTTAGACGCGCCGCAATAATTGCCGCCCATCGACAGCGTGCCCGCCAAGGCAGTAGAGAGTAGCGGCTATATAAGGCCAACTATTCTCTCCTCATTCTTCACTTTGCTCTTTCCTTTTCTCTCAATTCTTCTTGTCTTCTTTGCTTTCAAGATCTCATCTGCTTTATTTTCTTTTAATTTCTTTCTTTTCTTTAGGAAACACAGCCGCTCTCACAACTATGGCAACATCAAAACCCACCGCCTCATCCTCCAAGCCAACCTTCCAGAGGTTCTTGAATGCTGATGTAGCGGCAACCTACCGGCAGTACTTCGTTGAGCGGCAGATTTGGGAAGATATAGGTTTCCAGTACACAAGGCAAGATGGGGATCTTGGCCTTGAGCCCAACGTATTCGAAAGGGTCCACACTCTAGGATGGCATATCTTTACACGGCAGCCAGAGGAGATAAACACCAACTTAGTTCGCGAATTTTATGCCCACAAACCTACCCCAAGAAACCCCTTTGACTACGTTTGCGGCGAAGGTGTTAAGCTCACGACGGCAACAATAAATAACTTCTACGGGATAGAAATCAAAGGGAATCTGCATGAAGAATGGAGTTCGGGTTTAACGGCAGCAGGATACGAAAAGATTAAAAGAGAAATCTGCCAGCCCAACGCCAAGTGGCTCACCGGCAAAAATAACGGCTCAGTCAACCGCTGCGACATACTGCCGGAGGCCATTCTTTGGAGTAACTTCGTCCAACACCGCCTAATGCCCACTTCGCATGGTTCTACAATCAACAGGCCGCGTCTGGCCCTAATCCATAGCATAATGAAGGGGCAGCCAATCAACGTTGGGGAAGTTATTCTTGAAGAAATATATGCCCATGTAGCCAGACCCAACTCCAAGGGACCCCTCGTTTTCCCCTCACTCATCATCGGCCTCTGCGCCAATTTTCGTGTGCCGCCAACAACCGCCGTCCAATCCTGCCGCCTCCCAGGCCGCAACGGGCGGTACTAATGCTGCCCTTTCTTCCGCCGTGATTCCTCTGCTGCGAAGCCTTGTAGAGAGCTGCCAGAGAATTGAGCACAAGGAGGTAATCTTTACAAGATACATCACGGAGGTGCAAGAGGCCTTTGTGGCCTACTTGCTAGACAAATATCACGATGCTGGCCCAAGGTTGCCAGCCTTCCCATTGGAGTTAGCAGCTTCTAAACCAACCAAGATCACACCTAGACCAGCTGCCACTCCAGCCACCGCAGACAGCAAATGGCCGCATATCCGCCCCAAAAGAAGTACCTCGTCCACTCCCATCTAGCCATACAACCTCACCTCCTCATCTGATTCTGAAAAAGAGGAGGAGACTACCGCCGCCTCCCTAGTAGCCAAGGAGGCAGCTGCCAAAAAGGAAGCTGAAGCCTCAGATTCCATGGACATGGAGATATCTAATTCCTCTGATGACGAACCGGCCGAGGCAGCAAGGAAAAGAAAGCGACCCGCCAGTGCTTCCGAGCCTCAAGGTGAAGGGTCTGAAACTGAACCAGAAGCACCACCTAAAAGACCCACTCCCAGCCGCATCCAGCTGCCACGTGGCCAGAAGAAGAGCCCAGGCACCAAATCTCCCGCCACACGCCGCCTCGTCCTCCCCGCCTCCTCAAAATCCTCCTCCAATGCAGCAGCATACACAGAGGGGAACTCCCCTAGTTTATAGCACCCTTTTCTTTATTTTTTCTTTCTTTTTATGTTTTCTTTTAATTTTTTGTTTTATTTTTTCTATTTTTATTTTATGTTTTGTGTAAGGCATTGAGGACAATGCCAACCTTGAGTTTGGGGGGGTTAGTCCTCTTTGTTTTCTTTAGTTGCATTTAGCCGCATGTAGTAGCATATGTAAATTCTGCCCTAACACATAATGAAATAGAAAGCCTTAGCTTAAAAACTTGTGCCTATGATAGTTAGCCGATTACATATTTTCGCACCATACTTAAAATTAAACTTAACCATGGGAAGAAACATGAAAAATACTTAGAATTTTTTTTAGTTTGCAATTATTCTTACATTGTCTGTTAAGTGCTAAGTTTTGCTTGAGTTCTAAGTTTAACACCGCATGCTTTATTTAATGAAAATTTCTTAATTGGATACAGGTTTGCCGCTGCGGCAGTACAGGGCAGCAGCACAAAGATGTTTAAAACCCTAAAGGTGCCCGAAATAGGCTCTAGGATGGATACTTAATACCCTAGAGGTGCCCGAAACAAGCTCTAGGAAGGATCATGAGTAAGGAAACTCCGCTGCTATCAAAGTCCAAGTATTTGAAATTAATTGAAGTGATGGACAAATTAGCAAGAGTGAATGAAAGCCTTCACGGGATGACTCTATTCAAAGGGTTTGAAGTTTTGTAGTGTGCACCTATCATAGCTTCAGACCCGGAGAGTAGTTGTGATAAGCTATAGCCCTTAAGGTCAAGATCAGAAAAGAGAGAGGAAAGAAGTGCATAACTGTGCTGCCAAGGCAACAACTCATATCCTTTTTCGTAATTTAATTATTTTTAGCATTCTTGTTTACTTAGTATACTCAGCATGCTTAGGATGGACACAGACCTACACACACTGCACTGGCACTAAAAAAAATTAAATTCTAAGTTATTTCATGCCATTCCTTATCACTAACATAAAATAGGTGCCACGACTTTGAGGTAAGAAATCAAGTTAAAGGCTAAGTTTCTGTTAAATTTTGTGCAAGGGGCAGGTTTACTAGTTAGGTTGCATTTCTTGAGGACAAGCAATAGTTCGAGTTTGAGGGTGTGTAGAGTGTCCACAAGTTCTATATTTTGTACACATTCATTCCCTTATTATTGTTGTTCTTAAGCCCATTTAGGCATATTTAGGTGCATTGCATGCATAATAACAATATTTTCTCTTTCACCATGCTTTTATTGAATATTCTATGTAAGAAAAGATACTGTTTTAGTTTAGTTTTCATTTTCAGGTGCTATAGTTGTGTAGAGGAGGAGAGGACAGAAAAGTAGGGAGCAAAAGGAGCTGTATTGAAGTAGTTCCAGTCGCCACCGCCGCAGCATTGCCGCTGACTACCGCCCAGGTAGAAGTTAAACCGACTTAGTCAAGATGGGTTGCGATTGAAAGATGACAATTTCCTGAGTCCAATGAACCCAGTCTTGCAGTTTTCTGAAGCCTGTAGCGGCCTGAAGAGCTGATTGAAGAGGGATAAGTAAAGTGACTTATCTTTACTTTCTGGAGAAGGCAACGTCCAAAGAGTCCACATTCAAGTTAAAAAGGAGTTAACATTTAATGTAAATTTACTTTAAGGACTTCTACTCCAAGGAGGACTCAAGCTTAGGCCAAGCCCTATATATATACCCATGCTTGTAAAGGTATAGGGGGATAGATTGCATAGCGTGAATTGGAGATCACGCCCCAATTCTCTCTTAGGGTTTAGGTTTTTGTATGTAAAGTAGTTGTGAGAAACGATTGTAATAGTTTAAGTTGTGTTTTCAATAAAATACTCTCAAGTTTGCTTAATTCATGTGCTTCACTTCTTCAATTAGTTCCAAAAGTCCAGTTGAAGAAATCCATTTGTCGGGCACGAGAGTGTTAAACTCATGAAAGAATTAAGTATGGTCTCACCATGTCGAGGTGTTGACTAATTCGGCTTAGACGTAAGTTAGAATTTCAGCGGCTAAAAGGAGCAATCAAACGTCGACTGCCTGTGTTAGGTTTACGTTGAGATTTCTAGGTATTGCCTACATCATGTAGTGATAGAATCCTAGCCTAGACATAGGTAGGATCACTTCAGAATTGCTTCGCCGAACTTAGAGTTTCTGCCAGACTTGCCGCCGGGACTTCCCCCCATCTCACATGCTGAGACAGCGAAAGTTGCAATGGCAGAGTTTCGCCATGGTATTCGAAAGTTGCCGCCGCCTCAATCTGCCTTTACCCGCCGAGGCAGCAGATCGTGGCTGCGCAAAACACACTTAATCTTTACAACACAGTCTACACACTACTGAGCTACAATTACCTGACCCAATCTATCACCATGATCTCTCTCTATCTTAAATTACTTGTGTTTTTATTTTTATGCTTTTCAATATTCAGAAATTTAATTGTGCAATTTACTTTTTCTTTGTGCAGGAAAACACTCATAGTAGCTGCTCCAATCCCTATGGGAGACGATATCTTTTATACTATAACTTGACAAGAGTGTGCACTTGCGCTCATAAATAGAGAACACCCAAACGCTCTACAGTTACTTTGCTTGTATTATGAGAATGAGCATGTGGTAAGCTTATAGCTTATGGTTGCATTCGGTAAATGCACATGATGATAAATGCATGTTGTTATGTGTTCAAGCATGGTGGAAATAATTTGGAAATGGTTTTGGTTTCAAGCAATTGATGGTTTTTAAAACTGCATTGTTGTAGCTACTGTTTTGAGCACCGCTCACTAAGCTTAAATGCTTACGCTCTTTTTTCCTACAATGCAGGCCCTTAGACCTACGGAGCAGCTCGCGAAACAAGGGAGAATCCAAGGGAGTTTAGTTTTCTCAAGTATGGTTTTTAGACTTCAAAATTAGAATTAAGAAATGGGATAGGACCTTTTTGTTTTAATGGGTTATTGGCATGTCTTTTTGCTTAGACAAGTTTGTTTGGTGGTGTTTGGCTTGTGATGCCTCATATTCTGTTGAAACATGTTTTGGTTTAGCTTTTGACCTTGTTGGAGAATGTTAAGTATGAATGTTTCCCTTATAAACCTTATCATGTTGAATGTTGCCTTGTTAAATGTTTATATTGTTTTATATGTGTATCCATGGATGCCTTGTGTTGCATGTGTGGTTGTAAGTTGCATAAATGCTTGTTTAGTGCTTATTGTGCTGGTTCCCTTATGCTTTTATCTGCTAAACCAGTCTTTCTGGGTAGGGCATATCGATACGCTCAAGGGCTGTATCGATACGGTCCCCTGTTTTTAGGTGAGGTGTACCGATACATGGGGGAGTACCGATACCCAATTGGGTCTCTGGAAATCTAATATTTTGACGAGAAATTGGAGTATCGGTACGGGCCTTAAGTGTATCAATACGGTCCCTGGTGTTGACTTTGGGAGTTTGACCATTAAGGGAGTATCGATACCAGCCTTGAAGGGTATCGATACGACCTCTTGAAGTTGACCCTGGGGAGTTGACCGTCGATGGCGTATTGATACGGGTCTTATGCGTATCGATACGACCTGTAGTAAATCATTAAAAATCAACCTTTGAATGTCGGTTTTACTCATTTCATGTTCGTGTTTGCTTCCCGCTGCTTGTCTCCTCACATAGGATTTAAATACAACATCTAGACAGATAATTTGAAAAGAAATTTTCTAGGGTTGCTAATCAAGTTAAGCCCTAACCGGTTTCTCGTCGGTTTTCCTCGTGTAACTCGTTCGATGCGGCCTGGTGGCTAGGCCGGGTCGAGGGGGTTACATTTGTTGGTATCAGAGCCTAGGTTTCGCCTAGGTTCGTTGAGTTTCCGCAAGTCGAATGGTAAGTGAGGTAAGTTTTATGGTGTAAGCTTGTTGGTTGTGATGCATGGTGATTGTAAGCATGTTTATGGATTTCTTTATGTTGGTTGGGAAGTAGCTAAAGGCACCCATTGCTAGTATACTATTATTGTAAGTGATTTTAAGTTTAAGGACTTGAGCACCTTGGACCTTGTTCCTTGCTGACCCCAAATCATTTCACTTGTTTTGTTTATTGTTTAGTTTTGCACCTGTTAGCATGGTGAGACCGAGGGGAAGGCCAAGAATGGATAATCTGAGGGTTGAGCGGATTGAGAATGTTGAGGATGTGTGAGGAGAGAACTTTCCTCCTCCTCCTCCTCCGGTTGGTGGAGTAAATGTTGGAGGTGTTGGACCCCAGGCTGGTCAGGGACAGGCATGCATTGATGTGAATCCGTTGATTCAGGCTATAGTCGGGGCTATTCAGACAACTTTAGCGGGTGTTCGGGTTGCAGCACCGCCTCATGGTGCAGGTTCTGGTCTACCATTAGAGCGACTTTGTAGCTTGGGCAGAGTCGAGTTTCGGGGGTTGTCACCCGAGGGTTCAGAGGCATGGTTTTAGAGCACAATTCGTATTTTGGGACAGATGGAGTGCTCTGATGCACATAAGTTAGGTTGCATCGTCTCTTTGCTTCAGGGAGGCCTATACTTGGTGGACTACCATCACAACGGGTATGCTAGAGGCTGAGGTTACTTGGGAATTCTTTAGGACTGCTTTCTGTAAGAAGTATCTAGGTCCTCGATACCTAGACAAGAAGAAGAGAGAGTTCATGGCTCTAGTTCAGGGTAGCATGACCGTGTCCGAGTATGAGGTACAGTTCGTACGTTTGAGTTAGTATGCTTCTGAATTGGTTCCCACTGAGAGGGAATGCTGTGAGCGTTTCCGGTATGGTTTGATTCAGGAGGTGAAGACCTACATATTGGCTTCTAACTATACGAATTTTGATGTGTTGGTCACTAGGGCCAAGGACATTGAACAATCTTTGGGACTTGCGGATCGCAAGGGCGGATCTAGTTCAGAAAAAGGACTATCGAGTAAGACATAGATCGTGCCAAGAGACACAAAGATAGGAGACCTCATCATGATCATAGGCGCGGAGGTGGTAATCCGGGGCGAGGCCATCACAGCCAAGGGATTGAGAATCGTACTCCTGAGTGTACCAAGTGTGGTAGATGCCATTACGGTGTGTGTTGGGGTACTTATGGCTCATGTTGAAATTGCGGGTCTAGAGCGCATTTGAAGCGCGATTGTCCACATCCGGCTAGGGATGGTCAGGCTCCTGCACGAGCTGTCAAGCATTAGAGAGGCCGTGGGCGCGGTCGAGGTAACTTTCAGCCTAGGAATGATGGTCAGAGGAATGTGGCTCATGTTGTGGTAGTTCAGCCCGAGGGAGGTGGGCCAGCTAAAGTGTTTGCACACCGTGAGGACAGAAATGACACAAATGTGATTGCAGGTAATTTCTCGTTACAGTATTTGATTTTGCTTTCTTTGATTGATTCCAGTTCTACACGTTCGTATATATTGTGTGAGCATGTGAGGTTGTTAGATATTTCGGTTGAGATATTAGATGTGGGTATGAGTGTCACGAGTTCTTTTGGTGAGACAATTGTGGTTAGAAAGATGTATAGAATATGTCATTTGATGGTTCAGGGTCATGTTTTCCCCGTGGATATGATGGAATTGCCGTTTTATGGTTTTGATGTAATTTTGGGCATGGATTAGCTTGTGGAGCATAGGGCTAGGGTAGATTTCGAGACAAAGCGTGTGTCCTTGAGACTTTCAGATGATTATGAGGTAGTAGTAGTGGGCGAGAACGTTAAGTTCTTGTCCAATGTAGTTTCAGCTTTAGAGGCTCAGAAGTTAATGGATGTGGGTTGTCAGGCATACTTAGCCTATGTTATGAATCCGAATATGGGCGAGGCATGACCGCAAGACATTAGAACAATTTGTGACTTTTTGAGTGTTTTCCCAGAAGAATTGCCTGGTTTGCTGCCTGATAGAGAGGTAGAGTTTACTATAGAGACTTATGCTAATTCTGCTCCAGTATCGACTGCTCCGTATCGAATGGCTCCTAGAGAAATGAAAGAGTTGAAGACACAGCTTCAGGAACTAATAGACCGAGGGTTCATTCGTCCAAGTACTTCACCTTGGGATGCACCAGTGTTGTTTGTGAAGAAGAAAGATGGAAGTTTGAGAATGTGTATCGATTACCGACAGTTGAATAAGTTGACAGTGAAGAACAAGTATCCTTTACCGAGGAATGATGACCTATTTGACCAGTTGAGAGGTGCTTCAGTGTTTTCGAAGAAAGATTTGAGATCCGGCTATTATCAGTTGAAGGTAAGAGATCAAGATGTACCGAAGACAACTTTTCGCACTCGTTATGGACATTACGAATTCTTAGTGATGCCCTTTGGTTTGACAATTTCACCAGCTGCTTTTATGGATATGATGAATAGGGTGTTTCATGAGTACTTGGATCAGTTTGTGGTAGTATTCATTGATGATATCTTAGTGTACTCTCGTACTGAGGAGGATCATGATCAGCATTTGCGTTTAGTGTTGCAGAAATTGTTAGACAAACAGTTGTATGCCAAGTTGAGCAAATGTGAGTTTTGGATTAGGGAAGTAGTCTTCCTAGGTCATATTGTATCAGCTGAGGGAATCCGAGTGGATCCTAAGAAAGTTGAGGCAGTTGTGAATTGGAAACTACCGAATTCAGTAACCAAAATTCGTAGTTTCTTAGGTTTGGCCGGTTACTATAGTCGTTTTGTTGAGGGTTTCTCAAAGGTTGCAGCTCCTTTGACTAAATTACTACATAAGGATGTTCGGTTTGAGTGGACTGATGCAAGATAACAAGCATTTGAGAAATTGAAAGAAGCATTGACAAAAGCTCCTGTTTTGATTCAGCCCGTGTCAGGGAAATAGTTCATAATCTTTAGTGATGCGTCGTATGTTGGCTTAGGTTGTGTGCTTATGCACGAAGGAAGAGTAGTGGCTTATGCGTCTAGACAGTTGAAGACATATGAGCGTAATTACCCTACACGACATAGAATTGGCTGAAGTGGTTTCGCTTCGAAAGTTTGGAGACATTACTTTTATGGTAGGAAATGCACAGTGTATACAGATCACAAGAGTCTGAAGTATCTTATGACACAAAGGGAGTTGAACCTTAGACATCGTAGGTGGCTAGAATTATTGAAGGACTACGATCTCACGATTGAGTACCATCCGGGTAAAGCCAATGTAGTGGCCGATGCTTTGAGTAGGAAGGTGGCAGTGGAATTGTGAGCTATGTTTGCTAAATTGAATTTGTATATGGATGGTGGTTTAGTGGCCGAATTGCAAGTTAAACCTTCGTTGATTCAGTTGATTAGAGAGAAACAGTTGCAAGATAGATCATTAGCATCTCATGTACAAGAATAGCGGAGGGTAAACTGACAGATTTCTGTTTTAGTAGTGATGAAGTCTTGTGTTTCAAAAGTAGAGTAGTTATTCCGGAAGATGTTGACTTGAGATGCACCATTCTAACCGAAGCTCATAGTAGCCCGTTTGCTATGTATCCGGGAGTACGAAGATGTATCGCGACTTGAAAGATGAGTACTTATGGGTTGGTCTGAAGAAAGATGTTGCCGAGTTTGTGAGTAAGTGTATGGTTTGTCAGCGAGTTAAGGCCGAACACCAGTTCCCTTCAGGTTTGTTACAACCGTTGAGGATTCCTGAGTGCAAGTGGGAGAGAATTGCCATGGATTTCGTATCAGGTTTGCCGTTGACACCTTCTAAGAAGAATTCAGTTTGGGTAATCGTTGACCGTCTTACGAAATGTGCGCACTTCTTGGCTGTTCACGCTACTTATACCTTAGATAAGTTGGCCGATTTGTATATCAGTGAGATTGTGAGATTGCATGGTGTATCAAAATCTATAGTGTCAGACAGAGATCCGAGGTTTACAGCTAGATTTTAGGAGAGTTTGCATAGTGCTTGGGGGTACTCGATTGAATTTCAGCACTTCATATCATCCTAAGACCGATGGTCAGTCAGAGAGAGTCATACAAGTGTTGGAAGACATGTTGAGATGTTGCATTATCAAATTTCAGGGTTCGTGGGAGAAGCATCTACCGTTAGTAGAGTTTGCGTACAATAACAGTTATCAAGCGAGTATTCAGATGGCACCTTATGAAGCTCTGTATGGTAGAAAATGTAGAACGCCTGTTTGTTGGGCTGAAGCGGGACAAAAATTGATACCCTTGCCTGATATGCTTAAAGGTACTACCGAGAAAGTACAGTTGATTTGTGATCGTTTGAAGGCAGCTTCGGAAAGACAAAAGTCTTATGCTGATTTGAAAAGAAGAGAGATAGAGTATGTCGTGGGCGACAAAGTGTTCTTGAAAGTCTTACCTTGGGAGAAGTTGATGAGGTTTGGAAGGAAGGGTAAGTTGAGTCCAAGATTCATTGGTCCGTATGAGATAGTTGAGCAAGTTGGTCCCATTGCCTATAGATTGAGACTACCGACCGAACTAGAAAAGATTCACGATGTGTTTCATGTTTCGATGCTTCAGAGGTATAGATCAGATCCGTCACATGATATGCCATTTGAAGAAATATAATTGAATCCAGATTTGACTTACGATGAAGAACCAGTTGAGATTTTGGATTTGGACAGTAAAGTGTTGCGGGGAAGGACCATTGAGTTGGTCAAGGTAAAGTGGCGACACCGAGGGGTGGAAGAAGCCACTTGGGAGAGGAAGGATGACATGAAGAGGCATGTAACACCCTAAAACTATCCTAGTTGAAAATCCCTAAGTTAGATAATAAAGAAGATAAAAATAGGTTGTAACCTGAAATGTTGTGTAAAAACAGGTTGTAACCTATAATGTGGTACGAGTATTGTGCAACCTGAAATGTTGTGTAAAAATAGGTTGCAACCTATAATATGGTACGAGTATCGTGCAACCTAAAATGTTGTGTAAAAACAGGTTGTAACCTATAAAGTGCTATGAGTATTGTGCAACCTGAAATGTTGTGTAAAAACAGGTTGTAACCTATAAAGTGGTACGAGTACTGTGCAACTTGAAATTTAGTGCAAAAGTAGGTTGTAACCTAAAATATGGTGCGAATTTAGTATAACCTGAAATATAGTAAAAAGAGGTTGTAACCTAAATTGTGAAACACTTGAGAAGTTAAAGGACCAAGAAAATAGGTTATTAGTAAGAGTTAAAATATTATAATATATTATAAACTATAGTGGGATTACATGGAGAAGAAGTAATCCATGTGTCAATACTATGAACTATAATCTGCCAACTAAGGATAAATGATTAAACAAGTGTAATTCACTACACTTTCTGTAACCCCCTCGTCCCGGTCTGGACGTTTGACCAGTCCGAGTAGGCTACACGGGGAAAACTGACGCGAAACCCGTTAAGGTCCCACCTCGGTTAGCAACTCTAGAAAATTTCTTTTATTTAATCTTGTCTAAATGCATTATTAAGTCCTATGTGAAGCACGATAGCGGAAACACAAACAATAAAACAACGACCATCCAAAACAACACTTTAAAACAACCCATTTTTCCTTTTTAAGCAGGCCGTATCGATACACCAATCACGGGTATCGATACGCCTTGACCAAGGTCAACACCCTAAGGTCAACACAAGAAGACAATATCGATACAGCCCTTGGGCGTATCGATACGCCCTCCTCGGTCAACATATCGTAGTCAACGAGATGGACCCGTACCGATACGCTTCAACACCGTACCGATACGCCAAAAACTCACCAAACTCTCAGAATTCCAGGGAGCAAAGAGCGTATCGATACACCCCCGTGTATCGGTACGCCCAGCCAAAATTGAGTCCTGCAGGCAAGACCGTATCGATACGGCCCTTAGGCGTATCGATACGCCCTGCACTGCAAGTCTCCAAATTTCAGCCAACCAACTTGGGACTCGATTCTAGATGCGATTTAAGACTCCCTTAGCCACAAACAACATACAAACAACCTTTAACAACCATAATCTAAGCATACTAGGCAACCAACACGAACAAGCATCATTCATCCAAGAGATTCATGCATTTACTAAAAGATGACATACAAAGCACTTTAAGGTTCATGCCTTAGCAACCAAAACATATAAGCATTCAAGACATGCAACATATACAAGGTTTACAAATTAAGCAAGGCATCCTAGAGCCAAACCAATTCAACATACATCAAGCATTCAAATCAACGACACCTATCCCATTGCTTGACTATTACATTCTACAATTTAAAGTTCATACTTGAGCTAACCCAAAGCGACACTTGGAGACCTTTCCTTGCCTTTGCCTCCCACAAGCTACTGATCTGCATTGTCGAACAAAAAAGGAGCATAAGCATAAAAACTTAGTGAGGGTAAGCTCGTAAAACAAACCTTCGACAATGCAGGGTTCAAGCAAGAGTAACAACCGAGATGAAATGCATGATCTTACCTCCGATCCACAAGAGCCAAAAATATAGATGATGCATGAACATATCATCAAAATCATGTCATGCTCACAAGTACATAACCACCACATATGGAAACATATATATTCAACATATAAGCAACATAATCCACAAATCCGTATTGGCACCTAGCTATGACTCGAATACGCGGATAACCGTTGGAACTCACATCCAACAACACAACCATTACCTTACGGTGGGATTACACTCATCACCGTTCATGCGGAGGGGATTCCACTGATCCTCACTCCCGTTTCACGCGGAGGGGATTCCACTCATCCTCACGCCCGTCGATGGGATTCCACTCATCACCGACTAATATATATAAGAAGATTTCCGGGCGAACCCGTACTCCATCTTGATGACTACCATCATCAAGACCACGCGCGCATTTTGACTCACGTGTGCACACTAAACATCCTAATGATCGATCATTTGTACCCAAGCATACTAGTGCCAATACTACACATTTCATTAATCTTTCACAATATCATTTCATAACAACTTCCGTGCTTAGCACGTACTCACCATGACTTACCGTCATGCACAAACCACATTTCCATGCCTAGCATGTACTCACCATGATCCTCGGATCATGCAATCACCTCATAACATCATTTCACATGTCAACACCACACGTATATCATTAACACAAATATCACATCATATTTCATACATATGTACATCCCCATCATATTTATCATCAACATGCATATAACGATGCATCATGCCATGCCTCAACATATATGTATAACAACATATACATAACCACCATAAACACAATTAAACATGAGGCATGAATCAACATTTTAAAGATCAACCAAAGTCTCTAACTAAAGCTTGGGATTAGTCTACCACTCTAATCCCAACTCTAGGTGGGTCTACCAATCCCAACCTAGTCCACATGCTTGAACCAATTGCTCAAAACCATTTAAAACATTTTAACCACTCACCTTCACCTCCAAGCTCAATTACCAAGCAACCAAGGTCTTCAAGTTTCTGGATTCACTCCCGAGGCTTCACCAACACACGTCCTTGTCTCTAGACAACTCAACACAATTCAAACAACCTCAAATCAGCTCAAACATCAAAGTAGCTAACCCGGAATACTAATCAAACACCAAACACAACAATTCAAGCCATGGACAACCCCAAAAATTACCAAACCCGAGCAGCCCATAAACCTCAACCAAAACTCATGATTTCAACACATTTAACACTTCCAAATGCTTCCAAAATAACCCTCAACTAACATACTAACATTAGCCTTCCATTTCCAACATAAAACACACCCCAAAACCCTTCAAAAACCCCCATTAAACCCAAATACGAAAATCTTTATAAAACACCCCAAATTTAACATATGTTGGACCTTATGGTTCACAAACAACATATCTAACCACAATAAATCAAAAGCTTTAGTAAAAACCCATAGAGCTTTAACCTTTAGCCTAAAACTTTGAAAAACCCAAATGTAAAATACATAGTTTTAGTGAAATCTAAAAATACCAAAATGTAGAGGATAGCAAGGCCAAGTCAAAACTATATTTACCTTTCAAAAAGCTCTAAGGATGAGGTTGTAGGAGAATGAAATAGTAACTAGGTGAGAGAGCTCTTCCTTTGTCTTTGGTTTGAAATATTGGAAGTGAGGAAGAAGATGAGCACATGCTCATCTTTTGTTTTATTTTTAATTCACCCAAAAATAATATTTACAACTATGCCATTAATGAATGGCCAAAACCCACATCTCTTAAAGTCCATGGATTTTGGACCCAAGAGATAGGCCCAACATAGCCTTAACCATTTTGAAATTTCGAGGCCCATGAAAATATTTTATTATTTAAATTATAAAACCGAACTTGAAATAATATTAAAATATTATTTTCACCCGACCCTTAAACCCGGGTGTTTCAACTCTCCCCCACTTAAGGAAATTTCGTCCCCGAAATTTATCGAACAAGAAAAACCATAAAATCTGCTCTTCCACCCTTTCCTTCCTCTTTTACCACAACATTCTAACCAGCTCGATAGACTTACCACACAACATTAGATATCAGATGCTAAGGTCTCAACTGATTCTTCGTTGCACGCAAATTTCAAACTCAACTCAATCTCTTCAACAAACATAGCATGAGACAGATCTGATTCACACTTCCGAATCATAGATACATGGAACACCTCACAAACCCCTTTTTCTAACTTCGGTGGTAACCACAACAGATAAACAACAGAACTAGCCCAAATCACAATCTCATACGCCATCGTTTGAAAACTTGACCCCTAACTTTCTCTGACTGACCATCAGACTTCAACAGGTAACCAACCACTATGCAGACGTCTTCAAAAATCTAGCTGGAATCTCGAATCTCTATCGGCCATTTTCGTTAAAAATCTTCCGCGGATGTAACAAACTAGAAGAAAACTGATGCTCGACCTTGACACGCTTGAAAATTACACACTTACTCTCATACTGAAGCACATCACCCATCAACTCAATCCAGAAGTACTCATCTTCGACTCACAATACGTCTTCATACTACTCTGATGCAATACAATGAACTGCCGTGTGCTTCGGCCAAAACAATACGTCTCAAAACACTATGTCAATCGGCACAACTATCCTGTCTCTGAAAATACAAACTCTATCATCTCTGAAACTGTATTCTGAAGGTCTTCTTTCTGCTATGTCTTGCACATGAGGTGCCAAGAACCTGTCTTGCAACTGTTCTCTTTAAGTATTCTGACTCAATGTAGGCTCAACCCGAAACTCAGCCACAAACCACTATTATTTGATAAACTGAATCCGGCAAATACAGCTCGCAACTCAACTACTAATCTAACAACAAATATAACTCGGAACATCGGTTACTACGTTAACTCTCTTCGGATGGTACTCAATCTTGAGATCACGGTCTTTAGGAAATTCTAACAACTTATGCTGTTCAAGTTTCAACCCTTCCTAAGTCGTCTAATTTTCAAGTTCTAATGATAAGTGTATATACTGTGCATTTCTCACTATACAAGCTTTGTCTCTAAGTCTTCGAAGCAATTACAACTGCAGCTAACTCTATGTCTCGTGTCAGATAATTCTTTTCAAGGTCTTTCAACTATCTCGATGAATAAGCCACAATCTTCTGTCTTGCATAAGCACACAACCTAACCCTACATGTAACGTATCACTATAGTTCACAAATTCTTTCTCTAGTATAAGCTGGATCAACATTCGATAAGAAGTTCACATCTTCACCTACCACTACAGTCTCACAGAAATTTGCAACTTCAAGGCAACTCTCTCTTTGTCTCCACGTATACCCTAACTTCTTGCACTACAAGCCAAACCATGCCAAAAGTTACATCAAAACCGTAAAAAGACAATTACTTCACATCTACTAGAAACACGTAACCCTGAACCATCAACAAACATCTTCCGTACATCTCTCTGGCAACCACTATCTCACCAAAAGGTCTAGTCATATGCGTCCCTACGTCTAAGATCTCAACAGGTATATCAAATTTCCTTGCGTGCTCACACAAAAGGAAGAATCCGTAGAAATTGCAACTTCATACGTACACAACTGATAGTTTCCGATTCTCTTGTCTTCAGGCTGGCTCTTCAACATAAGCTAACTCTTCAAAACTGTTCTTAAAGCATCTCGAAACTTCAAAATTCAGTTTTGATCACACACAAACAATCATGCTTGAACTTGTTCTATAACATCGGTCCTGACGACTCAAAACATCCCACTACCAAACAATCTGGAGTTAAAGCTCAAGACTTCCTTCTCAGCTCTACTATATCGAAAGTGACTTCATCTCCCCTTCTTGGTGGAAGACAATCTCAGACGCACAATTGCCCAAACACACAAATTGACTCTCACTCACGGACACTGACCGGCTGTCTTGTACTAAAACCATAGGCCGAACTCCAACGATCACTAACTAACATTTCTGTGTTTCAGATTACTCATATGAGACCCTTACCCTGATCTCGCCAAAAGAACTAAGGTACTCGTACCTACCTCTAAGACTTCACCGGGCACATTCAAACCTCGCATGCTTGCTAACAACATACGGAAGTACAGATTCAGAATCAACCGGAGGGAACAAACTCAAAACTGTACCAAGGGCTTATCTACTATAACATCGATACCACTCTGAACCTCACTCATAGGTCTTCACTTCTTCTTACCAACTACTACCAGAATCGGTCTCATCGTCCCTCACCAACGAGAATCAACCCACATACACACTGACTCAAACAACCCAATTGTACCTCAACTCCAGTACAACTGTACTTCCCTAACTATAGCAACGAACCCCCTCAACATCATCCACATATTCAGAAACCACAACTCCCACTTACCGATTCAAGGCCCACTCCTTGGCCTCAAACTTACCAAAATCAATAAATCAACAACAATAACAAATTAACATACAAACTGGGTTAGCAAAGTAAAGGGTCTAAGTGGCTCAAGTATGATTCCCTCACTTAAAAATCCTTTTTCCGATGTAATAGAAGCAATGGGACTCTACTCAACATGCTTCAAGCAAAACAACACACATACATGCTCAAACAAGCATACAACAAGGCAAACTTGCTACACAAGCAAACATACATCAAGCATACTTGACAAGCAAGCAACCACCGTGCAATTACAATACAAAAATTAAACTTACCTCACTTACCTGCCCAAGGTCTCGGAAAGCTTAGGCTCTGATACCAACAAATGTAACCCCTCGTCCCGGTCTGGACGTTTGACCGGTCCGAGTAGGCTACACGGGGAAAACCGACGCGAAACTCGTTAAGGTCCCACCTCGGTTAGCAACCCTAGAAAATTTCTTTTATTTAATCTTGTCTAAATGCATTATTAAGTCCTATGTGAAGCATGATAGCGGAAACACAAACAATAAAACAACGACCATCCAAAACAACACTTTAAAACAGCCAATTTTTTCTTTTTAAGCAGGCCGTATCGATACACCAATCAAGGGTATCGATACGCCTTGACCAAGGTCAACACCCTAAGGTCAACACAGGAAGACAATATCGATACGGCCCTTGGGCGTATCGATACGCCCTCCTCGGTCAACATCTCATGGTCAACGAGATGGACCCGTACCGATACGCTTCAACACCGTACCGATACGCAAAAAACTCACCAAACTCTCAGAATTCCAGTGAGAAAAGAGCGTATCGATACACCCCCGTGTATCGGTACGCCCAGCCAAAACTGAGTCCTGCAGGCAAGACCGTATCGATACGGCCCTTAGGCGTATCAATACGCACTGCACTGCAAGTCTCCAAATTTCAGCCAACCAACTTGGGACTCGACTCTAGATGCGATTTAAGACTCCCCTAGCCACAAACAACATACAAAAAACCTTTAACAATCATAATCTAAGCATATGAGGCAACCAACACGAACAAGCATCATTCATCCAAGAGATTCATGCATTTACTAAAAGATGACATACAAAGCACTTTAAGGTTCATGCCTTAGCAACCAAAACATATAAGCATTCAAGACATGCAACATATACAAGGCTTACAAATTAAGCAAGGCATCCTAGAGCCAAACCAATTCAACATACATCAAGCATTCAAATCAACGACACCTATCCCATTGCTTGACTATTACATTCTACAATTTAAAGTTCATACTTGAGTTAACCCAAAGCGAAACTTGGAGACCTTTCCTTGCCTTTGCCTCCCACAAGCTACTGATCTGCATTGTCGAACAAAAAGGAGCGTAAGCATAAAAGCTTAGTGAGGGTAAGCTCGTAAAACAAACCTTCGACAATGCAGGGTTCAAGCACGAGTAACAACCGAGATGGAATGCATGATCATACCTCCGATCCACAAGAGCCAAAAATATAGATGATGCATGAACATATCATCAAAATCATGTCATGCTCACAAGTCCATAACCACCACATATGGAAACATATATATTCAACATATAAGCAACATAATCCACAAATCCGTATTGGCACCTAGCTATGACTCGAATACGCGGATAACCGTTGGAACTCACATCCAACAACACAACCATTACCTTACGGTGGGAATACACTCATCACCGTTCATGCGGAGGGGTTTCCACTCATCCTCACACCCGTTTCACGCGGAGGGGATTCCACTCATCCTCACGCCCGTCGATGGGATTCCACTCATCACCGACTAATATATATAAGAAGATTTCCGGGAAAACCCGTACTCCATCTTGATGACTACCATCATCAAGACCACGCGTGCATTTTGACTCACGTGTGCACACTAAACATCCTAATGATCGATCATTTGTACCCAAGCATACTAGTGCCAATACTACACATTTCATTAATCTTTCACAATATCATTTCATAACAACTTCCGTGCTTAGCACGTACTCACCATGACTTACCGTCATGCACAAACCACATTTCCATGCCTAGCATGTACTCACCATGATCCTCGAATCATGCAACCACCTCATAACATCATTTCACATGTCAACACCACACGAATATCATTAACACAAATATCACATCATATTTCATACATATGTACATCCCCATCATATTTATCATCAACATGCATATAACGATGCATCAAGCCATGCCTCAACATACATGTATAACAACATATACATAATCACCATAAACACAATTAAAAATGAGGCATGAATCAACACTTTAAATATCAACCAAAGTATCTAACTAAAACTTGGGATTAGTCTACCACTCTAATCCCAACTCTAGGTGTGTAACACCCCCTTCCTGGCCTGGTAGAGAACCGGGTCGGACAGTGTTATCGGAAAACATATTTAGAGATCAGAACTTATTTCAGAGTTCAAAAATCATTTCAGCGTATTTTATTAATCTCTTTTAAGACTTAACACATTAACTTATTAACATCTTACTCAAATTGGGGTCAATTTTAAACTTTTTTAAACTTAGGGACTAAATTGTAATTTTTACAAATTAGGGGTCCTTATCTGAATTCGTGTTATCATAATAAAATTAAACTTACTAATTATTAGCTTGTGAAATATCATTACTAACGGAGGTCATTTACCTATCCGATGAGACGATACAATATTTAGTGCCTATTTTGTAAACTGTTCAAAACAGTTTCCATTCGAATTAACCTATCAAACGAATTCCAAATCTTACCAAATGTTATCAGCAAGTATAAAATCTATATTACTAATAGCATGTCAAGTATTAAGACATTTCGAATCAATTTACCTAGTTTTCACCTTTTAGCACATATAAGCTCATTTTACTAGCTTTAACCATTCTCGAACATGATAAATACCATATTTAACTCTTGCACAACATTATTCTATCAAAAAGCACACATATGACATGTCTAGACCATATGCCACCATACTAGGAGTTCAGGGCAAGATTTAACATACATGTGATTCGTAAGAGTGACTTGCAACCGCAACAACACGATCGAAGGTCGAAATTCATTATGATCCTGAAATGCATGAGACACACGAATGTTAGGCTTACATAGCCTAGTGAGGTAGTCAATAACAATAAATGAACATATTATGTCATGTAGCATGCTTCCAAAAATGATCATAATGCTAATTATGCAATAACATGGCATACTTCATATTCATAACAAAGCATAATATCATATCATGAGCATAGCATGGCATAACGTATCAAACACATATTATATTGGTACCATTGGATACGCGGATTCCCTGTACACCATATCATGAATCAGAAATGAGCCGTAGCTCTGAGCCGTAGCTCTATATATCCCTTACACATCCATCCTTTTATCTCCCACATATAGGCCGTAGCCCTGGACCGTAGTCCTCCCTTACATGGTGAGCTCGAATAATCCTATGGCATGCCAATTGTATCCAATGTCCATAAATACACACAATTCACATAGTCCACGATTTTCAGATCATATCATATCAAATAACAAGATGAGCCGTAGCTCCATATCAGGTAGCATTTCGTATTATTTTCACATAAATGTAGCATATCATAGTCATATTCGAATATATCAAAGTAATGCAAGGCACTTATCAAAGTTACCATTCGAACATAGTTGCTCTACGTGAGCCCTTAACAAATGCAAAAATAATCATAAATAATGCAACGGGACGGCACCGAGCCTATCCCTTGACACAACTACACTCACCTCGATATTAGGATTCCCTTATAATGACGTCTTTTCCCTTGGTTGACGGTTGTTCTCTATCGACTTCTTGAACTAGATTAAATTAGAATCGGTTAGGACCGAAAAAACAACATCGAATAAATATAAAAATATTAATCAGACTCGATACCGAAACGTAGACCAACCAAAGATTTGAACTTACCCCGACGTCGGCAGAAATTCGATATTACTATATCAAAAATATCAGACCACCAATCTAATACTGAACCCACCTAATTATTTCTCACCAATTTCCCTTAATTACTTTGCCTTTCGTTCACTCTCCTTATTTTTCTTTCTCATTTGCGCATAGTCTTCCCCTATATATTCTTATTATTTTTTTTCCACTGTTCGAACATCCCCATTTTTTTCTTGCTTTGTTTGTTCTCCCCCTCCCCCTATTTATATCCTAACAAGCCGGTCTCAAAGTCTTTTCTTTCTCCATGATATACGTGTTTCATGGTGGCAACATTTTAAGGGCAATTACCCTTAGTCATGTCCACGTGGTGGACTAAATTTTCAACACCAATTTGCCATGTCCACGTAATGACCAAATTTCCACAATTTGTGGCTTTATGCCGTGTGGCCTTGTTACGTGGGAATTGCCTAGCAATTCCTTCATTTTGAAGGAATTTCCTTTACCTTTTTTTTAAATAATAATAATAATAAACCGATAGGAATGCTATTATTTTGATTTAGAAACAAGATCAAACTAACTTATAATCGAAACGAAAATATTCGATCACTGAAAATTAACCCCAAATTTATAAATTAACCCGAATATCCTAATAAGATCGAATAATTTATAAAATCGATATAAAATACCCGGTCATCGGAACATAATTCCGACTAGACCGGTTTTTGGGATGTGACAAGGTGGGTCTACCAATCCCAACCTAGTCCACATGCTTGAACCAATTGCTCAAAACCATTTAAAACATTTTAACCACTCACCTTCACCTTCAAGCTCAATTACCAAGCAACCAAGGTCTTCAAGTTTCCGGATTCACTCCCAAGGCTTCACCAACACACGTCCTTGTCTCTAGACAACTCAACACAATTCAAACAACCTCAAATCAGCTCAAACATCAAAGTAGCTAACCCATAATACTGATCAAACACCAAACACAACAATTCAAGCCATGAACAACCCCCAAAATTACCAAACCCGAGCAGCCCATAAACCTCAACCAAAACTCATGATTTCAACACATTTAACACTTTCAAATGCTTCCAAAACAACCCTCAACTAACATACTAACATTAGCCTTCCATTTCCAACATAAAACACACCCAAAAACCCTTCCAAAACCCTTCAAAAACCCCCCATTAAACCTAAATACGAAAATCTTTATAAAACATACCAAATTTAACATATGTTGGACCTTATGGTTCACAAACAACATATCTAACCACAATAAATCAAAAGATTTAGTAAAAACCCATAAAGCTTTAACCTTTAGCCTAAAACTTTGAAAAACCCAAATGTAAAATACATAGTTTTAGTGAAATCTAAAAATACCAAAATGTAGAGGATAGCAAGGCCAAGTCAAAACTATATTTACCTTTCAAAAAGCTCTAAGGATGAGGTTGTAGGAGAATGGAATAGTAACTAGGTGAGAGAGCTCTTCCTTTGTCTTTGGTTTGAAAAATTGGAAGTGAGGAAGAAGATGAGCACATGCTCATCTTTTGTTTTATTTTTAATTCACCCAAAAATAATATTTACAACTATGCCATTAATGAATGACCAAAATCCACATCTCTTAAAGTCCATGGATTTTGGACCCAAGAGATAGGCCCAACATAGCCTTAACCATTTTGAAATCCCGAGGCCCATGAAAATATTTTATTATTTAAATTATAAAACCGAACTCGAAATAATATTAAAATATTATTTTCACCCGACCTTTAAACTCGGGTGTTACACTTTCATCTTTTACCTTCTTCTTCATCCACCGAAAACTAAGAGAAATTGACAAAAGAGAGAGAAAGCTTAATAACTAAAATTCTGGAAATCTAGTGTGAGAAAGTTCATGCATGTGAAGGAAAATTAAGTGGGATAGCTTAAAGTGATCATGCATGTATATATGTAAGTATCGATACTGTCCAACATTTCTATTTGATGTTCTTGATGATATTTGGTTGATATATTGGCTGTGATATGTTGAAATTCATGTTTAGAGATGTTAAATAATGTGCTATAAGCATTTAGAACATATTAGATTGATTAGAAATATGGAAATCTGCATGCATGAAACTTAGAACATGAATCTGTCCAGTTTCGTACTAAAAGGAGCACCTGGATTAAAATGGATTTTTGGCCATGTTAGAGTTCGAATTAGAATAACTTCTGAAGAGCAAACTTGTAGAGGATGAAAAATGATAAATAATATAGAGGTCTTGGAAGCATGAAAATGTTACTGGAATGTCTGGAAAATTATGTTAGAAGTAACGGGTTCTGTTTTGAAATGAAACTGGAGACTGCCTGGTTTAATCACTATTTTGGAAATGTTTAGGGACGAATTTGAGGTCTATAAAATTTGGTAAAATAGTTAAGAAACAGGGGAATCTAGTAATTTTTAATTAGTAACATGATAATGGTGTTAAATGACATGAAAAATATGTTTAAGGCCAATACAATGCTTAGATAGTGAATCTGGACACATCTGGGAAAATTAATTATTAAGGGACCTTAATGCCCTGTTTTTGAAACTATTGGAACTTTTTAATAATTTTATTAGATGTGTTTAAAAGTGGTTAAAAACTCAGAATCAAATGTGTAATGGATCATAGGTCAAATGGTCACTAAAGTTACATGTTGCAAACAATGGACATATTAGGCCACTGTAAATGCCCTGTATTAAAGTATTAAAATGTATTGATGTACGAATGGGAAAAATATGAGCCATACATAGAATTAAAGCTGTGTAAATAAGATTTCTATATTGGTAAAGAACTTTTAATTTGGAGTTGTGTGTAAAAAGTTATGGGTAGATTAGTGTAGGGTGCTCAAACTACCAGTTTAGGGGCAGTTTCATATTGATTAAATGTTTGTGTTTGAATAAATGAATAAGTGTGATTGAATTGAGTTCTAATGTGTTTCTTATGTGTTATCTGAATGTTCAAGATTGTGAAGAAATCCTAGAGGATTCAAGGGTTGAGCAATCAAATAGGAGGAGCAAAGACATAGTGATCAAAGAATCAACCTAAGCTTTGGAATATTGTGAGTGTAGTTATCTTAGGGTTACGACTAGTGTCCTAACCAATGTTTTTATGCTTATTTAATGAATTAACATGATGTATGAAATGGATCTAAATCAAGGTTTGGTAATCTAAAAGGTAATGGAAGAAGGATTAAAAGGAAATGAATTTAGATGATAATGCTTGATTCTAGTATTAGCTACTAGTGTACATTATAATTCGTATGGTTCGATGCTGATTGTGGCCTTGGATATGGATGATCATATGCTAATATGCTATTGTTATGAAGAATGGAATGAATGATATGGATGATATATGTTTGCTGGAAATGAAATGATAAGCGAGCTTGATTGATATTGATAAAATGCTTACATCATATCTCTATATGACCTTATTTGGTGTTTGTAACACTCTTGCTTGAATTGAATGAAAATTTAAAAGACATTATAAGTCCTTGGTTGACTAGTGGTCCTTAGGTAGAAGGGCATGCCTTAGAGTCTGAGCTCTACTGATTTAAAGGTGGTTAGTCACCTACTGATGCTTTGAGCATCTACTGTTACAAGTTGAATGGTGTAGTTAGACACCTCGATACATTGTGTATCGACTAATCTATGGTGTTTTCAGCATCTACTGTTATATGTTGGTACTTGGTACCTATTGACTTGATTACCCAGTCCACTCAATCATCCAAGGCAAAACCTAATTGAACTTGCAATAAGATTTTACATGATCAATGAAATGGTGAAAGGATACATGGTTACATGTTATATGAAATGATATGATTTATAAGGGTAATGACCCTATTCAAATGATATGAAATTGTGATCAAGGATATGATATGATTCTTGTTCTTTGGTTGTGTTATACATTGGTATGTTGTTTGACAATGAATGTGAGTATGTTAGATGACTTGACATATGGTTCGAAGGGAACTAGCTAAGTCTACTTGAGCTTGAGATATGCTAGCTAGGTGTGACTTGTTTGGTGTTAAGCCTAGCTAGGTAACCTTAATTATACGAATAAAATACCTAAAAGATTGTATTAGTAAATCATAGGAACTACCTCACTAAGTACAAATTGTACTTATCACTCTTCTGTTTCCTTCTTCTAAAATAACAAGTCTTTGATATCCGAAAGCTATCTATTTTGATCCGGGAGAAATCACAAGCCAAGGCTCAAGTATGATATAACTTTGTTTTGAATTCTAGATGGTGGAATAGTTACATGTTTAGAGTATGTCACATGCATTTTGGTATCACGTATATGTTAATGTGGTTTGTATATGTTTAAGACATAGTTTTATGACATATAATGGATAAACAAGTTGTTATGACTATATTGGAATATATGTACATATTTAAGTTTGATTATGTCTTGATATGGTCTTACAAATAATGTGTATGGTTTATATGTTTTGATATTTGAATGATTGCAAATGAAAATATTATGTGTTGCTTGTATAATAGGCTATTCGAATGGTATAGAATACGATAGAAATAGTATCTGTAAGGTAACGTGAACTTAGGATTATACATGCCTTTAGATGTTTGAATTTGAAATAGAAATTTCATGTTATAGCTATGTTGGATTCGAATATTAGGATGGTTTTGATGTAAGTGTAAATATGATTCTTATGCGCCTAGGTTGTTTTTGATGTGGTTCGAGCATGATCCCTATTTAATTAGGATTGATTGTATTGTATATGAATGTATACATGTATATATGCTTGTAAGGTGCTAGCCGAATATATATATATATATATAAACACAAAATTGGATTGAATGGATTTTAGTTGAATGTTTAAAAGTGTATATACGTTTAATATGGTTGGTAAGTTAGTTTAGGTTGATTATGTTATATGTTTTACATGTTTAATCAGAAGGATTGTTATGTTATGTTATATGTTAGAAAAGTTTTTGTTGGCCCATCCAAGTGTATTTTTTGTTATAGAATGTTAAATATGTTGTATGATGCGCAACTCTAATTCGTTGATGTTACATGTTCGATTCTATGATTACATGTTATGTGTTCCGTCTGAGTAACGCCCTATCGCTCCTAACCCGGGCGTGAGGTGTTACATAAATTGGTATCAGAGCTTTAGGATATAGGTCCTAAAGTCATCCAAAACATGTCATGCATCATATATGCTTGCACTATGCCACCTAGGAGTCTTATATCCAACTGCTTGTGATTTCGCTCTCTAGTCCCGAACTTTTCTGAATTTTTAATAGAATATCTGAGACTAATCTAGCCCGGGACGATGAAAGTCCCAACGGATCGTCAAATAACAATGAGGATATTGTTGAAATACAACCCCCGATTTAACCTCGAGAGCAACCTCGAGAACAAGTCCCTCAACAACCGGAAAATCCGACAATTCAAACAGCTCAACAAAAATGTTTCCTTAGTATGAAGGAGATGTTCGATCAACTAGTACTGAACATAAGATGAGAACAACTGGCTCCGGTTGTTGCTGCCCCACAACGAGCCCCAATCGACAAGCTCGCGCAACATCGAGCTTTTACATTGACCGGCGAAAACGAGGAGAAGCCGGAGGAAGCCGAACATTGGCTTGAAAGAACGACTCAAATCTTAACAAAACAACTTCAGTGCTCAGACGAGCATAAACTTGATTGCGCGATTGCACTTCTAGCCGACGAAGCCCTAAGTTGGTGGGAAACCACGACTCTGACTACCCTTGCCGAGTCAGTCACGTGGAAATTCTTTGTCGATGAGTTCAAGAAAAAGTATATCAGCGGACAATACCTAGCTGATCGTAGAACGAAGTTCTTGTATTTGAAGCAGGCCAATCGATCGATTGAACAATACGTCGCTGATTTCTGCAAATATTGCAAATACGGCTCGGAGTACATTAAAATCGAGAAAGATAAGTGCAAAATGTTCATTGACGGGCTGAGCGATGACTTAAGTCCGATGTTTACTGCCCTTGGTATTACGGACTTTCAAACCCGATAGGTGGAAACTTGCCAATTAACTTGATCTATAGAAACTGCCAAATCACTATTTGAAATGTTCCTTTCTCTTGTGATCTATACGTGTTTCCTAAATGTGAATTCTATCTAGTGTTAGGACTAGATTGGTTGGGAAAAGATGAAGCTTGGGTAGACTGTCAAAAACGACGATTATACTTACGAGGTTTAGGAAAAGAATACATCCTTTTGATAGACAAGAAACCGACCTCTATTTTCGCCGCTCTGGCACTGCAAGATGAACTTGACTTTGATTTAATTGAAATGCCTGTTGTATCTAAATTTACCAATGTTTTTCCCGAGGAACTCCCTGGCCTACCTCCAACTCGGGAAGTTGAATTCAAGATCGAAGTTCAACCCGAAACTAATCCTGTGTCTATTACGCCCTATCGTATGGCACCGATTGAACTAAAAGAATTGAAGAAGCAAATCCAAGAACTTGAGGACAAGGGATTCATCCGACCCAGTACATCTCCCTGGGGTGCTCATGTTCTGTTCGTGAAAAAGAAAGACGGTACGATGAGACTTTGCATCAGTTACCGGCAGCTTAACAAAGTAACCATCAAGAATAAATATCCTCTGCCAAGGATCGAAGATTTGTACGATCAACTGAAACACGCAGCCGTATTCTCTAAGATTGAACTCCGATCCGGTTACTATCAGATGAGGGTAAAAGAAGAAGATGTTCCCAAAACAGCCTTTCGAACTCGATATGGGCATTATGAGTTCGTAGTAATGTCATTCGGGTTAACAAATGCCCCTGTTGCATTCATAGATTTGATGAATTGGGTATTCAAGCCATATCTCGACAAGTTCGTTGTTGTGTTTATCGATGATATCCTTGTATACTCTCGAAACAAGGAAAAACATGCTGATCATCTTCGGATTGTACTTCAAACGCTCCGAGATCACCAACTATTCGCCAAGTTCACTAAGTGTGAATTTTGGTTATTCGAAGTTTCATTCCTTGGACACGTCATTTCTGCCGATGGAATTAAAGTTGACTCGAAGAAAATTCAAGCTATTCTTAATTGGAGACCTTCGAGAAATGTGAATGAGGTCTGAAGTTTTCTCGGTTTAGCTGGGTATTACGGAAGATTCGTGAAAGGGTTCTCGATGATTTCCGCGTCGCTAACCAAACTCCTCCTAAAGAACGAAGCATTTGAGTGGTCGGAAAAGCAGCAGCGAAGCTTCGACCAACTCAAACAAGCTCTGACACATGCCCCGGTCCTTATCCAACCTGAATCGTGTAAAGAGTTCTTTGTGTATAGCGATGCATCACATTCAGGCCTTGGTTTTGTTCTGATGCAAGAAGGCAATGTGATCGCATACGCCTCCCGACAATTGAAGCCATACGAATTAAACTATCCTACACACGATCTCGAGCTTGCGGCCATTGTGTTCGCGCTCAAAATTTGGCGGCACTACTTGTACGGTGAAAGATGCAAGTTGTTCACCGATCACAAAAGCCTGAAATATTTACTCACTCAAATAGATCTGAACCTGAGACAAAGGAGATGGTTAGAATTGCTCAATGATTATGACCTGATCATAGATTATCACCCGGGAAAAGCCAACGTGGTTGCCGACGCCCTGAGTCGAAAACCGAACCTTGGTAAGATAATCAAAATTCTTGAAAATTTGAAAACGTCATTTATTGATTTCTAAGTAAGCATTCGAAACATCTCTTGTAATCCAAGGAAGAGTTTCGAACACTTTCTTGCTAAGCAAGAAAGCTTTCTATGGTAACTTGTTTCCTAATTAACGAGTTTAAAATGTTTATTGTAGCTTCCTTGACTATCAATGCACATTTTCGACTATGCAAAGCTCGGAATTTTCTCTGTGAAATTTAAATTCAATCCACTCTGATTTCGAAAATCAAAGAACTTCAACAAGTTGATCCGGAACATCAGAAAATGATTTCTAAGCTTGTGTCTAATCCTTATTTCTCCGTTAAATCGAACGGTCTTCTGTACTTCAAAGATCGAATCTGTGTTCCTAATGATAAGGCATTACAAGATGAAATCCTACAAGAAGCACATCAAAGTTCTTTCTCGATCCACCCTGGATCGGTTAAGATGTACAAGGACCTCAAGCCCTTGTATTGGTGGCCCGGAATGAAATCGGCTATCAAAGACTATGTCTCGAAGTGTTTGAATTGCCAACGTGTGAAAGCCGAGAACCGTGTCCCTACTGGTTTGCTCCAACCTCTTGAATTTCCACAATGGAAATGGGAACGAATCATAATAGACTTCGTATCTGGTCTTCCTTGCTCCCTAAGAAAATGTGATGCTTAGAGCCTGTATCATTGACTTCGGAAAGAACTGGGAGAAATCACTACCCTTGGTAGAATTCTCTTACAAAAATAGCTATCAGTCTTCTATCCAAATGGCCCCCTTCGAAGCATTGTATGGAAGAAAATGCCGAACACCCCTATGTTGGTCCGAACTTGGAGATAACTTAGGACCACAATTACTTCAGGAAACCAAAGAACAAGTTCAAATCATTCACTTTCGTTTGAAGCAAGCTTTTGATAGACAAAAGTCGTATGCTGATCTGAAGCGTAAGGACATCCAACATGAAATTGGAGACAAGGTGTTTCTTAAAGTCTCCCCGTGGAAGAAAGTATTTCGATTCGGCAAAAGAGGAAGGCTAAGTCCTCGGTTTATCGAACCCTTTGAAGTGATCGAAAGAATTGGGCTCGTAGCTTATCGACTCGCACTTCCTCCCGAGTTTGATTAGATACACAATGTCTTCCATGTCTCGATGCTACGTCGATATAGATCCGATCCATCTCATATTCTTGAACCCGAAGAAGTTGAACTTAATCCTGATCTTTCATACGAAGAAGAACATATCCAAATTCTTGATCAAGATGTCAAAAGACTTCGAAACAAGAACATTCCCCTCGTTAAAGTTCTATTGAGGAATCATAATATCGAAGAAGCGACGTGGGAACCTAAGGACATGATGAAGAGGCAATATCATTGTAACCCCCTTAACCCGGCCTAGACGGTTGGCCCGAATTAAGAAGATTACACGGGGAAAACCAAAGTCAACCCGAAAGTCAACCTTGATTAACGACCCTTTTTTTTCCTTTTAAATCTTGTCTAAATGCTCATTAACCCTAGATGTGATCACACAAACGTCATACTCAAAGATCACAACCATCAGAGATCATTCAGGGACCCAATTGCACAAAACACAACTTTAGGGACCAAATTGTAAATTCTGAAAACTTTGAGGCCTTAACCAGATTTTAAGTTACCAACTTAAAATTAATCATGTTTCATGCATCTCGGCCAAATTTCAGCTCAAACGGACATCTCAAACTCATACAATTGCTCATACAAGATTCAGGACCAAAATGCAAACATTTTGAAACACATAACTGCCACTGTCAGCCCCCAACGGTCAACCGTTCCGAAACGGGAGACAGCCCGTTTCGAAACGCGGGGCCGTTCCGCAACGGGTTCCGAAACGGGGGTCTGGCAGAAGCCTTTCCGTTTCGGAACGGTGTCACCCGTTTCGGACGCCTGGGCTGCTTCGAGGCACCCCTTCCGAAACGGTTCACCCTGTTCCGAAACACCCTGCACAAAATGCAGAATTCTGCCGGTTTAAACATGCAATAGGCCAACCCAACATGCTTCAAACGCTACCAAACTTTACCAGCATGCAAAACAACATATAAGGGACATACTTGCATCAACAATTCAACAAAGTAACAACATATACAAAAAGCCCCAATTTCAAGACTAAGCTTCCAACACAAGCAATCCATTTAGACAACATACTTCCAATTCAAACTCATAAGCCAAACCATGTTCCAACAACATCAACAATACAAAACCATACTTGTCTGAACATAAACAAACACATACATCAACCCAAGAGATTCTACCCCATTGCCTTTATTAACTATAGCTATTAACCGAGACATACATCTCAAGTGGAGTCCTTCTTGAATCCCTTGCTCCTCGCTGTCCAAACTTCAAGAATCTGCATTGATGGACAAAAAGGAGCGTAAGCACATAATGCTTAGTGAGGAATGCTCAAAACCAAAACACCATCAATGCAGCGAGCCAAAAATCACTTTTAAAACAAACTCGATTTGTTTACCAAAGCCATGTTTGAAAACTCCTTTTCAACAACAAGCTCAAAACCATGCATCGCACATACATGAAACCAACCCTTAGTTTAGCAAACTAAGAAAACCCTTTTCAAAGCACAACTTGCAAAAATCAACCATTTCACTAACCAACCAACACATGCATTAAACCAAAGGCAACATATATGAACCACAACATCATCAACACATGCCTTTAAAAACAAGTCTTAACAAGACTCCAATGCACTTAAAGATATTTCATGCTCACATGCATCATTCTCCAAATGATAATCAACACTTGTTCAACTTAACAAGTAAACATGCATTCACAAGCATTATGCACTTTCCATGCAACCATGCATCTTTTCAAGCATCTCATGCTTCATCACAATCAAGAACATCATATTGGCCTTCACGTGATCAACCATATTCACTCTTCAACTCAACACCCAATCGGATACGCGGATTCCGAGCGTTGTCCCTACGCTCCATACACCCTACCAATCCAAGGTCTCCCAAATGGACTTTTAAACACCATTTGACCTCAACATCCTAAGGTTCCCTTGTATGGACTTTTAAACACCATACAACCTTAGCTTTCCCGAGGTTCCCATGTATGGACTTTCAAACACCATACAACCTCAACTTTTACCCAAGGTTCCCATGTATGGACTTTTAAACACCATACAACCTTGACATGCACAAGGTTCCCATGTATGGACTTTTAAACACCATACAACCTTTGCATTCATCGATTGGTAGTTGTATAACATCACTAACGAGATCCGGGACACCCTACACAAGATCCACACATGGACTTAACACCGCCATTGTGATCTCAACAAGCACAAGGTTCTCACATATGGACTTTTAAACACCATATAACCTTTGCTCAACCAAGGTCCTCGAATGGGCAACACCTCCATTATGACCTCAACCATCTCGTTAGGATACTTGAAGGGAGTTTACCGGTCCACTCTTGACCACTCCACCTCCAAGGCGACTTAATTCACGGTGCACCCAATCCTATAGCCGGCTAACTATATCCGCTCAAAGAACCAAGAACCACTTACACCACTTGCCAATATAACCACCTTACCACATTAGTCCAATGTTCCACATGCATAACCATTATGCAAAACCATTACCACATTAATCAAATGATTCACATGCATAACCAATATGCAAAACCATTACCACATTAATCAAATGATTCACATGCATAACCAATATGCAAAAACCATCATTTACAAACATTAATTCACTGTTTAAAAGCACTAAACAAAGCCATTGAACAACATGCAACACCATGCATCAAATCCACATTTTCAATGTATAAAACCAAGGATCTCTTACCTTGAGCATCCTTCACATATGGCTTTCAAAACCAGCATTAAACCATGCTAAAATATGCTTTCAAAATAGATTTAAACCATGCAAAACACATGCATTTCAATCATCAACCACAATTTCTTAAAAAGCCAATTCATATCACAAATCAAGTAAGAAATCCATTTACTTACTCTTGAGCTTAGCAAAGTTGTTTAGACTTAAACTAAGCTCCCAAAACCTTCAAACCTTTGTTTAAAAGCCGAAAACCCAACTTCACTCACCGATACACAAAACAAAGCTAGCCACCAAGCCTTCCAAGCATCCGAAACCTTCCGCAACACCTCTAAAGCTCACGGATCAAACTCCCCTGTTTCAAGCACACAAAAACAGCACATTAATGCATCATTATGCATTAAGAACAGCAGCCACACAACCAAACTCGCTGCTCGACACAAATCCAACAATTCGGCTACCAAACACAACCGAAATCACCTCCAAACATTTCCAAAACTTAACCCAGCCAAGATCCATCACTTCTAACCATTTTTAAACATCCATTAACATCCAAAATGATCACAAACACGTCCTTATACTCCCAGGTATAACAGATCACCAAAAACACTCCAAAAACAACCAAAAACTCAAGCAAAACTTAGGAAATTCAACCTATCCGGGATTGCATTAATTAAACCTCAACTTCTAATCAATTTAGCATTCATTTAACATCATTTTGACACTTCAAAACACTGCCCAAACAGATCACACGAAAATTTCACCAAAATCGCCAAATCTTGCATTTTAAGCCAAAATCAAGATTTCAATTGAAAAGCCTTTAACAAAACACAAATCAAGGATTGAGAACTTGGGAATTTCAGTAAAGAACTGATAGTTTAGAGGAGAGAGACGTTCTTACCTCCAAACTTGAGTTTCTCCTTTTTGGAGCCAAAAAGCTTGATGAAACAACTTGTAAATTGAGAGGTTTTGTTGATGAGATGATTAGGAATCAAATGAGAGTTGAAATGAGTGATTTGAGTGACAAAATCAGAGGAGGAAATCTGGAGAGAATGTGTTTGGTTTGAGAGAAAAGATGAGAGAAAATGGTTGAGAGAAAAGTTAGTTAGAATTAGGAAAATATCTTCCCTCCACTTTTCTTTAGTTTAAAAACATTTAATTAATCATTTAATATATTTAGAAAATCTGGAGAAACTCCCATTGGGTAAATAGCTCCTTAAAGATTCAAAGTTTCAATCCTTTTTAAAACAGTCACCGAACTTTCAAAAATTACATTTTGGTCACTAACCCAAAATGTCAACCTTCCAAACCTCATTTTCCAAAATTGATTTCACAGTTCACTTTTATATATTAAAAGATGATTTTAAGACATTTTTCCATATTTTTAATGCAACCCGAACTAGGCTTTCCTAAATTCACTCTTATATATTCGATCAGCACTTTGACCGAACCAGTCAACGCCCAAAACTTCCGAGCCCAAAACCGGGGCGTTACAACTCTCCCCCCCTTAGGAAATTTCGTCCTCGAAATTTCAACCGGCGAAAAGAGAACAACAACCTTCTCAAAACACTCACAAGGCAACACAAGAACCTCAACCAACACTGAACACTTTCCACACAAAACTCCACCAAACCCAACACCACCACATGCTGTTCACAAACCCAGAACACTCAAAGATAGCCACAACTTAACCTTCCACATATCCGAACTGTACACAGCCCCAACTTCAATCATGAAGAACTTTAACTTTCACAGCACACATTTCTGTAACACACAACTTCCAAGACTGGTTTACACAGGGACTCTAACCAATCCAATTCCACCACCACACAAACTTCTCTGCTTCCAAAACTCTTGCAACTCTCAAACCCCTTCCATGAATCTTCCCAACAAGCAAGAATTCTTAAGCATCAACTGCTTACCCAAACTCCTCAACAAAAGCTGACATTCCTTCACATCTGCCGCTAACATTACCAAAACGACTCACCAGGTCTACTCACCCACAAACCAAAATTTACATTACAACTCCAACTCGGCTCCGCCAGCTGTTCCATACACCACCAGCTGATCTCCAAAAAGAAATTCACATACACACAACCAGCCAACCACTTCTCATAAGAATCCTTTCAAACAACACAAGCCTTCGATCTTTCATGATCCTTCCACTTCAAACTTCAACCATAACACTTGTCTTACCAGGACATCGCCCAACCTACCATACATACCAACTCCTCAACTCCTCAAAGGTTGCTAAGAACCAGCACTTACAAACACAACCCTTCCACAACAACCCGAAAGCTAAGCTACCCCAGCACCTGGAAACACAACCGTTAAACTACAACAACACTTAGCACAAAGGAACTACCGCTCCCACTTAGCTATTCAAACCACTTGACCGATCCTACCTCAGCCGGTACTCCTCACCACCAAACCACTAAACTTTATAAGCAACAAACACCATCCTTCTACCATCAAACCATACCACTCTCACTATTACTAGCAACTAGCCTAATATACTTCATTACGTCTAACTCTCACCCAGCACCAAAACAACCTCTAAAAACCCATCATCCAACCACCACTCTAACAGATTCGATTAGTTATTAGCGAGTGTGAACATCGTATGCATGATCACCAACATGCCCTATCAATGCCTGATGTACATGTATGCAAAACCTCTAATGTCATGCCACATGTATGCATGGACCAACATATATAATATAGCATATAACAATGATTTTAACTGTGCATGAATGCCAGTTCACACCCTCCAATAACATCCTCAAATCCGTCTAAGAACAACCTCCTACCTCACTTCTAACTTAACTACTCCACCATACCAACAACTATTAACCACAAGATTCTCACAAAACCCTCTTCACACCAAAGATGTTTCCAAACTACAACCATTACCCCAACATGCTAGCAACAAGACTAAACTTACCACGCAAGGAAAACCAACAGAAACCAAACTAAGGTAACTAGAGCAAAGATTACTAAACAAGGTTACCTGAAAGCATCACACCACCCTGAAGCCTCATCAGACGAACTCTCTTTCTCGCGGAACCATCAACCTCCTGCCGCACCACTGCAGCACCAGCTAACACACTAGGGCCACCACCAACTCCTTGCGGTAAAGAACCTTGGCTGTTCCGAGCCAACATCAAACAATCACGTCTTATGTGTCCAGCAGACCCACATTTCCAGCAACTCTCCTTCCCCGCACTCTTCACAACTTTCTGCTCTTTCTGCCACTTCTGAACCTTGCCTCGGCCGTGCCCACGACCTTTCTGAGATCCTTTGGCTATCACTGAAGCTGACTTCACCCCTAAAGGACAATCACGCTTAACATGCACTTTGGAACCACAGTTCCAGCAAGCACCCGCGCCCCAACAACCTCCAACATGACGCCTTTCACAACGGTCACACACCGATGGCTGAACTTCCACTCCTTGCCCAAGCAACACTTGCTCCACAACAGCACCACCGTCACTTTGCTCAACCCTTGAAAACTTCCCTCCAAGATACCTTTCATAAAAGGCAGATACAAAGAAATCCCAATCAATATCTTGGATAAGTGACGCCACCGCCACAGATGTCCACCAAGCACATGCATCCTCCAACATCAGAGAAACAACACTCCCCAGCTTACAAGCAAGATCACAGCCTTCCTGATCCAAGATCAGAACCACACTGGCCAACCAGGCCTCAAACATCTCCGGTGTGGAACCATGATATTCCACAGCACCCAAATCAAGCAAACGCTGCTTCGGCAAACCCACACATCCCACAGCCAGCACATCCACTGACTTTACCTTTACCACAGCCTGAGATGTTCCCAACACCTCCTGAACATCAGATGATGAACTCTTCACCGCAGAACTAGCTTCTTTCCCTTGCCTTATCACCTCAACCCCAGGCACAGAAAGCTGAGACAAAACACCTCTACGAAAGGGTGAATTCCACGCCTTAACAACCTTTCCCAATGCAGCAACCATCTCACCCAACTGCCATTCCTTCATCGACTTAGCCATACTACTAACAACAGCAAACATACAATCACAACAAACAAACAAACCAGTTAGACCAGCATTAAGCAAGGATTCAAACTCCAACTCCAAAATAACACAATAGCTATATTAATAAGGCAATAGGTATCCCGAATCCTCCCCTTTACATGACATAACAGTCAACACAACATGGATATCACAACATCAAGCATATCAATCTACACACCTTGATCATGCTTACCTCAAACAGCATCCATTTGCATCAGCATATTAACAACATAACATACTCATTACACAATCATCAAGCATAACACCAGCTCACAACATCAGCACATATCCACATTAATTCAACAATGATTCATAAACACAAAACATGCTCGAAAACATCAACAACATGCTCAGAAACATCAACAATTTGCTCAGATACATCAGCATCATGCCCAGAAACACGTGTTTCAACCAACATTCAACCAACTTTCATCCACACAACAAGGTAAACACCAACACACATCACAACAACTTACCGTTTTCCCCAAGCATTCACAACACAGCTCTGATACCACCACCAAATGTAACCCCCTTAACCCGGCCTAGACGGTTGGCCCGAATTAAGAAGATTACACGGGGAAAACCAAAGTCAACCCGAAAGTCAACCTTGATTAACGACCCTTTTTTTTTTCTTTTAAATCTTGTCTAAATGCTCATTAACCCTAGATGTGATCACACAAACGTCATACTCAAAGATCACAACCATCAGAGATCATTCAGGGACCCAATTGCACAAAACACAACTTTAGTGACCAAATTGTAAATTCTGAAAACTTTGAGGCCTTAACCAGATTTTAAGTTACCAACTTAAAATTAATCATGTTTCATGCATCTCGGCCAAATTTCAGCTCAAACGGACATCTCAAACTCATACATTTGCTCATACAAGATTCAGGACCAAAATGCAAACATTTTGAAACACATAACTGCCACTGTCAGCCCCCAACGGTCAACCGTTCCGAAACGGGAGACAGCCCGTTTCGAAATGCGGGGCCGTTCCGCAACGGGTTCCGAAACGGGGGTCTGGCAGAAGCCTTTCCGTTTCGGAACGGTGTCACCCGTTTCGGACGCCTGGGCTGCTTCGAGGCACCCGTTCCGAAACGGTTCACCCTGTTCCGAAACACCCTGCACAAAATGCAGAATTCTGCCGGTTTAAACATGCAATAGGCCAACCCAACATGCTTCAAACGCTACCAAACTTTACCAGCATGCAAAACAACATATAAGGGACATACTTGCATCAACAATTCAACAAAGTAACAACATATACAAAAAGCCCCAATTTCAAGACTAAGCTTCCAACACAAGCAATCCATTTAGACAACATACTTCCAATTCAAACTCATAAGCCAAACCATGTTCCAACAACATCAACAATACAAAACCATACTTGTCTGAACATAAACAAACACATACATCAACCCAAGAGATTCTACCCCATTGCCTTTATTAACTATAGCTATTAACCGAGACATACATCTCAAGTGGAGTCCTTCTTGAATCCCTTGCTCCTCGCTGTCCAAACTTCAAGAATCTGCATTGATGGACAAAAAGGAGCGTAAGCACATAATGCTTAGTGAGGAATGCTCAAAACCAAAACACCATCAATGCAGCGAGCCAAAAATCACTTTTAAAACAAACTCGATTTGTTTACCAAAGCCATGTTTGAAAACTCCTTTTCAACAACAAGCTCAAAACCATGCATCGCACATACATAAAACCAACCCTTAGTTTAGCAAACTAAGAAAACCCTTTTCAAAGCACAACTTGCAAAAATCAACCATTTCACTAACCAACCAACACATGCATTAAACCAAAGGCAACATATATGAACCACAACATCATCAACACATGCCTTTAAAAACAAGTCTTAACAAGACTCCAATGCACTTAAAGATATTTCATGCTCACATGCATCATTCTCCAAATGATAATCAACACTTGTTCAACTTAACAAGTAAACATGCATTCACAAGCATTATGCACTTTCCATGCAACCATGCATCTTTTCAAGCATCTCATGCTTCATCACAATCAAGAACATCATATTGGCCTTCACGTGATCAACCATATTCACTCTTCAACTCAACACCCAATCGGATACGCGGATTCCGAGCGTTGTCCCTACGCTCCATACACCCTACCAATCCAAGGTCTCCCAAATGGACTTTTAAACACCATTTGACCTCAACATCCTAAGGTTCCCTTGTATGGACTTTTAAACACCATACAACCTTAGCTTTCCCGAGGTTCCCATGTATGGACTTTCAAACACCATACAACCTCAACTTTTACCCAAGGTTCCCATGTATGGACTTTTAAACACCATACAACCTTGACATGCACAAGGTTCCCATGTATGGACTTTTAAACACCATACAACCTTTGCATTCACCGATTGGTAGTTGTATAACATCACTAACGAGATCCGGGACACCCTACACAAGATCCACACATGGACTTAACACCGCCATTGTGATCTCAACAAGCACAAGGTTCTCACATATGGACTTTTAAACACCATATAACCTTTGCTCAACCAAGGTCCTCGAATGGGCAACACCTCCATTATGACCTCAACCATCTCGTTAGGATACTTGAAGGGAGTTTACCGGTCCACTCTTGACCACTCCACCTCCAAGGCGACTTAATTCAAGGTGCACCCAATCCTATAGCCGGCTAACTATATCCGATCAAAGAACCAAGAACCACTTACACCACTTGCCAATATAACCACCTTACCACATTAGTCCAATGTTCCACATGCATAACCATTATGCAAAACCATTACCACATTAATCAAATGATTCACATGCATAACCAATATGCAAAACCATTACCACATTAATCAAATGATTCACATGCATAACCAATATGCAAAAACCATCATTTACAAACATTAATTCACTGTTTAAAAGCACTAAACAAAGCCATTGAACAACATGCAACACCATGCATCAAATCCACATTTTCAATGTATAAAACCAAGGATCTCTTACCTTGAGCATCCTTCACATATGGCTTTCAAAACCAGCATTAAACCATGCTAAAATGTGCTTTCAAAATAGATTTAAACCATGCAAAACACATGCATTTCAATCATCAACCACAATTTCTTAAAAAGCCAATTCATATCACAAATCAAGTAAGAAATCCATTTACTTACTCTTGAGCTTAGCAAAGTTGTTTAGACTTAAACTAAGCTCCCAAAACCTTCAAACCTTTGTTTAAAAGCCGAAAACCCAACTTCACTCACCGATACACAAAACAAAGCTAGCCACCAAGCCTTCCAAGCATCCGAAACCTTCCGCAACACCTCTAAAGCTCACGGATCAAACTCCCCTGTTTCAAGCACACAAAAACAGCACATTAATGCATCATTATGCATTAAGAACAGCAGCCACACAACCAAACTCGCTGCTCGACACAAATCCAACAATTCGGCTACCAAACACAACCGAAATCACCTCCAAACATTTCCAAAACTTAACCCAGCCAAGATCCATCACTTCTAACCATTTTTAAACATCCATTAACATCCAAAATGATCACAAACACGTCCTTATACTCCCAGGTATAACAGATCACCAAAAGCACTCCAAAAACAACCAAAAACTCAAGCAAAACTTAGGAAATTCAACCTATTCGGGATTGCATTAATTAAACCTCAACTTCTAATCAATTTAGCATTCATTTAACATCATTTTGACACTTCAAAACACTGCCCAAACAGATCACACGAAAATTTCACCAAAATCGCCAAATCTTGCATTTTAAGCCAAAATCAAGATTTCAATTGAAAAGCCTTTAATAAAACACAAATCAAGGATTGAGAACTTGGGAATTTCAGTAAAGAACTGATAGTTTAGAGGAGAGAGACGTTCTTACCTCCAAACTTGAGTTTCTCCTTTTTGGAGCCAAAAAGCTTGATGAAACAACTTGTAAATTGAGAGGTTTTGTTGATGAGATGATTAGGAATCAAATGAGAGTTGAAATGAGTGATTTGAGTGACAAAATCAGAGGAGGAAATCTGGAGAGAATGTGTTTGGTTTGAGAGAAAAGATGAGAGAAAATGGTTGAGAGAAAAGTTAGTTAGAATTAGGAAAATATCTTCCCTCCACTTTTCTTTAGTTTAAAAACATTTAATTAATCATTTAATATATTTAGAAAATCTGGAGAAACTCCCATTGGGTAAATAGCTCCTTAAAGATTCAAAGTTTCAATCCTTTTTAAAACAGTCACCGAACTTTCAAAAATTACATTTTGGTCACTAACCCAAAATGTCAACCTTCCAAACCTCATTTTCCAAAATTGATTTCACAGTTCACTTTTATATATTAAAAGATGATTTTAAGACATTTTTCCATATTTTTAATGCAACCCGAACTAGGCTTTCCTAAATTCACTCTTATATATTCGATCAGCACTTTGACCGAACCGGTCAACACCCAAAACTTCCGAGCCCAAAACCGGGGCGTTACAATCATCATCTGTTCGATTCAGGTAAATTCGAGGGCGAATTTCTTTTTAAGGGGGAGGAGTTGTAACACCCTAAAACTACCATAGTTGAAAATCCCTAAGTTAGATAATAAAGAAGATAAAAATAGGTTGTAACCTGAAATGTTGTGTAAAAATAGGTTGTAACCTATAATGTGGTACGAGTATTGTGCAACCTGAAATGATGTGTAAAAACAGGTTGTAGTCTATAATGTGGTACGAGTATCGTGCAACCTAAAATGTTGTGTAAAAACAGGTTGTAACCTATAAAGTGCTATGAGTATTGTGCAACCTGAAATGTTGTGTAAAAACAGGTTGTAACCTATAAAGTGGTACGAGTACTGTGCAACTTGAAATGTAGTGCAAAAGTAGGTTGTAACCTAAAATATAGTGCGAATGTAGTATAACCTGATATATAGTACAAAAGAGGTTGTAACCTAAATTGTGAAACACTTTGAGAAGTTAAAGGACCAAGAAAATAGGTTATTAGTAAGAGTAAAAATATTATAATATATTATAAACTATAGTGGGATTACATGGAGAAGAAGTAATCCATGTGTCAATACTATGAACTATAATCTGCCAACTAAGGATAAATGATTAAACAAGTGCAATTCACTACACTTTCATCTTTTACCTTCTTCTTCATCCACCGAAAACTAAGAGAAATTGACAAAAGAGAGAGAAAGCTTAATAACTAAAATTCTGGAAATCTAGTGTGAGAAAGTTCATGCATGTGAAGGAAAATTAAGTGGGATAGCTTAAAGTGATCATGCATGTATATATGTAAGTATCGATACTGTCCAACATTTCTGTTTGATGTTCTTGATGATATTTGGTTGATATATTGGTTGTGATATGTTGAAATTCATGTTTAGAGATGTTTAATAATGTGCTATAAGCATTTTGAACATGTTAGATTGATTAGAAATCTGGAAATTTGCATGCATGAAACTTAGAACATGAATTTGTCCAGTTTCGTACTAAAAGGAGCACCAGGATTAAAACAGATTTTTGGCCATGTTAGAGTTCGAATTAGAAAACCTTCTGAAGAGCAAAGTTGTAGAGGATGAAAAATGATATAAGATAGAGGTCTTGGAAGCATGAAAATGTTACTGGAATGTCTGGAAAATTATGTTAGAAGTAACGGGTTCTGTTTTGAAATGAAATTGGAGACTACCTGGGTTAATCACTATTTTGAAAATGTTTAGGGACGAATTCGAGGTCTATAAAATTTGGTAAAATTGTTAAGAAACAGGGGAATCTAGTAATGTTTGATTAGTAACATGATAATGGTGTTAAATGACTTGAAAAATATGTTTAAGGCCAATACAATGCTTAGATAGTGAATCTGGACACATCTGGGAAAATTAATTATTAAGGGACCTTAATGCCCTGTTTTTGAAACTATTGGAACTTGTTAATAATTTTATTAGATTTTTTTAAAAGTGGTTAAAAACTCAGAATCAAATGTGTAATGGATCATAGGTCAAATGGTCACTAAAGTTACATATTGCAAACAATGGACAGATTAGGCCACTGTAAATGCCCCGTATTAAAGTATTAAACCGTATTGATGTACGAATGGGAAAAATATGAGCCATACATAGATTTAAAGATGTTGTAAATAAGCTTTCAAGATTGTTAAAGAACTCCTAATTTGGAGTTGTGTGTAAAAAGTTATGAGCAGATTAGTGTAGGGTGCTCAAACTACCAGTTTAGGGGCAGTTTCATATTGATTAAATGTTTGTGATTGAATAAATGAATAAGTGTGATTGAATTGAGTTCTAATGTGTTTCTTATGTGTTATCTGAATGTTCAAGATCAAGATTGTGAAGAAATCCTAGAGGATTCAAGGGTTAAGCAATCAAATAGGAGGAGCAAAGGCATAATGATCAAAGAATCAACCTAAGCTTTAGAGTATTTTGAGTGTAGTTATCTTAGGGTTAGGACTAGTGTCCTAACCAATGTTTTTATGCTTATTTAATGAATTAAAATGATGTATGAAATGGATCTAAATCAAGGTTTGGTAATCTAAAAGGTAATGGAAGAAGGATTAAAAGGAAATGAATTTAGATGATAATGCTTGAGGCTAGTATTAGCTACTAGTGTACATTGTAATTCGTATGGTTCGATGCTGATTGTGGCCTTGGATATGGATGATCATATGCTAATATGCTATTGTTATGAAGAACTGAATGAATGATATGGATGATATATGTTTGCTGGAAATGAAATGATAAGCGAGCTTGATTGATATTGATAAAAATGCTTACATGATATCTCTATATGACCTTATTTGGTGTTTGTAACACTCTTGCTTGAATTGAATGAAAATTTAAAAGACATTATAAGTCCTTGGTTGACTAGTGGTCCTTAGGTAGAAGGGCATGCCTTAGAGTCTGAGCTCTACTGATTTAAAGGTGGTTAGTCACCTACTGATGCTTTGAGCATCTACTGTTACAAGTTGAATGGTGTAGTTAGACACCTCGATACATTGTGTATCGACTAATCTCTGGTGTTTTCAGCATCTACTGTTATATGTTGGTACTTGGTACCTATTGACTTGATTACCTAGTCTACTCAATCATCCAAGGCAAAACCTAATTGAACTTGAAATAAGATTTTACATGATCAATGAAATGGTGAAAGGATACATGGTTACATGTTATATGAAATGATATGATTTATAAGGGTAATGACCCTATTCAAATGATATGAAATTGTGATCAAGGATATGATATGATTCTTGTTCTTTGGTTGTGTTATACATTGGTATGTTGTTTGACAATGAATGTGAGTATGTTAGATGACTTGACATATGGTTCGAAGGGAACTAGCTAAGTCTACTTGAGCTTGAGATATGCTAGCTAGGTGTGACTTGTTTGGTGTTAAGCCTAGCTAGGTAACCTTAATTATATGAATAAAACACCTAAAAGATTGTATTAGTAAATCATAGGAACTACCTCACTAAGTACAAATTGTACTTATCACTCTTCTGTTTCCTTCTTCTAAAATAACAAGTCTTTGATATCCGAAAGCTATCTATTTTGATCCAGGAGAAATCACAAGCCAAGGCTCAAGTATGATATAGCTTTGTTTTGACTCCTAGATGGTGGAATAGTTACATGTTTAGAGTATGTCACATGCATTTTGGTATCACGTATATGTTAATGTGGTTTGTATATGTTTAAGACATAGTTTTATGACATATAATGGATAGACAAGTTGTTATGACTATATTGGAATATATGTACATATTTAAGTTTGATTATGTCTTGATATGGTCTTACAAATAATGTGTATGGTTTATATGTTTTGATATTTGAATGATTGCAAATGAAAATATTATGTGTTGCTTGTATAATAGGCTATTCGAATGGTATAGAATACGATAGAAATAGTATATGTAAGGTAACGTGAACTTAGGATTATACATGCCTTTAGATGTTTGAATTTGAAATAGAAATTTCATGTTATAGCTATGTTGGATTCGAATATTAGGATGGTTTTGATGTAAGTGTAAATATGATTCTTATGCGCCTAGGTTGTTTTTTATGTGGTTCGAGCATGATCCCTATTTAATTAGGATTGATTGTATTGTATATGAATGTATACATATATATATGCTTGTAAGGTGCTAGCCGAATATATATATAAACACAAAATTGGATTGAATGGATTTTAGTTGAATGTTTGAAAGTGTATATACGTTTAATATGGTTGGTAAGTTAGTTTAGGTTGATTATGTTATATGTTTTACATGTTTAATCAGAAGGATTGTTATGTTATGTTAAATGTTAGAAAAGTTTTTGTTGGCCCATCCAAGTGTATTGTTTGTTATAGAATGTTAAATATGTTGTATGATGCGCAACTCTAATTCGTTGATGTTACATGTTCGATTCTATGATTACATGTTATGTGTTATGTGTTCCGTCTGAGTAACGCCCTATCGCACATAACCCAGGCGTGGGGTGTTACAAGGTAGTTTTTGTATCTCTTTCCATCAGATAAATTTTAGGAACGAAATTCCTTAAGTGGGGGAGAGTTGTAATGCCTGAGTTTAGGGTCCGGGAGATAACCGTGTTTGGTTAAACCAGTTCGGGTTAGGCTAATCTTTGGAAAAACATCTTTGATTGACAATTTTAAGGCTTTTAAAGGAGAAAGGGGTAAAAGGAGATTTTGAAATTAAGGAAAAAGATTTTGAAAATATCATCATCTTCCAAAAGCCATTTCACGTTACCTTCTTCAAAATAACTCATTTTCACTATTCCATTAGTTCCAACATTTCTTCAAGCAAGCTTTCAAGGTAATTACTCCTTTACTTTGGTTTTCACTTATTTGACTTGTCCTCATTGAAATCTTTCCCTTAAACCTATTAAAATTCATTTTGGTTTTGGATTGGAAAAATGTGTATTTTCACTTGATTTTCGTGGGTTTGATTTTCCATGGTTATACATGTGCTTTAATCTAAGTTTTTAGTGGTTAAACATATTGGAATATTGGCTAAATATGGGGAAACCCAAAATGTGTCAAAAAATGGGATTTTTGGGTTAAAAAGGTAGAGTTTTTGGCTTGGCTTTGGGTTGATTTTGGGGCTGATGGTTCCTTAGTTGTTGGGGGATGTTTTTAGATGATATTTGATGTGTTTTGATGTTTGAAAATGATGAGTTCAGCTTGAGGTTTTGTTAGAACGAATTTGGTGAGATTTGTGTGAAGTTTGGGTTTGGATCAATGTGTTTTTGGTTGCAAGAAGTTGGATTCCGGGCTGTTGCTGGTTTACATGTTTAATAGCATCCTAATGTACTGTTTTGGGTTTCCTAAAAACAGAGGAAATTGGATTGGGCACTTTGGACGCGAGACCGGGTAGTTTGGAGGCTTGAAATTGGTGTTTCGACTACCGTTTGGGTTGTACCGGTGAGTGGAACTATTTTTTAAGCCTTAACTTGGTTAAGGACGTGATTTGAGAGTTTGGATTTAGCTTGATAAGCCAATCTAAGCTCAAGAGTAAGTTTTAAGTGTTTTAATCCTTATTTTCGATATTATTATCAATGCATTTGAATGGTTTTCATAGTTCATGTTGCCTTGTATATCCATGTGTTATGCTTGTGGTTGCCTTATCTGGTTTCCATGTTGGTTATGGTGGTGACCATGAGAACACAAGGTAAGTGTTGGTTTGGTGGGTAATGACATGAGAAATTTTGTTACCGGATATAGTTGGTCGACCAATAGGATGTGATTGATGCTTGTATATCAATGCACTCGAGGTTAAAGTCGCGCGTGGCCTTAGTGATGCTAGATTCTACTAAGGAGGAGTACGGTGATGTGAGATTCCACCGGAAGTTATGTTTTACTAAGCGAGTGAGTACGGTGATGTGAGATTCAACCGGAAGTGTCTAGTGTGTTTGAGAACTATCCACATATCCGAGTAAAAGTGATGAATGTCAATATACCCATTGTGCTCTAAATTCTCATGTTAAGCATGATGCATTGTTCTTTCCATTTATGCTTATTCATGTTGTTGGTTACTTTGCTTGTATTATGAGAATGAGCATGAGGTAAGCTTATGGCTTGTGGTTGCATTCGGTAAATGCGCGTGATGATAAATGCATGTTGTTATGTGCTCAAGCATGGTGGAAATGATTTGGAAATGGTTTTGGTTTCGAGCAATTTATGGTTTTTAAAACTGTATTGTTGTAGCTACCGTTTTGAGCACCACTCACTAAGCTTAAATGCTTACGCTCCTTTTTCCAACAATGCAGACCCTTAGACCTACGGAGCAGCTCGAGGAACAAGGGAGAATCCAAGGGAGTTTGGTTTGCTCAAGTATGGTTTTTAGACTTCAATAATTAGTATTAAGCAATGGGATATGATCTTTTTGTTTTAAGGGGTTATTGGCATGTCTTTTTGCTTAGACAAGTTTGTTTGGTAGTGTTTGGCTTGTGATGCCTCATATTCTGTTGAAACATGTTTTGGTTTAGCTTTTGACCTTGTTGGAGAATGTTAAGCATGAATGTTTCCCTTATAAACCTTATCATGTTGAATGTTGCCTCGTTAAATGTTTATCTTGCTTTATATGTGTATCCATGGATGCCTTGTGTTGCATGTGTGGTTGTAAGTTGTATAAATGCTTGTTTAGTGCGTCTCGTGCTGGTTCCCTTATGCTTTTATCTGCTAAAACTAGTCTTTCTGGGTAGGGCGTATCGATACGCTCAAGAGCTGTATCGATACGGTCCCCTGTTTTTAGGTGAGGCGTACCGATACGCGGGGGCGTACCGATACCCAATTGCGTCTCTGGAAATATGATATTTTGACGAGAAATTGGAGTATCGGTACGGGCCTTAAGTGTATCGATACGGTCCCTGGTGTTGACTTTGGGAGTTTGACCATTAAGGGTGTATCGATACCAGCCTTGAAGGGTATCGATATGACCTCTTGAAGTTGACCCTGGGGAGTTGACCGTCGATGGCGTATCGATACGGGTCTTAGGCGTATCGATACGACCTGTAGTAAATCATTAAAAATCAACCTTTGATTGTCCGTTTTGCTCGGTTCATGTTCGTGTTTGCTTTTTGCTGCTTGTCTCCTCACATAGGATTTAAATACAGCATATAGAAAATATAATTTTAAAAGAAATTTTCTAGGGTTGCTAATCAGAGTGAAGCCCTAACGGGTTTCTCTTCGATTTTCCCCATGTAACTCGTTCAATGCGGCCTGGTGGCTAGGCCGGGTCGAGGGGGTTACATTTGCCATCAGTCCAATATCTATAGGTTTGTTCTGATAGCACTTTTTGAGCTTTGGCTTTAAGATGTAATCCAACTTGTATTTGATATTAAACTGGATTATTATAGCATTTGTTGATGTAGTCTTGCAAGTATTTTGGTTTTTCGTTTGCAGCATGTAACTAGGGTCTTCCAATTACTCTGGTGAATTTCCAAATTTGATATGACTGATAGAATTTTTTTCTTTCAGCTATTCCAATGCGACTGCTTATTTCAAAGTGAAAATATTGAAAGTAGTCGATAATGAGTTCGTCGTATAGCTTGGATTTAAGAAAGGCCAGAAAATCTTTTAGTAAATGAAAACAAATTTCCCTAACATATGCTTACATGAAATATTTTAAAAATGCTTTTTTGAATTGCTCTTGCTGGTTGCAAAAAAGCTCTACTTATTTTCGAAAATAGTTTAATAGGGAGAACAAATTTAAATTTATTATATAAACTTAATCTAAATACTTTTACTAAAATAGGACTTGTTATCCCCTTATCGAAAACATATTGACAAATATAAAGGAGATTGTTTATTTCCTTGATTTTTAGAAAACTAACTTCGAGTTCTTCCTAATCTCTATTTAAAATAGATTTTAGTAATAGATCTTGAATTTTATTTTTTTTTATTTTTTTCAACTAAATTCTCAGAAAGTTTTGTAAGAGCTCTTCTAAAGTTTGCTCTTTGATTGGTGATATGATTTTTCCATACTTCGTTGATTAAATTGTATAGATTTAAATCCGAACCAAGGTTATAAAAGTCTTTAATTTCTTGAGGTTGTTGTGGTTTCAACAACTCTTCAGTTTTCTTTATAATTTCAGCATAACTGCCTTGATATATTGAGTTGGAATCTTAAGACCATTGAGAGCTTTGAGAATAATGCATTAATTTTACTACTGTTGGTGTTGCTATCTGTGACATATTTTCAATCGGTTGTCTTACCATTGATAAGGAACATAATATCCTGAACTAGGATAATACATTAACGGAGTTTGTACTTGCACCATTCCGTGATTAGGATAATGTGGTTTTTGAATTCCTTTGTTGAATTTCTTTCGGACAGTAGTTCATTCTCTAATTGATTCTAGAGATTTTTTGCATGTATCCATTAGGCCTGCTAAGATAATCAGCAATAACATTGTTAGTGCCTTTAATATATAAAACTTCAAAATTGAAAGTACATAATTCATTATACCATCTAATTCTCCTAGGTATTGTTTCTAATTTTTTTATTATTGACAAATTGTTCAACCGCCTAATTATCGGTCTTTATTATAAAGTTTTTTGGTGCTAAATATATAAAGAATTTTTTATACCATTTTTTATAGCTAATAATTCTTTTTCAAAAATTATATAATTAATTTTATTTGGTTTAAATTTTCCTGAACCATATCCACATATCATTTTTTGATTATCCATTGTTTGGCTTTTAATATACAACCCCAATATTTTTCTGAGGAGTCTTTTTCTAATATTAATTTATCTCATTATTTAGGAAGATAAACTTTTAGGATATCTGTAATTTCATATTTTATTTTTCTAATTATTTTTTAATGTTGTTTAGACTATGTAAAAGTGTTGTCGACTTTTAGTTTATCATATAATATGCCTATTTTTTCATACAACTTTGGAAAAAATTCTACCATAGTTAACTTTTCCTAGAAATTGTTAAATTTGTTTTTTATCTTCAATATTTTCAGAATTTTTTTTATATTTTAATTATAATATGATCTTGGAGTTTAAGACCATTTGAAGATAATTTTAATCCTAAAAATTTTATTTCTGTTTTTTGACTCTATTTTTTAGGGCTTAATATAATTCCATGCTTTATGAATTCTTGAGATATAATATTTAAATGTTTCTTATGTAAATCCAGTGTTTCTAAAAATACTAATATATCATCTATGTGGACTACACAAATTTTTTTATAATTATTAAAAATTGAGTTTATCCATCTTTGGAAGACTTGTGGTGCATTACATAATCCAAAAGGCATTACTTTTCATTGATAATGACCACTAGGTGCACTAAAAGCTGTTAACGATTTTGATTCATCAGTTAGCATGATCTGCCAAAATCCTGATTTGCAATCAAATTTACTAAAATATTTAGCTTGTTTAGCCTGATTAATTAAAAACATCTTTTCTTGGAATACAATAACCATCAAATATAATATTTTGATTTAGTCTTTTATAATTAATATCATTCTAGCTTTTCCTTTTTTATTTATTTCTGTATGGTTTCTTACCATGAATGCCGAATTAGAATGTGAACTATTAGTATGTTCTATTAATCCTTTATCTAATAATTATTTAATTTGAATATCCAATTCATCTATATCCTATTTGGTATAGATCATGGGTTTTAATCTTATGATTTTATTGGAATTTTCTAACTTTATACTATAATATCTCAGACTGGTTTTCCATAATTCTAATGGTTCTTCACTAAAATTATTTCCTAATATTTTAAATAGCTAATGATTAGTATCTACTTGATTAATTTGCTCTTTTTTTGTAGGTTTAAATTTTTTATCACATATAAACGTATGGTTTTATCAAAGGAACTTCTACCGGTATTTTTTCTACAGAAAAAGTGATCTTATTATTGTCTATGGAAAATGGTAAATAATTCTGGATGAAATTATTTCCGAACAATATGACTACATGCATGTGAGGAAAGCATAAAAGCTTTGGAACTATAAATTTAGCTCTATTTATGTAAATAGGAACATTTTTGGATTTATACTCAATAATTGTATCGTTTCCATCAATTTCTATGGCTTTGAAGGGATTCCTCATTGATTTCCATTTTTAGCTTGGGATAACATTTTTTATACAACTACTTGTTGTAGCTCCAGTGTCTAATAGTGCATGTAGAAAATATATTTTATATTCTTTGAATTAAAATGTAATTTCTATATGTTCAGTGGATCAATTTAATATGATTTGGCCAAGAGGGATGGTGAATTGGCTATTTAAAAACTGAGGGAGCAAAAAGGAAATGGAAACAAGTATCCCTTCATCGTATGTGGTCTAATTAAAATATATTTTATATTTTCATAGCTTAAGTTGAGGATCCCAATCTTGGTTTCCTTCACGTCGTTGGTCCCTTTGTATGCGGTCTCTAACTTGACCTGTAACGCCCCGGTTTTGGGCTTAGAAGTTCTGGGCGTTGACCGGTTTGGTCAAAGTGCTGTTCGAATCTAAAGAGGTGAAATTAGGAAAGCCTAGTTCGGGTTGCATTAAAAATATGGAAAAATGTTCTAAAATCATCTTTTAATATAATTAAGTGAACTGTGAAATCAATTTTGAAAAATGGGTTTTGGAAGTATGACATTTTGGCTAGTGACCAAAATGTAAATTTTGAAAGTTTGGTGACTGTTTTATAAAGAGTTGGAACTTTGAATCCTTAAGGAGCTATTAATCCAAAGATGATTTCTCCAGATTTTTCTAAGATATTTTAAGTCTAAAATCTGATTTTAAAGGTCATTAAAATTGGAGGGAAGCCATTTTGGCTATTTTTGGATTTTGTAACCAACTTTGCTAAACTTTCTTTCTCTCATTTTCTCTCAAACCAAACACTACTTTTCCAGAGAATTGGATCTGATTTCTTCACCTAAATCCCTCCATTCAACTCTCATTTGATTCCAAATCATTGTATCTTCAAATCTCTTCAATTGCTAAGTGTTTCAACAAGGATTTTCATTCCAAAAAGTTGAGAAACACAAGTTTGGAGGTAAGAACGTCCTTCTCCTCTAAACTATCAGTTCTTTACTGAAATTCCCAAGTTATCAACTCTTAATTGATGTTTAATTAAAGGCTTTTGAGTTTGGAATTGTATCTTGGCTTATAATGCAAGATTTGATGGTTTTCATGATTTTTCGTTAGATCTGATTGATCTGTGATTTGAGATGTGTTTTTGATGTTAAATGAACTCTAAATTGATAAGGAAATGAGTTTTGATTAATGCAATCCCGGATAGGTTGAGTTTCCTAAGTTTAGCTTATGTTTCTTGGATGTTTTTGTGGTGATCTTGTGGATTTGTTGTTGCTGGAGGTATAAGGATGTTTGTAGGTTGTTTTTAGATGTTTTATGGTGTTAATGGATGTTAGGTTTTGCTGGTTTATGGCTGGGATTTGTTGAGAAGTGGTTTTGATGCAATTTCGGTTGTGTTTGGTGGCCGAAATTGGAGTGGGAATGAGAGCAGCGAGTTTGAGTGCTTTCATTGAAGCTTTTGATGCTTGATGATGCATTAAACCTCTGCTTTAATGTGTTTAATCAGGGGAGGCATCTTTGGATCCAAGAGTTGTTGATTCGGAAGCTTGATTTCGTGCTTCGGCAAGTGGCGAAGTGGAATCGGTGAGTGAAATTGGGTTTTCGGCTTTGAAACCAATGTCTTGGGAGCTTAGTTTAAGTCTAAACAACTTTGCTAAGCTCGAGTGTAAGTTTTCGGAATTTCTCTCTAGTGGTGGCCATGATTTTGTTGTGATGCAAAATGATTATTTGCATGTTTTACATACTGTTTTGGAAGCATGTTTTAGCATGGTTTTTGCTGATGATGTAAGCCATATGTTGAAGGTAACTCTAGGTAGGAGTTCCTTGCTTTTGTACATTGAAATGATGTGGTTTAATGCTTTTAAATGCATGATGAATATGGCTTGGTTTTATGCTTTAAAACAGTGATGTAAGTGATGAAAATGATGTATATTGGCAAGTGAGGTTTTAAAATGTTAAGGTCACTAAGGTGGTTAAAAGTCCTTGAGTGAGCCTTGTTACTTATGAACATCAAGGTGGTTAAAAGTCCTTGGATGGTTCATGTTGTGGACACTAAGGTGGTTAAAAGTCCTTAGGTGATCCTTTTTCATGGTGTTTAAAAGTCCATGGCCAAGGTGTTTAAAAGTCCTTGGGATCAAGGTGTTTAAAAGTCCTTGATGTGATACATTCTATGGTGTTTAAAAGTCCATAGGCCAAGGTGTTTAAAAGTCCTTGGGGTGAAAGTTGATGAACTTGTTTTTAAAGAAATGGAATTTATCACTTGTGGCCAATATGACATGTTATGATTTGATGCATGAGATGCATGTTTAAGTATGCTTTTGAGCATGTGTAAATGATGGTTTAAAGCATGTTTTATAAAGTGTTTTACAAATGCATTATTGGATGGTTTTATTGAGCATTCCTCACTAAGCTTTTGCTTACGCTCTCTTCGTTTTCCTTAATTCAATAATGCAGAGCATTAGAGACCTTTTGAGGGCAGCAAGAAGGGCAAGAATTCAAGTGCAAGTAAAGCTCAATGTATGGAAGGTTTTTGTTAAACATTTTAGCTTTTGGGTGATTTGGCAATGGGGAAACCATGTGTATGTTTTGGGAGGTGTTTTGTACTCCCTAAGTATGTTTCTTGATGTTAAGTTTGTTGGTCTTTGGATTGGATCTTTATATGCTTGTTTTGTAAGTTTGGTGCTTGAACATCTAGCTTGTGTAGGAAGCATGCCTATAGAATTGGGGCTTTTTGCATATGATGATGTTTGGTTGAATTGGTGATGCTAATAAGTTATATACATGTTGAATTGCATGCTGGTAAAGTTTGGTGACATTCGGAGCATGATTGGTTGTGTAATTGCATGTTTAAAGTGGAGTTTTGGAGCATTCTGGGCAGGGTGTTTCGGAACAGCACCTACCGTTTCGGAACGGGTGCCTTAATCGTGCCCAGGCGTCCGAAACGGGAGGGGCCGTTCCGAAACGGAAAGGTCACTGCCAGACCCCCGTTTCGAAACGGGCTATGCCTGTTTCGAAACGGCCCCGAGTTTCGAAACGGGCTGTCTCCCGTTTCGGAACGGTCGACCGTTGGGGGCTGACAGTGGCAGTTATGTGTTTTGGATTGTTTGCGTTTTGGTCCTGAAACTTGTTTGTGCAATTGTATGAGTTTGGGAAGTCCTTTTGAGCTGAAATTTGCAGAGAAGCATGAAACATGATTAATTTCAAGTTGGTAACTTCAATTTGGATTAAGTCCTTATAATTATCAGAATTTACAATTTGGTCCCTAAAGTTGTAAATTGTTCAATTGAGTCCCTGTTTGATCTCTGATGTTTGTGATCTTTTGGTATGATGTTTGTGTGATCACAATTAGGCTTAATATGCATCTAGACAAGTTTTAAAAAGAAAAAAAAAGGGTCGTTAATCAAGGTTGACTTTCGGGTTGACTTTGGTTTTCCCCGTGTGACTTTCTTAATTCGGGTCAACCGTCTAGGCCGGGTTAAGGGGGTTACATGACCCACTTCTCCTTTGCACTTGTGCACGATGACATTGCCAATATGTCAGGTCCAAGTGCACAAAATAGAATGTAAAGAGCCTTGTCATTGACTTGGAGTATTCTCCGATCTTCATCGGTCATCTCCACCTTAGACTTTAGATCAAGTGCCCCTTCATCGTTTCTTTTCATTAGAATTGTCGGTCTTTCTTCCACTACATCCCAAATGACATAGTCGGTAGACTTGATAAAGAGCCTCATTCGGTTCTTCCAATAGGGATAGTTATCCACACTGAAGAATGGTGGTTTAGTGATGGATTGAGACTCGAACAAGTTTAGCCCAGAGGTAGATGCCATGGCTTTGATTGGACGTTGATCAACACTATCTTAGGATCTCCTCTTGTGGATGTGAAGCCTTCAAAGAGGTAAGCTCTGATACCAATTGTTGAGTGGATCAATTTAATGTGATTTGACCAAGAGGGGGTGAATTGACTATTTAAAAATTTAGGGAGCAAAAAGGAAATTGAAAAATTAAGGACAAGACAATTTATAGTGGTTCAAGCTTCTAACAAGCTCTACATCCACTACCTTAGCTCCCACTAAGGATTTTCAACAAATTTCCCTAGATGTTCTTCCCCTTTTCTAGGCTAAGGAGACAACCTTTACAATTGGTCAATCTTTCTACCCAAAGTTGATCCAAAAGACTCTGTTTTACAAAGAAGAATTTGATAAATGAAAATATCTCTCTTAAGACTAAAAATTTGCCCAATTACAAACAGACACTCTCCCAAACTTGAACTAAAGATTGACAATTGAAATTACAACAAGTTGGGTACAAGATTTGACTCTATTTAGCACAAGAGTTTGGAATATAGCTTGGATGTTGCAAGAAGGTTCAATAGTTGTTGCTGGTGCTTTGGAGGTTTGCTTTTATACCCTTGCATTGATTTCTAGCCCTTTGGGTGGTTGAGGTCATCAATAGAGACGTTGGAGCCTTTATTTCTCACCATAAATGCACTTCTGCACTTACCCATATCGAAATATGAAAGCTCGTATCGATCCCTGTCTCAAAATAGAAAGGGTCGTTGCAGGTAATAAAGAGGGGTGTATCGAAACGCGGGAACGTGTATCGAAATGGTATAAGGGGTCGTATCGAAACGGCTTTGGCCGTACCGATACAATTTTTCTCACTTGAGCTACTGCCAATATCTGTATCGAAACGGTCCTCAGACGTACTGATACGAGTCAACTGCTTTTTAAAAATTGCTCGTTCCCAATAACTGACTAGTAATAGTCAAAAATAATAAATGCTAAGATTTTACAAATCTTTCAGACCGTATCAAAACAACAAGGCCGTATCGATACGAGATGCCTAAAATTCTTAAACCCAAAAGAATGTTGTATCGAAACAGTATAAGTTGTATCGAAACGATTTATTCCAGTAGCCAAATAAGGTTTGGCCGTATCGAAACACCCTTGGGTGTATTGAAACGCTTGTACGTTTTTGTATTGTTTGGCTTAAAAAATAGTTAGAAAATTTTATAGGGTTTAAGTTTTGACTTTGGAAAACAAATTGGGCTTAAAATTACTTGTCAATTTTTAGTCAATTGTGAGACTTTAAAGTACTTAAAAATTTATTTACTTTGCAACTAAGTCCTTAAAACAATTTGTTATATCAAAATAAAACATGAGTTTTACAATCTCCCCCTTTTTTATATAACAAAATCAACGTAAATTTTTAAGTACTCCCCCTTACTTTAAGCTATGTTTCAAAAAGATTTTAAAAAATTTAGCTTAACCCTTCTCCCCCTTTTTGTTAGATCAAAATCAATGAAGAACCAAAGGATATAATCAAGATATAAAGCAATAAAGCACAAGACAAAGCAAAAATAAAGCAACATAATATCATTAGGCATAATAAACCAAAGCAAAGGTTCCAAAATATCCAAACATAATATCCAAACTTAAATCCTAAGAACAAGAAATTGAAGCATAGGTCCTAAAAGGAAAAACATAGATAGGTGCATAAAAGGGAAATCCTAAAAGATGATACGCAATGAGATGCAAAATTCAAGGTTTGTCTTCATCATCATCTTCATCTTCACCATCATCATCGTTCTTCCTAGATTGCCTCCACTCATGATGAAATTCCGCAAGAGACATGTCCAAAGAAGTTTGTTTAGAAGCAATCGAAGCAACACGATCATCAATGGACTTGTAGTGATTCTCAAGGACGGTGACTCGCTCTTCCAAAGATATGAAGCGAGTATCAATAGCGGAAAATCCGGCATTCATATTGGTGTCCATCGAGCCAATAGATGTGTGCAAGCTTGTGAATTGCTCGATGAGAAATGCCATGAGTGCCTCATTGTCCGGTTGAGCGCCTTGAGGTGGAGCTGCTTGAGGAGACGCTTGATGAAGCTTTTCAGGAATAACATCGAGTGGAAGCTCGGCAAGATGAACCCACTCATTGTTGAGGTAGTGAAAATTAGCACGAATGAGGGAGGTCTCATTAATTTGATCCTTGAGACGCGATGGTTCATCATGAGAGCAATTTATCTCTAATTGAGTAAACAAGTAACTTAAAGCGGTGTCGTAGGTGAAAGAAGTAACCTGATCGGTGTGACGATATTGAATGAGGTAAACCATCTCAGTAAACATGATTTGAGCAAGATTTGGGCGTTTATCTTCACGGAAGCATCGAAGCCAAAAATCATCAACTTGGCGAATGGATGAAAATTTTCCACCGGAAAGGGCGGAACCACCAAGTGAAGAATGCGATCATGAGCATCGAGAACGGTAACGGAGCCACTCAAAATATGTCCTAATGAGTCCTCATCGGCTATACCCTCACCCTCAAGATCAAAAGCATCGGTTAAAGTCTTAACGGTAACCCGAAACTTCTTCCCCATCAAATAAGATTCAATAGCAACCACGGTCTTTTTGTCGGGACCAACAATACACTTGACATTGACATAGAAAATCAAAATAAGATTTTTGTAGACAATAGGTGGTCAGGCCAAAAATTTCATAAAGCTCCAATGCCTTAAAAGATGAAGATATCGAAATTTAAAGCGCTCAGAATCTAAAAAAGGAAGAGATACAACACTATCACGACGAATATCATGAGTTTGAAATTGGCGAAAATAATCAATCTCGTCCGTGGTGCGAAAACACCTTGGGTAAATAACCGCAAGATTAGGGCGAGTAATCCCATCATTCTTAACATTGGAGGATTGTCCAACTTATGTAGTTCTTTCTCTCTTTTTAGGACCCATAGGAAAATCTAAAAATAAATCAAGGCACAAGAAAACAATGTATGCATAACCATCACATTCGATCCAAAAATAATCCAATTGATCAAGGTAGGAAAATAAAAGACTATATAATATAGTTTAAAAACATATACATATATAAAAAGGAATTTTGGTAAAAAGAATTTTAAAAAACATTAAAATTAAATATACAATATAATTTTATATTCGAAACAAAAATTTTGAATTTTGAAAGAAATTTTGCAAAATCTTGAAAACCCATACTATATATGTATTTTATGTACAAAAATTAGCATAAAATAGTATAGTAAAATAAAAGAAATTGAAAAGAAAATATTTTTACCTTGATAAGGGATTAGGGATGAATGCTTGAAGATGATGCACAATTTGATGAAATAGCCTTGAATTTTGAGTTGTGGAGTAAAAACCCTCAAAGATTTATGTGAAAAACAAAGGGTTTTGATGGGTACTTATAGAATGAAAACCTAGGGGTTTTTTTTGGGGGGGGAGAAGGAGATTGAGTTTTAATGAAAGTAGGTTTGAAGATGGAAACCAATTAATGACTCAAATTAATAATCTGTGGCCGTGCGTACCGATACACCTTACCATATCGATACATGTTTAACTGTACCAAAACCCGATTAAGCTATCCCGTATCGAAACATGTTTAACCGTTTCGATACCATCTACCTAAGATTTAAGCTTAGGGATTTGCTCAAGCACGCCGTATCGAAACAACCTTGCCTATTTCGATACACCTTGCCTAGAAGATACATTTTGGGCACAAAGGTGTCCAAAAATTGGATTTCAATTGATCCTAAATGCATGTACATGAGATATGAGCAAGAAATATGGACTAAAACAGATACATACTCCCCCTTGTAACAAGCATAGAAGCATCAAGAGGCAAAATTGCATAAACAACATCATCATTCAAAATCAAACAAAATTTTGACACTTAAGGGCTCTGAAAGGTCAAGATAGGCTAGTTATACCTAACTCTCTCCTAAGAGACCAAAAATTCTCTTTGTCTGATGGTTTTGTAAAGGTATCCGCTAGTTGGTTTGAGGTATCAACATATTCTAGAACAACATCATTTTTGAGGACATGGTTCCTAATGAAATAGTGTCTTATCTTTATGTGCTTGGTTCTAGAATGTTGGATGGATTCTTAGTGAGACTTATAGCACTAGTGTTGTCACACTTAAGGGGTATGGTACCTACATCAATTCCATAATCTAGAAGTTGTTGCTACATCCAAAGGACTTGAGCACAACAACTTCCGGCCAATATATATCCCGCTTCGGTGGTAGATAAGGTTGCACTATTTTGTTTCTTACAAAACCAAGATATGAGCATACTACCTAGAAATTAGCAAGTGTCGGAGGTACTTTTCTATCTATCTTACAACCCCCAAAATCCACATCAGAATAAGCATGTAAGCTAAAGGAAGAGTCTCTAGGATACCAAAGGCCTAAACAAGGTGTGTCTCTAAGGTATCTAAAGATTCTCTTAATGGCTACAAGGTGTGATTCTCTAGGACTAGCTTGAAACCTATCACACAAGCAAGCACTAAACATGATATCGGGTCTACTTGCGGTAAGGTAAAGCAAAGATCCAATCATAGAACGATAAAGCTTAGAATCAACACACTTACATCTTTCATCCTTGTCAAGCTTAATTGATGAGCTCATTGGAGTGGCTTGAGGCTTCACACTCTCCAAGCCAAACTTCTTGAGCATGTCCTTGTGTACTTAGCTTAATTGATGAAGATGCCATCCTTCATTTGCTTGATTCGGAGCCCCAAGAAAAATTAAAGCTCCCCCATCATGCTCATCTCAAACTCACCTTTCATCATCTTAGAAAATTCTTGGCAATAAAATTAATTAGTAGAACCAAATATAATATCATCAACATAAATTTGAACTACTAACATGTCATTGCCATTTCTTTTAATGAAAAGTGTAGTATCCATCTTGCCTTTTTCAAAACCTTTTTCAACCAAAAAGTTTGAAAGCCTTTCATACCAAGCTCTAGGAGATTGTTTCAAACTATATAAAGCTTTTGTTAATTTGAAAACATGGTTTGGAAGACTTAGATCTTCAAAACCCGGTGGTTGTTCTACATACACTTGTTCATTAATAAAACCATTTAAAAATGCACTTTTCACATTCATTTGAAAAAGCTTGAAATCATGATAACATGCAAATGCAAGAAGCATCCTAATTGCTTCTATTCTAGCTACGGGTGCATACGTTTCATCAAAATAAATCCCCTCTTCTTAAGTGTAACATTGAGCAATAAGTCTAGCTTGTTTCTCACTATGTTGCCACTCTCATCTAGTTTGTCTCTAAAAACCCATTTAGTTCCTATAGTGGATTTATTACTAGGCCTATCAACTAAAGTCCATACTTTACTTCTCTCAAATTGATTAAGCTCTCATTGCATGACCAATATCCAAAAATCATCTTTTAATGCTTATTTGATATTTTTAGGCTCAATGCATGAAATAAATGCAACATTGTTCATTAATTTAAGAGAAGATCGAGTAGTTACCCCCTTGGATGGATCACCCAAGATTTCACCATCCTTAACATAGTTGAGTTCCCTTGGGTAGCTCACTTCCTTTTCCTCAATTGTCATGTCCTTTAAGGCTTTAATGGGAGGATCTTGTGGTTCTTCCTTGGTTGGATCCTCATCCACCTTTGATGGTTGCTCACCACCAATGGCTTCATTGATCCATACATCATCATCATCATAAGAATCCTTCCTTGGAAGGAGGTTATCACCGAAAACCACATGAATAGACTCTTCTACGACTAAGGTTTTTTTTTGTTAAACACTCGATAGGCTTCAGAGTTTAAAGAATATCATAAGAAAATAGCTTCATCACTTTTTGCATCAAATTTACCTAAATGATCTTTTACATTGTTTAAAACAAAACACTTGCATCCAAAAGGATAAAAATAGCTAATGTTATGCTTCTTTGACTTTAAAATCTCATAAGGAGATTTCTTTAAAATAGGCCTAATCATTACACAATTTATAATATAACAAGCAGTGTGTGTGGCTTTCGCCCAAAAATATTTAGGTAAATTATTTTCACAAAGAATGGTTCTAGCCATTTCTTCTAAAGTATGATTTTTCCTGTCAACTACCCTATTTTTTTGGGAGTGCCAGGTACAGAAAAATTGTGGCTAATACCAATTGAGTTACAAAATTTTTCAAAACCTAGATTTTGAAATTCCATTCCGTGGTCACTCCTAATATGAGTTATGTTTTGACCAAGGTCATTTTGAGCAACTTTTGAAAATGTGATGAATTTTTCTAAAACCTCATCTTTTGTACTTAAAAAGAGAACCCAAGTGTATCTAGAGAAATCATCAACAAGAACATATGTATATGATTTCCACCCAAGCTAGTAGTCCTAATAGGCCCAAAGAGATCGGTTGGGCTTGTAGCACACTCGAATCGGTCACTGAAACCGACAAGGAGGGTTGTAAATGCTTGGTGGTTGAATTGGCTAAAATCGAAATAAAGGTAGACAAGAGACACAATGATTTTAGAGTGGTTCGAGCCATTAACTAAGCACCTACATCCACTACCTTAGCACACCATTAAGGATTTCCCACTTCACTCAACAATGAATTCGTCCCCTTTTCCCGGTTTAGGAGGAAACCGTTACAACCATATCTTTTGCACTTGGCTAAGATAGAACCAACTCTAGTTTTTCTCTCAAGGCTAAACTAGAACCTCTCCTTTCACAAGGGATTTGTTTGGTAAACTAAATACCTCACAAGGTTGGTGTTTACACAATTTAAGCTCACAAGAGTACAAGGATTTACAATTAAGCACTCTCTCTAAAGACTATGTACAAGATAATAGTAAAATGAAGATTTAGACTCTAATTCTCTTGACCATGTTGCTTGGATGTTGTCTCTAACCATCTTCAAGTGTTCCAACCTTCAATTTATAGTCCCAATTGAGTTTGTAGTCGTTGGGGATGTTTTGGAGTCGTTGGGGTCTTTATTTCCCACATTAATTGCAGTTCTGGTGCCTACCGTATCGGTACGCCCTTCTTCAGAACTAGCCGTTGGGCTCTTTGTCAGCCTATGCATATCGATACGCTTGAGAGCGTATCGGTACGGTCTACAATTTAAAAGACCGTTGGGAAATAGTCGTTGGGGGTTGTTAAAGTAGGGATCGGTACGCCTAAGATGCGTATTGAAACGGCCCCTATCCGTATCAATACGGTATACTCCGTATCGGTACGAGTTTTGGCAGATTCAAAACTTGGGTAAAAGGGTATTGATACGGGGTATACCGTATCGGTACGGGCTTGCTGAAACGTTAAGTTTGACTACTTTAAAACATTAAAAACTTTGCCAAAAACCTTTTTAAATACCTCAAACATATTTTCAAGTTGTTTGGACTTAAAGACATGTTTTAAATCCTTTCAAACTTGTCCAAAACATTTTTCAATTATTATATCAAAACACTAAGTTCTACAATCTCTCCCTTTCTGATATAATAAAACCAACTTGAAAAATTGTTTGGGATTTCTCACCCTTTGTGAAATAAATTTTGAATAAGAGAATTAAGGTTCAAAATCAATTAAAGCTCCCCCTTATTCATTTGAAAATTCAATTTTTCAAACCATTTCTCCCCCTTTTTGTTAAATCAACAAGAATTTAAATGACTTTAAGTTCAAAATAACTTAGGAGGTTAAAAAATGACACAAATAAGAATTTTGGTTTTAAAATGGCTCTCCCTTACTCAATGCATCATATTAGGCTTAACAAATAATCCAAGACTTTAAACAAAAATTAGATAACCAAATGTACAAAATGAAAGCATTAAGCTTAGAGGTTACCCAATCTTCTTCTCATATGTGATTTGAGCATTCTTTGATTTTGCTTTCCTTGCCATTGCTCGAACACACCTACAAAATACATTCACTTGATTTTTGGTATCCAAATTTCTTTGGATCCATTTACGTTAGTCACAATGTCTTTAGTTCCCTTAGGAACCCATACTTGTCTAATCCTATAAGATTTTCTCTTCTTAATAGGACAAGTATGTATGGAATGACCACGATAATGGCAATATGAGCATTTTGCCATTATATGACAAGATGAATTATTAAACAATTTCTTTTTCTTTTGTTAAGCTTTCAAGCTTAACTTTCAAATCAAGATTTTTTTTTCTAAAACATCTTTACTTTTTTATGAAAACTCTAAATCTTTTTTCAAAATTTCATTTTGGTTTTCAAAATCCAATTTTGTTTTCAAAAGAAAATCATTTTCAAATTCAAGTTTTGAAATTATTTTCTTAAATTTGGAATTCATGGTCTCAAATTCCAAAAATAATTCATCAAAAGCATCTTGAAACTCATCAAAAGAGTAAGAATTTAGCTCACTTGAGTTAGAAGATACCTTAGGCTCATCGAGAGCCAAAACACCATCCACCTTTGGATTGGAGAGAAGGTTTGCACATGATCGATCATCATCTTTCTTTTCTCCCTTCTTGTTGCCATAAAGCTTCTCAAGTTTCTCCCATAATTATTTGGCACTTTTGCATGTGGAGATCTTCTTGGAAACTTCTTCGTTAAGGCCACAATAGAGAATGTGCATCACCTTGGTGTTTAGCTTGGCCTTCGTGTCATTTGCACTCCTTTTCTTCTTCTTCTTCTTCTTTGGAGCTTCCAAATACCCATCTTCAATGATGTCCCAAACCTCATAGTCTTGAGACTTGATGAAGAATTTCATGATATTTTTCTATTGGAAGTATGCTTCTCCTTCGAAGAGTGGAGGACATGAGATAGAGCGGCCTTCTTCAAATCTTGCCATTTTCTTGAACGGTGGACTTCGAGCAATAGATCTTTACTCCCAAATGTTAGTCCTTCGATGGAGACGAGGCTTTGATACCAATTGTTGGGCTTGTACCACGCTCGAATCGATCACCGAAACCGTCAAGGAGGGTTGTAAATGTTTGGTGGTTGAATTGGATAAAATCGAAAGAAAGGTAGACAAGAGACACAATTATTTTAGAGTGGTCCGGGCTATTAACTAAGCACCTACATCCACTACCTTAGCACACCACTAAGGATTTCCCAATTCACTCAATAATGAATTCGTCCCCTTTTCCCAGTTTAGGAGGAAACCGTTACAACCCTATCTTTTGGCCTTGGCTAAGATAGAACCAACTATAGTTTTTCTCTCAAGGCTAAACTAGAACCTCTCCTTTTACAAGGGATTTGTTTGGTAAACTAAATACCTCACAAGGTTGGTGTTTACACAATTTAAGCTCACAAGAGTACAAGGGTTTACAATTAAGCACTCTCTCTAAAGACTATGTACAAGAGAATAGTAAAATGAAGATTTAGACTCTAATTCTCTTAACCATGTTGCTTGGATGTTGTCTCTAACCATCTTCAAGTGTTCCAGCCTTCAATTTATAGTCCCAATTGCGTTTGTAGCCGTTGGGGATGTTTTGGAGCCGTTGGGGTCTTTATTTCCCACATTAATTACAGTTCTAGTGCCTACCATATCGGTACACGAGTACCCGTATCGGTACGCCCTTCTTTAGAACTAGTCGTTGGGCTCTTTGTCAGCCTATGCGTATCGATATGCTTGAGAGCGTATCGGTACGGTCTGCAATTTAAAAGACCGTTGGGGGTTGTTAAAGCAGGGATCGGTACGCCTAAGATGTGTATCGGAACGACCCCTATCCGTATCGATACGGTATACTCCGTATCGGTACGAGTTTTGGCAGCTTCAAAACTTGGGTAAAAGGGTATCGATACGGGGTATACCGTATCGGTACGGGCTTGCTGAAACGTTAAGTTTGACTACTTTAAAACATTAAAAACTTTGCCAAAAACCTTTTAAAATACCTCAAACATATTTTCAAGTTGTTTGGACTTAAAGACATGTTTTAAATCCTTTTCAAACTTGTCTAAAACATTTTTCAATTATTATATCAAAACACTTAGTTCTACAAGATCCATATGGATTAATTGTAAAACCCTACTAGTAAAACATCATTAATGGATTTAAATGAGGCACGTTTTTGTTTACCCTTAGCACAAGCATCACAAATTTTGACTAATGGGAATTTTAGCTTAGGTAAACCTCTAACTAGATTTTGGGAAACTAATTTCTCTAAAACACTTATGCTAGTTGTAAAGTTTCCATAAGTTCTATATTTCATGCACATTCCATCTCATATTATTGTTGTTTTTGAGCTCATCTTAGGCATAATTAGGATCATGCATTGCATTTTACATTATTTCTTCGTTTTACCTTGTTTTTATAGATTATCTTTTATTTTGTAAAGAAGAGATATTGTTTTAGTGTATTTTTGGTTTTAGGTACTAAAGGCTGATAGAGGGAAAGAGGAGCTGAGGATGCAATGCTGAGGCAGCGGACTATGGAGCTGTACTGATGCATTTCTAGCCGAAGACAGTAGCTGTCGAGTGCTGTTGCTGAGTCTATTGCTTCAATCCACTCGATTTTCCGACGTCTGTAGCAACGGGCAAAGCCGCCGAAGCGAACTCTCAAGATTACTTGCGGGACAAGGCAAACGAGATAAAGTCCACATTCAACTCAAAGAAGTTAGAGTTGAAAGTCACATTTAATGTGGAAAGTTACTTTTGAGGACTTGTACTTTAAGGAGGACTAAACCAAGTTATTTGTCTATAAATACTCATTGTACTCCTAGTTCAAATCATCTTAGATTTTCTATAGACATAGCTTGAGTGTTCTTTGCCGCCGCCATGTTCTAAACTTCTCTTACATTAAGGGTTTTGTTGTAAATTAGTTGTGAAACAGTTGTTTAGTTTTTAAGTTGTTTTCAATAAAATATTCCAAGTTTACTTAATTCATGTTCTTCACTTCTTCAATTAGTTCCAAAAGTCCAGTTGAAGAAATCCATTTGTCGGGCACGAGAGTGTCAAACTCACGAAAGAATTAAGTACGGTCTCATCATGTTGAGGTGTTGACTAATTTGGCTTAGACATAAGTTCGAGTTTCAGCGGCTAAAAGGAGCAACCAAACGTCGACTGCTTGTGTTAGGTTTACGCTGAGATTGCTAGGTATTGCCTACATCACGTGGTGACAGAATCCTTGCCTAGACATAGGAAGGATCACTTAAGAATTGCTCTGCCGAACTTAGAGTATTTGCCAGACTTGCCGCCAGGACTTCTCTCCATTCCACCTGCCGAGACAACAAAAGTTACAAGAGCAGAGTTCCGCTGCGGCAGCGAAAGGGTCGCAGCCTCAATCCGCCAATACCCGCCGAGGCAGCATACTGTGGCAGCACAAAACAACTTAGCCTATTCAACGCAGTTTCACACTAAGTGGCAGCATAACCCTGCCCTCTTTATCAACATGAATCACCTCTTTTATTACTTGTGTTTTATTTTACTTTTTATCTCAAACAATCACCTTAGTTGTGCATTTACTTTATTTGTGCAGGAACAACAAATCGAACCAAGCTGTCCAATCCCCATGGAGACGATATCTTAAATACTATAACTTGAAAAGAGTGTGCACTTGCGCTCATCAATAGAGTATTCCCTAGACGCTCTACAAGTTTTTGGCGCCATTACCGGGGATTGGTAACAATGAATTTCGTTTTTAAATTTCTTCTCTTTTTCTTTATTTTTATTTTATTTTATTTTTAATCGAAAATTTTTTTTACAGTTTCCTTTGCTAGTGCATGACCAGGGCAAACCTAAAAGGTGAACTCCTCTTTTACGACGATATCGAGCATCAAGCAAGAGAACTTAAGAAGGAGATCAGGGTAGTCCTAGCGAAAAGCAAAGAAGAAAAGGGAAAAGCGAAGGTAAGCATGGTAAACGAGGACCCACCCAACGGTGCCGCAAATGGCAGGGGCGGGCAGCAAGACTTACCGCCCAGAGGTCCACAAGATCTACCATGGTAGGACCCCCTATTCTGCCCAGGTAGCCCCAACCCGCTTGAACTACTAGAGACTATCTAGAACATGACTTCAGAGGGTTCGATCCAACAGTGACAGAACCTGATATAGAGGCAAACCACTTCGAGCTGAAGCCCGCCATGTTTAACATGATCAACACACTAGGGCACTTTGGAGGGACTACCACAGAAGATGCTCGACAGCATTTGAGAGGATTCCTGGAAATCTGCAGAGTATTTAAAACACACGAGGTCCATTAGGATGTATTGAGGCTGAGGCTATTTCCCTATTTACTGAGGGATAAGGCTAAACAGTGGTTAAATAACCAGCCGCGGGGTCGTTCAACACATGGACAGAACTGTGTAAAGACTTTCTCGATCGATTCAGCTTGTCCAATGCCACAGACAGACTCCGGAACAAGATAACAGCCTTCAGGCAAGGGGATGACGAGCCAATGTATGAAGCATGAGAGCGGTACCAACAGATGCTGAACAACTGCCCGCTACATGGTCTTCCGGCTTGGACGCAGGTATCAATATTCTACAACGGGGTGAACTACCCAACTCGGATGACGATAGATACCTCGGCCAATGGGATCATCCTCGACATACCACCAGAGGAGGCACTGCGGCTTCTGAACCAAGCCGCCAAAATGACTACAAATATCCAATAGCCCACCGAGGCGGCGTTAGGCGGCTGTAGAGTGTCCATGAGTTCTATATTTTTTACACATTCATGCCCGTATTATTTCTGTTCTTAAGCTCATTTAGGCATATTTAGGTGCATTGCATGCATAATAACAATATTTTCTCTTTTACCATGCTTTTATTGAATATTTTATGTTTGGTTAAGAAAAGATACTGTTTTAGTTTAGTTTTTATTTTTAGGTGTTGTAGCTGTGTAGAGGAGGAGAGGACAGGAAAGCTGGGAGCAAAAAGAGCTGTACTGAAGCAGTTCCAGATGCCGCCAAGGACGCCGCCATAGTATCAATGCCGCCGAGTGCCGCCCAGGCAGGAGTTACACCGACTTAGACAAGATGGGTTGCGATTGAAAGAGGGCAATTCCCTGAGCCCAATAAGCCCATTCTTGCAATTATCTGAAGCCTGTAGCGGCCGGTAGAGCTGATTCAAGATTGATAAGTCAAGTTACTTATCTTTACTTGCGGGAGAAGGCAACGTCCAAAAAGTCCACATTCAAATCAAAAAGGAGTCAATATTTAATATAAAGCTACTTTAAGGACTTCTACTTCAAGGAGGACTCAAACTTAGGCCATGAGCCCTATATATACCTATGTATGTGAGGGTATAGGGGTATATCTCGACAGCATATCATATCGCATGGATGTATAGCGAAGAGGTAGCTAGATAAATTGGAGGTGTTGGAGGTCGCGACCCAACTCTCATAGGGTTTTGGTTTTTGTATGTAAAGGAGTTGTGAGAAACGGTTGTAATAGTTTAAGTTTGTTTTCAATAAAATATTCTCAAGTTTGCTTAATTCATGTTCTTCACTTCTTCAATTAGTTCCAAAAGTCCAGCTGAGGAAAACCATTTGTCGGGCACGAGAGTGTAAGACTCACGAAAGGATTAAGCACGATCTCATCATGTCGAGGTGTTGACTAATTCGGCTTAGACACAAGTTAGAATTTCAACGGCTAAAAGGAGCAACCAAACGTCGACTGCCTGTGTTAGGTTTACGCTGAGATTGCTAGGTATTGCCTACATCACGTGGTGACAGAATCCTTGCCTAGACATAGGAAGGATCACTTAAGAATTGCTCTGCCGAACTTGGAGTATCTGCCAGACTTGCCGCAAGGACTTATCTCCATTCCACCTGCCGAGACAGTGAAAGTTTTAAGAGCAGAGACCCACTACGGCCGCGTAACAGGGTCACAGCTGCCATCCGCCATTACCCGCCGAGGCAGCAGATCGTGGCAACGTAAAACACACTTAGGCTTTACAATGAAGTCTACACACTACTGAACTACAATTACCTTACCCAATCTATCGACCTTATCTCTCTCTATCATCACTATCTCTATCTTATTTGTGTTTTTATCTTTCCACATTCAGAAATTTAATTGTGCATTTATTTAATCCTTGTGCAGGAAACCACTCATAGTAGCTACTCCAATCCCTGTGGGAGACGATATCTTTTATACTATAACTTGACAAGAGTGTGCACTTGCGCTCATAAAAAGAGAACACTCTAACGCTCTACAAGTTTTTGGCGTCGTTGCCGGGGATTGGCAACAACAACTGTGTTTGAATTTCTGCACTTCTATTTTAGTTTTTGCACATTAAATTTCTATTTATTTTATTCCTAAAAAAATATAAAAAAATGCCTCTTGTTTGTCTTTGGTGTATGTCCCGCCAGGGCGGCAAAGATGGCAGCCAACATCCACCTGAGGAGGGGAAGGACATGCCCGAACGAAAAGCCAAACGCAAAGCCCTCATGAAGTGGTTATGTTTGGGAAAAGTGCAACCCAACATAACCTGATTTTTATTTTTATTTTATTTTTATGCATTAGGATTAGATTTAATTTTCAGTTATTTTTATTTAATTTAATTTTTACATTTATTTTATTTCAGGTTAGGAATGAAGGCAAGACCAAGAAGGATGAAAGAATAAAGGAGAAGCCCAACCCAGCGGCCAAGGAAGCCCAAGGCAGATGAGCATAACGGCTATCTACAACGGCTATATTTGCAACAGCTAGCAAAACAGTTATCTGCGTAACGGCATGGAATCTCGTTATACGCGACGCAATAATTGCCGCCCGTTGGTAGCGTGGCAACTAAGGCAGCCGAGGAGAAGCGGATATATAAGGCCAACTATTCTCTCCCCGATCTTCACTTTGCTCTTTCTTTTACTCTCAATCCTTCTTTTCAATCTTTGCTTTCAAGATTTCGTTTGCTTTACTTTCTTACAATTTCTTTTTTTTTCTTTCATTAGGAAAACACAACCATTCTCTCGACTATGGCAACATCAAAACAACTTGCCTCCATCTCCAAGCCTACCTTCCAAAGGTTCTTAAACCCTGCTTTCGCGACAACTTACAAGCAGTACTTCACCGAGCGGCAACTCTAGGAAGAAATAGGGTTCCAATACACCAGGCCAGATGGGGATTTTGGCCTTGAACCCACCATATTCGAAAGGTTTCACAACTTGGGCTAGGATATTTTCGCACGATAGCCAGAGGGGATAAATAGCAACCAGGTGAGAGAGTTCTATGCCCAAAAGCCTACGCCGAGAAACCCTTTTGTCTATGTCCGCGGCGAAGGAGTCTAGCTCACGGCGGAAACCATTAATAGATTCTACAACATAGACATCAGCAGGAATCCACATGAAGAATGGAGGTCGTATCTTACGGCGACTGACTATGAAAAGATCAAGAAAGAAATCTGCCGGCCCAACACCAAGTGGCTAACCGGCAAGAATAATGGTTCAGTCAATCGCCGCGATCTGCTACCGGAGGCCGTTCTTTGAAGCAACTTCGTCCAACGCTGCCTGATGCCCACTTCGCACGGATCAACAGTCAACAGGTCGCGGCTGGCCCTTATTCACAGCATTATGAAGGGGCGGCCAATCAACGTTGGCAAAGTGATTCTAGAGGAGATCTATGCCCACACAGACAAGCCCAATGCCAAGGGACCTCTCGTCTTCCCTACACTCATCACAGGCTTATGCACCAACTTCCCCATGCCGCCGCATCCCAGGGATACAATCATTGCCGCCAAGGAAGGGTGGACAAGAAAGGCACACCTCCAGATGATGCAGGAGCCAAGGCCGAAAATACCGTCAACCGCCCAGCCACCGTCCCAACCTGCCGCCACCCCAGCCGCAACGGGCAGTACTGATGCTGCCCTCCCCTCCGCCGTGATCCCCCTACTACTTTGCCTCGTAGGAAGCTGCCAAAGGATCAAGCACAAACAGGTGATCCTCACCTAATATATTGCGGAGGTGCAAGAGGCCTTTGTGGCCTACTTGCTTGACAAATACCATGACGCTGGCCCCCAGTTTCCAGCCTTCCCATCGGAGTTAACAACGTCCAAACCAACCTAGATCACACCCAGACCAGCTGCCACTCCAGCCGCCGCCGACAGCGAGGGGTCGCACATTCGCCCCAAGAGAAGGACCTCGCCTACTCCCATCCAGCCGTACGACCTCACCTCCTCATCCGAGTCAGAGAAAGAGGAGGAGGCTACCGCCGCCTCCCCAACAGCAAAGATGTCGCTGCCATAGATGCCGATGACTCAGACATGGAGATTTTTGACTCCTTCGATGATGAACCGACCGAGGCAGCAAGGAAGAGGAAGCGGCCAGCCGCAGCAACCGAGCCTCGGGGTGGAGGGTCTGAACCTGAAGGACCATCTAAGAAACCCACCCCCAGCCGTATCCAGCCGCCGCGTGGCACGAAGAAGAGCCCAGTAGCCAGACCGTCTGCCACACGCCGCCTAGTCCTGCCCGCCTCCTCATAATCCTCCTCCGACGCAGTAGCAACAGAGGGGAACTCCCCTAGTCTATAGCACTTTTTTCTTTTTTCTTTACTTTTTCTTTATTTTTATGTTTTCTTTTAATTTTTTCTATTTTTTTCTTTTCCTTTTTATGATTTATTTCTTTTTTTGTCTTTATTTTATATTTTGTAAGGCATTGAGGACAATGCCAACCTTGAGTTTGGGGGGAATAGTCCTCTTTGTTTTCTTTATCTTTAGGTTCATTTAGTAGCATATAAGAGCATATGTAAATTCTGCCCTAAACACTTAATGAAGTAGAATTTTTTAGCCTAAAACTTGTGCCTATGATAGTTAGCCGATTACTTATTTTCGCACCATACTTAAAAACTTGACTTAACCATGGGAAGAAGCATGAAAAAATACGTAGAAAATTTTTCTTTTTGCCAATTATTCTTACAATGTCTGTTAAATACTAAATTTTTGCTTGAGTTCTAAGTTTAACACTGCCTGCTTTACTTAATAAAAATTTCTTAATTGAATACATGTTTGTCGCCGAGGCAGCATAGGGCAACAACACAAAGATGGTGAAAACCCTAGAGGTGCCCGAAACAGGCTCTAGGCAGGATGTTCAAAACCCTAGAGGTGCCCGAAACAGGCTCTAGGTAGGATGTTCAAAACCCTAGAGGTGCCCGAAACAGGCTCTAGGAAGAATCATGATCAAGGACACTCCGCTGCTATCAAAGTCCAAGTATCTAAACCAAGTGACGGACAAATTAGCAAGAGTGAATGAAAGCCTTCACGGGATGACTCTATTCGAAGGGTTCGGAGTTTCGTAGAGTGCACCTATCTTAGCTTCAGACCTAGAGAATAGTTTTGATGAGCTGAAGCCCTTAAAGCTATGATCAGAAAAAGAGGAAAGAAGTGCCTAACTGTGCTGCCAAGGCAGCAACTCATATCCTTTTTAGTAATTTAATTATTTTTAGCATCCTTTGTTAACTTAGTTATCTCAACATGTTTAGCATGGACACAGACCTGCACACACTGCACTGGCACTAAGAAACTTAAAATCTAAGTTATTTCATGTCATTCCCTATCACTAACATTAAAGAGGTGCCACGACCTTGAGGTAAGAAATCAAGTTAAAGGGTGAGTTTCTATTAATTTTGTGCAAGGGGCAGGTTTACTAGTTAGGTTGCATTGCTTGAGGACAAGCAATAGTTCGAGTTTGGGGGTGTGTAGAGTGTCCACGAGTTCTATATTTTGTACACATTCCCACCCGTATTATTGTTGTTCTTAAGCTCATTTAGGCATATTTAGGTGCATTGCATGCATAATAACAGTATTTTCTCTTTTACAATGCTTTTATTGAATATTTTATGTTTGGTTAAGAAAAGATACTGTTTTAGTTTAGTTTTTATTTCCAGGTGCTGTAGCTGTGTAGAGGAGAAGAGGACAGGAGAGGATAGGATAGGAAAGGTGGGAGCTAAAGGAGCTGTACTGAAGCAGTTCCAGATGCCACCAAGGACGTCGCCATAGCAGCAATGTCACCGAGTGCCGCCCAGGCAGGACTTACACCGACTTAGACAAGATGGGTTGCGATTGAAAGAGGGCAATTCCCTGAGCCCAATAAGCCCAGTCTTGCAATTATCTGAAGCATGTAGCGGCATGTAGAGCTGATTCAAGATTGATAAGTCAAGTTACTTATCTTTACTTGCGGGAGAAGGCAACGTCCAAAGAGTCCACATTCAAATCAAAAAGGAGTCAGCATTTAATATAAAGCTACTTTAAGGACTTCTACTTCAAGTAGGACTCAAACTTAGGCCATGAGCCTTATATATACCCATGTATGCGAGGGTATAGGGGTATATCTCAACAGCATATCATATCGCGTGGATGTATAGCGGAGAGGTAGCTAGATAGATTTGAGGTGTTGGAGGTCGCGACCCAACTCTCCTACGGTTTAGGTTTTTGTATGTAAAGTAGTTGTGAGAAACGGTTGTAATAGTTTAAGTGTGTTTTCAATAAAATATTATCATGTTTGCTTAATTCATGTTCTTCACTTATTCAATTAGTTCCAAAAGTCCAGTTGAGGAAATCCATTTGTCGGGCACGAGAGTGTAAGACTCACGAAAGGATTAAGCACGGTCTCATCATGTCGAGGTGTTGACTAGTTCGTCTTAGACATAAGTTAGAATTTCAGGGGCTAAAAGGAGCAACCAAACGTCGACTGCCTGTGTTAGGTTTACTCTGAGATTGCTAGGTATTGCCTACATCACGTGGTGATAGAATCCTTGCCTAGACATAGGAAGGATCACTTAAGAATTTCTCTGCCGAACTTGGAGTATCTGCCATACTTGCAGCCAGGACTTATCTCCATTCCACCTGCCAAGACAACGGAAGTTGTAAGAGCAAAGACCCGTTGCGGCCACGTGATAGGGTCGGAGCTGCCATCCGCCATTACCCGCCGAGGCAGCAGATCGTGGCAGCGTAAAACACACTTAGGCTTTACAATGCAGTCTACACACTACTGAACTACAATTACCTTACCCAATCTATCGACCTTATCTCTCCCTATCATCCCTATCATCACTATCTCTATCTTATTTGTGTTTTTATCTTTCCACATTCAGAAATTTAATTTTTCATTTATTAAATCCTTGTGCAGGAAACCACTCATAGTAGCTGCTCCAATCCCTGTGGGAGACGATATCTTTTTTACTATAACTTGACAAGAGTGTGCACTTGCGCTCATAAAAAGAGAACACTCTAACGCTCTACAGCGGCCAGCCACTGTGAATGAGGTAGCAGCCTCAAAATCTTTCAATGCCCGCCTTGACACGCTGAAGCAACTGGTGATGAGCATCCTGAAACCTGCCGGGAAGATCTATGAGGTAAAGGTTGTAGAACCGTTCTGTGAAGAGTGTGGGTTCAACCACGATTCCTCTGACTGCGCCGCATCTGCTAACTATATGGGAGGATACGGGAGGAACAACAGTCCTGCTCAGAATACCTACAGCCCTGGATGGAAGAACCATCCTAACTTCTCCTGGAGCAACCCAAGGACTGCTGCAAACCCACCACAACAACATTGAGATTATCTACAGAACCTGTCACGACAGCTGCCTCCACAACAACAGAATACGAACACTTCTTCCCTAGAATCTATCCTACATACTTTCATATCCTGAACCAATGATTTTATTTTTAATACGAATAAATTCATTGATAAAACTGAATCTTTCATGTACAGGACGGAAAACATGATGAACAGCCAAGAGGCAGCTATAAAAAATCTGGAGACTCAGTTCAGGAAGTTTGCTCGGATTATCAATACCAGGCCAATGGGTGGATTACCTAGTGACACTGAAATAGAGAAAGAGAAATCCCATGCATAGTGCAAAGCTATAACCACCAGAAGCGGGATAACACTGCAGGACCCATCCATGCCTACTGTAATAGAAACAACACATGTTGAACCAATTCAAGCCGCCGGACAACCTGCCGCGGTAGCACCAGATGAAAGCAAAAAGGAACCAAAACATGAACTGGCAGATAACACTAGGAATGAACGGTCAGATTCTGAACCAGTCATCTCTTCCCAGGATAGGATGCCCTGCAAGGCAAAAACTGTCAACCCTGTACCTCCACCACCATTTCCACAAAGATTGAAGAAACAGAAACATGAGATGCAATATAAAAAGTTCCTGGATGTTCTAAAGCAAGTTAAAATCAATCTTCCACTGATAGAGTTGATTGAACAAATGGCCAGCTATGCCAAGTTCTTAAAAGATATGGGATCCAAGAGAACAAGGATCGGGGAATTTGAAACAGTGGCAGTGATGGAAGGATGCATCCCAAGCAGAAAGATCCGGGCAGCTTCATAATCCCCTAAAAAATAGGCAGCAACCACTCCGTACGAGCACTATGTTATTTAGGGGCGAGCATCAACTTAATGCCCAAATCTGTTTTTCAGAAACTAGGAATAGGAGACGCCCGCACAACAACAATAATGCTCCAGCTGGCTGACAGAACATACGTCCAACCGGAAGGAAAAATTGAGGACATCCTAGTAAAGGTGGACAAATTCATTTTCCCTACCGATTTTCTGGTACTAGACTGTGAAGCAGATGAAAAGGCACCAATAATCCTGGGGCGACCATTCCTTGCTACGGGCAGAACACTGATTGATGTAGGAAAAGGTGAACTTATGATGAGGGTAGACGATCAACAAGTAAAATTGAACGTCTTCCAGGCCATGAGGCAAGCTGATGATCCGGAAGAATGCCAGCTAATGGAAGCCTCCTCAGAGTACAACTTTGAAGTCAACAGACCCTGCCTACGGCAAGACTGCCCGGGCAGCACCCTCGGCAGCTGCCTCGATAGCCATTTAGATACCTTCCCAGAAGATGAACAACGCAACGAGTGGACAGAGCAGGAATTGGAAGAACAGGAAGAGGCATATTGGATAACAAACAGGCCAGATAAGTACTTTAAACCACTGAATTACACAGGAAATGGGGGAAAATGTTCAAACCATCTACCGAACAACCTCCCACTCTTGAGTTAAAAGTCTTACATGCACAACTTAAGTATGTTTTCCTGGGACCTAATGATACACTGCCAGTAATAATTTCTTCCAAGTTGTAGCCTAAACAGGAACAACAATTGACAGCACTGCTGCGGTAGCATAAGAAGACAATAGGCTGGACCAAAGCGGATATAAAGGGAATAAGTCCGGCCATTTGTATGTACAAAATTCAGCTCGAGCAGGACCAAAAGCCAACTATAGATTCCCATAGGAGGTTGAATGAGGCCATGAGAGAAGTTTTCAAAAAGGAGACCATCAAGTGGTTAGATGTTGGTATCATATATCCTATCTCGGACAGCGAATGGGTAAGCCCGATACAATGTGTGCCAAAGAAAGGTGGCATAACTGTGGTAAGCAACGACAATAACGAGTTAATACCAACTAGAACAGTAACTGGTTGGCAAATATGCGTGGATTACCACAAGTTAAATAAAGCAACAAAAATGATCACTTTCCATTACTTTATTGATCAAATGCTTGACTGCCTTGCTGGCAAACCCTTCTATTGCCTTTTGGATGGATATTCAAGTTACAACTAGATCGCCATCGCACCAGAAGACCAGGCCAAAACAACCTTCACCTGCCCATATGGCATTTATGCTTTTCGAAAATGCCATTCGGTTTGTGCAACGCCCCGACCACATTTCAGCAATGCATGATGGCTATCTTTTCCGACATGATAGAAGATTTCATGGAAATCTTCATGGATGACTTATCTGTCTTCGGCAGCAGCTTCGACAGTTGCCTCGACAACCTTGAAAAAGTACTTACCAGATGTGAGGAAACAAACCTGGTGCTTAACTGGGAAAAATGCCACTTTATGGTCGATGAAGGCATAGTCCTGGGGCATAAAATTTATGCACAGGGCATAGAGGTAGACAAGGTCAAGATTGAAGTAATTGGCAACTTGCCGCCGCCGATCGTTGTCAAGGACATTCGAAGTTTCCTGGGACACGCAAGTTTTTGTCGAAGATTTATTGAATTTTTTTCTAAAATCTCTAAACCGATGTGTACTTTGATGGAATAGGACAAACCGCTCAACTTCGATGAGGCATGCCAGGAAGCATTCAAAACCTTAAAGAAAAAGCTAGTGACAGCACATGTGGTAGTGCCCCCTGATTGGAGTCAACCCTTCGAGCTCATGTGTGATGCCAGTGATACTGCCGTCGGCGCTGCCCTAGGACAGCGCAGAGATAAGATCTTTCATGTAATATACTAAGCTAGCAAAACACTAAATCCTGCCCAAACGAACTACACCACTACAGAGAAAGAGTTGCTAACAGTAGTATTCGCCTTCGATAAGTTTCGGGCCTACCTGATTGGCACAAAGGTGATAGTCCACACAAATCATTCTGCCTTAAGGTACATGTTCACAAAGAAGGATGCAAAGCCCCGCCTGATTCATTGGATCCTGCTGTTTCAAGAGTTTGACGTAGAAATTCGAGACAAGAAGGGCACGGAAAACCAAGTGGCAGACCATCTCTCTCAGCTTGAGAACAGACAAGAGAAAACCTCCAACAGCGAAATTCGGGATGCATTCCCTGATGAACAGTTGCTACTAGCCTCTGCTTTGGTAGCCACCCTGAAAGCTGAAGGCATCTCACTTACCGCCCACAAAGAAGCCGCGGCGGCAACATCGACAGACACACCCTGGTACGCAGGTATTGTGAATTATTTAGTGTCTGGTGTTTTGCCCTTTGAACTTAAGTTTCAAGGAAAGAAACGATTCCAACATGATGCTAAGCATTATTTTTGGGACGAGCCTTTCTTGTTTAAAACTGTGCAGACCAGGTTATCAGATGATGTGTCCCAGAGGATGAACATCAAGCCATACTCTTACAGTGCCATGCAGCACCACATGGAGGCCATTTTGGAGGGCAGCGGACGGCAGCAAAAGTGCTTCAATCGGGTTTCTTTTGGCCAACACTGCATAAAGACGCTCAAGCATTCTGCAAACAGTGTGACATCTGCCAAAGAACATGAAACATATCGAGAAGGAACGAAATGCCCCTACAAACAATCTTGGAGGTTGAGTTATTCGATGTTTGGGGGATAGATTTTATGGGACCATTCCCATCTTTGTGTGGAAGTATGTACATCCTTCTCGAAGTGGACTATGTTTCCAAGTGGGTAGAAGCCATTGCCACCCCCCACAATGATGCAAAGACTGTCCATAGGTTCTTACGGAAGAACATATTCACAAGGTTCGGAGTTCCAAGAGCAATCATTAGTGACGAGGGCACCCATTTCAATAACAGACTGATTGCCAAGGTACTCCAAAAAGTAGGGGTCAAGCACAAGATTGCCGCGACATACCATCCATAAACAAATGGACAGGTAGAAATTTCGAACAGGGAAGTCAAGACCATCTTGGAAAAAGTTGTAAACCAGAATAGGAAAGATTGGTCGTTGAAGTTAGACGATGCTCTTTGGGCATACCAGAGAGCATACAAAACACCACTCGGGATGTCCCCATATCGTCTAGTATACGGAAAGGCCTGCCACCTCCCTTTCGAAATAGAACACAAGGCGTATTGGGCAGTCAAGGCAGTAAACATGGACTGGAAACAGGCTGGCGAAAAGAGACTACTAAATTTGACAGAAATGGAGGAATTCCAGCGGGAGGCATACAAAAACGCAAAGTTGTACAAGGAAAAAGTAAAAAAATGGCATGACAGCAAGATTTAGCAGCGGCAGTTCCTGCCCGGGCAGCATGTGCTGCTGTTCAATTCCCGCCTTAGGCTGTTTTCTGGGAAGTTAAAATCAAGATGGTCAGGACTGTTCGAAGTAGTTCAAGCCTTCCCACCTGGTGCCGTGACAATAAAACCAGTAAATGGAGGGACAAAGTTCAAAGTCAACGGGCAGCGATTAAAGCACTATACAAGAGACTCTGCCCCAAAAGAACAGGAAGTATTCACATTGGGGGATGCCCACCCCACTGTGACATAACCTTATATTTTTATCTTTACCGCTTTAGTAGGAGTAGTTTTTAGGACTAGGTTTTATTTGTTTTCATTTTCTTTATTATTCATTCCCGTCTCACAATTAATTATGCAGGTCCAAACCCAAAATATCAAAGACCGCAAAGCACAGGGAAGCACTACCTAGCCCGCTGCCGTAACCTGCCAATGACAGCAACCTAAGTCTTCTTCAACTTTTCTTGCCTTTATTTTTCTTTTATTTCTTTTATTTATTTCTTCAGTTTTGTGCATTGAGGGCAATGTCCATATCGAGTTTGGGGGGGATAGCTCTCGCATCTTTTGTCTAGGCATACTTAGTTGCATTTAGGTTGCATTGTACTTGCCTTAGTAATAATTGGAAAAGAAAATTTTGTTATAACTTGTGTCTATAATAGGATAGCCGATTAATTTATTTTCGCACCAAATTGAAATTGAACGTAATCTTGGGACAAGCATGAAAAATTACTTAGATTTTTTTTCTTTTTTGCCTAAAACTGTCAAACACCTCCGTTACTTGCTGAATGTGTTAGAATATCTGATGAACATTGCCTTATATTTTTAGAATTCTTTGCAAAGTTCTAACAATGATTGCAGGTAGCCGCCGAGGCAGGCAAAAGAAATAGAAAAATACAGCACTGCCACGGTAGCAGAAGCAAAAACAAAGAAATTGTTGTTTTACCCTAGAGGTGCCCGCAAAAGGCTCTAGGAAGAATTGTGTGCGAGGAAACTCCGCTGCTATCAAAGTCCATGAAATTGAAAGCCTTGAAGTGATGGACAGATTAGCATGAGTGAATGAAAGTCTTCATGGGATGACTCTACTCCAAGGGTTCGGGTTTTTGTAGTTTGCTCCTATCTTAACTTCAGACCTAGAAGAGTAGTTGTGATAAGCTGAAGCCCTCACTGCCATGATTAAAATATTTCTCTTAACTGAGCTGCCTCGGCAGCAACCTTTAGATCGTAACAACTTCTTTGTTTATTTATTTATTCTGCACATTTAGCCTGCACACAGACATGCACACACTGCACTGGCATGAGAAATTAAATTCTGAGTTATTTTCTTGTTGATTTCCCTTCACTAATTTAATATAGGTGCCACGGCCTTGAGGCATAAAATCAAGTTCAGAACAAGTTTTTCTTTCTCATTATTATTAGAGCAAGTATGTTAGGTTGCATTACTTCAGGACAAGCAATAGTTCGAGTTTGGGGGTGTGTAAAGTGTCCATAAATTCTATATTTCATGCACATTCCATCTCATATTATTGCTGTTTTTGAGCTCATCTTAGGCATAATTAGGATCATGCATTGCATTTTACAGTATTTCTTTGTTTTACCTTGTTTTTATAGATTATCTTTTATTTGGTAAAGAAGAGATATTGTTTTAGTGTATTCTTGGTTTTAGGTACTAAAGGCTGACAGAGAGAAAGAGGAGCTGAGGATGCAATGTTGAGGCAGTGGACCATGGAGCTGTACTGATGCAGTTCCAGCCAAAGACATTAGCTGCCGAGTGCTGTTGCCGCGGACCTTGCAGCCGACGGCAACAAACTATGTAATTGGAGAACTGGAGTGCGATTTGTAGAGCTAAAAATCCTAAGTCTATCGCCGCCATTCACTCGATTTTCTGACATCTGTAGCAACGGGCAAAGCTGCCGAAGCGAACTCTCAAGATTACTTGCGGGACAAGGCAAACGAGATAAAGTCCACATTCAACTCAAAGAAGTCAAAGTTTAAAGTCACATTTAATGTGGAAAGCTACTTTTGAGGACTTCTACTTTAAGGAAGACTAAACCTAGGTTTTTTTCTATAAATACTCATTGTACTCCTAGTTCAAATCATCTTAGGTTTTCTATAGACATAGCTTGAGTGTTCTTTGCCGCCGCCATGTTCTAAACTTCTCTTGGGTTAAGGGTTATGTTGTAAATTAGTTGTGAAATGGTTGTTTAGGTTTTAAGTTGTTTTCAATAAAATATTCAAAGTTTACTTAATTCATGTTCTTCACCTCTTCAATTAGTTCCAAAATTCCAGTTGAAGAAATCCATTTGTCGGGCACGAGAGTATCAAACTCACGAAAGAATTAAGTACGGTCTCATCATGTCAAGGTGTTGACTAATTCGGCTTAGACATAAGTTCGAGTTTCAGCGGCTAAAAAGAGCAACCAAATGTCGACTGCATGTGTTAGGTTTACGCTGAGATTGCTAGGTATTGCCTACATCACGTGGTCATAGAATCCTTGCCTAGACATAGGAAGGATCACTTAAGAATTGCTCTGCCGAACTTGGAGTATCTGCCAGACTTGCCGCCATGACTTCTCTCCATTCCACCTGCCGAGACAACGAAAGTTGCAAGTGCAGAGTTCCGCTGCGGCAGCGAAAGGGTCGCAGCCTCAATCTGCCAATACCCGTCGAGGTAGCATATTGTGGCAGCACAAAACAACTTAGCCTATTCAACGCAGTTTCACACTAAGTGGCAGCATAACCCTGCTCTATTTATCAACCTGAATCACATCTTTTATTACTTGTGTTTTATTTTACTTTTTATCTCAAACAATCACCTTACTTGTGCATTTACTTTATTTGTGCAGGAACAACAAATCGAACCAAGTTGTCCAATCCATGTGGAGACGATATCTTAAATACTATAACTTGACAAGAGTGTGCACTTGCGCTCATCAATAGAGTACACCCTAGACGCTCTACACTAGCATGCCCTAGTTTTCTATGCCACAACCATGCATTGTTTTCATCACTAGCAACCAAACATGCATGAGATGTATGTATGTTTTCTAGATGCATCATATAAATGTTACATATGCGATGACCAATGAGCATTATTTCATTTGTTTTAATGTTCATAATTTTACACCCATTAACTTCAAAATGAACATTAAACCCTTTACCGCGCAATTGACTAATGCTCAACAAATTATGCTTAAGACCATTGACAAATAAGATATCTTCAATGAGAATAGATGAGAGATTACCAATAGAGCCAATACCCTCAATGTGGCCTTTGGAGTTGTCATCAAATGTTACTACTCCACCACTCTTTGGTTTGAGCTCTATGAATCTACTCTTGTCACCGGTCATATGTCTTGAGCATCCACTATCAAGGTACATAGTGGTTTTGACTTGAAGCTTTGACCTTGTAGCAATGCTCCCCATACAAACAAAGATTAGTTCTTGATTTTTGGTACCCAAACCATCTTGGGTCCATGTGAGTTAGCTCCCCAATACTTGGTTCCCTTAGGAATCCAAGAAGAAATAACATGGATATTATTAGAAGCTACAAGTTCCTTAGGAACCCATACACTCCTAATTATTTTAGCTCTATGATGCTTTTGAGAGCTTCTTTGTTTGTAGCCCTTAAAGTTTCTCTTCACATAGTTGGGTTTTGAAGAACTTCCTTTTTCAAAATTTGGTTTCCCAACTACATATAGAGAAACTTTAAGTTCATTCACCACCTTGTGGTTGTTGCGTGTCAAAAGTCCTATCACAATGTAGTGCAAGTGTACACGACGCAAGTAGTAAAGTGATACTTGGAGTATCGGATATCGTCTCCACAGGGACTGGAAATAGCTTTATCCTATAATTGATGCACGAGAGAGAAAGAAAAGAGTTTAAATTGTTTGGAAAATAATATTGGAGAATAATGAATATAAAAGATAAAAGATTTAGGGTTAAGAGATAGGCCTATATTGATTTGTTCGGTAGTGCAGGTGTTGTACTGAAGAGAAATTCATGTTCTGTTGTCGTCCCTGTCGCGGCAGCACCTGCTGCGGCAGAAGTCTGTTGTTGTCGCGGCAGCGATTAGACAACTCTGTACTTCAAGCTTGGCAAGAATCCCTGCGATGACTTGTCCTATCCCTAGGCCCAAGTACTGTTGATGAACACTTCTTGGATGATACATCCTGGCGTGAATCGAAGGGTGAACACCAATGTTGTTGAATTCTTCCTTAGCCACTTAACCTCGTCCTATCCCTAGGTCCGAGATAGTTCAACCATAAACTGGAGAACCCGCACTTATTCCTTTCGTATACTTAACTCTCTCGATATTAAGTAAATAGATAACCTTACAATGCTCTCCCGATACTCTTGCAAGATGTTGAAACCAGAATAAGCAAACTTGAAGTTTTATTTTATTGAACAGAAAATTCCTAAAACAGTACAATCCTTGCAACTACTTTACAGAATCAACCCTTAGCCCTAGGGGAAGTTTAGAACATGATGAGAAGGGGGAAAATGACAAGGGTTTTGGGGAAGACAGGTAAAGATGAGATATCCTCCCCTAAGTCGAATTACATGCCTTTATGCCTTGGGTTCAAGTTTTCTAATATGGCAAGAATACAAGTTTAAACTAAAGTACAACTCTATTGGAGATTAAATCTTCTGAGTATATGCCTTTAATTCGTCCTCTTTTCTTGCTTTGGGTTTCTTCCTTGAACTTTGGGCTTGGCCTTCATTCTGCCTCAGGGCTTAGAAAAATATAGGAGTGGTCCACGACAGACCGGCTTGAATTCCTCTATCTTTCGAGCTCCACTTCACATTTCCCTTTTACCAACGCTGTCGTCATGGCTGCCACGGCAGGTGGCCACGGCAACATCTTGCTTCTCGACTCCAGTCCTGTGTTCCAGCTCTGCTCCTTCGCTGTCCTGAGTCTGCCACAGCAGATACCTACAAAAATAGCGAAAATTAGTAGCAACTGTGCTATTTTATCTAATTGTGATGTATATGCGAAACTTTACCTAAATGTAATGAATTATGCTTGAATGCAGCAGAAATATGGGTTAAATAAGGGGTAAAATATAGAACTTTTACACATTCAACACACCCCCAAACTCAAGTTCTTGCTTGCCCTCAAGCAAATATGACCTAACTAAAAATAAAAAAGTTTTTGGTTTGGCTTAATTCAGTGAACTTTTCATTACCTACCACACATTCCCTATCACGAGCAATACCTTGTCGGACGTTTCTGGATTTAATCGGAACCATTCTATAGGTCTCGTGTAGTGTGTGCATGTTTTGTTAACACATATGTGCTTAGACTCCTTTAGTTTACTAGAATAGTTAAGCTACTTACTTGAATTTTTATGCCAATTTTCCTTTTTTTAGGCAATTCTTAGGCTCCTTTAGTTTTTTCTGAATTAGACTCGGTGTTTTTATTTACTTTAAGTTTGACTAGAGCCTGTTTTTGGGCACCTCTAGCTAACTTCCTAGAGCCGGTATTAGGCACCTCTAGGGGTATTGAGTCTAAAATTTCTTATTTTCTTTTCCTAGAGCCAGTGTTAGGCACCTCTAGGGGCTATTCAAGTGGTTCAGCTTCCCTACTCTAGTTTACAAATAGAAGTCTAGACAGCATATAAGAGTCACAAAGGGTGTTTAAAGATCAGAACTATAGCAAGGCTCTAAACTGTTCCTAAAAACATCCTAAAGGCACTGCCACGACAGGGTATGTCGCGGCAGGTAAGTTCAGTTCAAAGACTTAAGCCAATTTTTTTACACAAAAATAAACTAAATAATAACTAATACTTAGACACAAATTTTAAGACACAACTATTACTTCATTATTGGAGGGATGTCACCCCCAAACTCGAGGGTTGCATTTCCCTCAATGCATGACAACATGGAAAATAAAAAAATAAAAAAAAATACATCACAAAATAAATAAAACAGCAAGACAGCAAAATATAAGATAGAAACTTAAGTTGAGGAGCTGTCTTCGTTGCTGCTGCTGATCTGAAACTGCCGGTTGGTAGTGGTTTTCATGACACAGGCCGACAATGTGCTGGGAGAGGCAGAGGCTGTCTTCTTCTTTGCTTCCCTCAGGGGCTGGACACGGGTTGGTGAGATGTGTGGGGGCTTGTCCAGCACCTCTACTTCCTCATCGGAGCTGTTGATGCTACTGCTGGTAGATGTACCCTGGCCGGAGGGTCCTTCTCCACCCTTGTTGGGCTTCTGCCTTTTCATTGGCGTGAAGTCCTTGGAGAGGTTGCGGGCGACTGATGGCTCCCTTTCAGATTCCTGCCAGACGGAGGAGGAAGAGAACCCTTCAAAATACTCGTCGTTGAGTTCCGGCAGTGGCTCTTTTCTTTTCTCACCTCTGGCAGTGGCAGGTTGGCTGCCGCCTTCAGCTGTCGCGGCCGGTGTAGGTGTAGAAGCAGCAGACTGAGTTCTTGGGCTCGCAGCAGGGGTAGGAGTAGGTTGGGGGCAGCAAAGAACTGTTCTGGGAAAGAGGGGAACGGTACATTTGTAAAATTTAAATCATGATGGATAAAATTTACCGTTGTTGCCGTGAAATCGCTCATGAAGCTCATTAGTCCAAGCTGCCTTTCCTCCATTTGTTTCAGCGTCGACAGAATCTGGCAGAGGTGTCGAATGGAGGTGCTGCTGCTGTCGGCTGTTGTGTTGCTGTGGCAGGTTCTGGGTGACTAGGGCCTGCCGTCTGCTCTGTCGTGGCAGAAGGCTGATAATACGACAGCGGGGTGGCAGCTTTTAGCTCTATAAGGCTGAAGATGTTCCGCTCCGTCCAACCTTTGCCTTTGACCTTGACGTCTTCAGCAATTTTCGGCACGTTGTGGCCCCAGCATATGGTGGTGATGAGGTATGGGAAGACAAGGGGTCCCGATGATCGAAGGGCACATTCAAGAATGCCCTCCCGTATGTTTCGACCAACATTTATAGGTCTCTCATTTAAAATCGAATGTACAAGGGCTAACCTTGGTCGGTCGACGATACTGTTGTGGGAGGATGGCATGATGCGTTTCTTCACAAAATGATTCCGCAATTTGGCCTGTGGAGTCAATTGGGTTCTCTTCACCGTCCGTGGGTGTTTTGGGTCGGTGTTCCATTCTGTTCCCTCCTCAGTGAGCTCTGCCATGACCGCGTCAAAGTCTGCTGGCGACAGGTTGTTGACGAATCACTTTGTGGGCGTCCTCCTTCCTACTGACATAGAGGCCGTAGAGGGTGATGATGTAGGAAGGCTCGAAAGAAAGCTCTTTACCTTGAACAGTCACCGTCGTAGTGTCCCTGCTGTCAACGACAGCATAGAATTCCCTTACGAGCGTGATGTTCATCTCTTCCGGTTGAGCTGCAAACTGCTGCCATTTAAGGGCATGGATTTTCCTTGCTATAAAACTTTCGAGTCCGAGGTTTCCCGTGGGTTCGGTGTAGAGGAACCCCTGTTCTTCCCACATCTCCCTCTACTGGAAGGTACTGTAATATCTGGAGGCAGCATCGGAGGAGGCGAAACGCTTTGGAATGGCACTATGGCTTGGGGTGCTGACTGTTGTGGCAGAGCTGGAGGCAGCACTTCGACGGGTTGTCTGTTAGTCATCGTTGCAAGGTCTGTGGAAAATGTAAAGAAAATTTTGAGATCTAGAGAAAACAAGTTGAGAGAGTAAAAGTGAGATGAAAAATGAATAGTGAATGGGGGTTTATATAGATGGGTGATTTTCTGCCCATTGGAGCTGTAACGACAGGCGTGAATAACGGGGCCAGCTGTTACGCAGTTTCTGACGCGTCTGTCACGCGTTTTTGTGTCTGCTGCGCGTCTGTTACGTGTTTGCGTGTCTTTCGCGACAGCTCCGTGACAGGCTGTCTTCTCTGCGTCTGCCGCGACAGCTGATGACAGGCTGTGACGACAAACTCATCCGTTGGGCTTTTTGGGCTGCTGTTGATATGGTGGGTTGGTTTACTCCTTCTCTTCTCCTTGCTTCCTTTATTTCCTAAAAATAATTAAAATAAAATCTTAGTTCCTAAAATAAAATAAAAATAAATATTAATTCCTAATAAATAGATAAAATAAAATAAAATAAAAACTAAGTTAAATTAGGAATGCCTTGAGGGGCATCTCCTAAAGTAACTACTTCATGCATCCTTGGGGCTTCAGTTTCCTGATAATGCTTTAGTCTCTGTCCGTTTACTTTGAACTGGTGCCCGTCCTTTAGGGATTTGATTGAGATAGCACCATGAGGGAAAACCTGGACAACTTGAAAAGGGCCGGACCATCTAGATTTAAGCTTTCCTGGGAAACGTTTTAACCTAGAGTTAAACAACAACACCAGCTGCCCTGGGCAGAACTGTCGTGGCAGCAGCTTCCTGTCGTGCCACCTTTTGGTTTTATCTTTGTAGATCTTGGCGTTGTCGTAGGTCATTGCTCAAATTTCTTCAATTTCATTCAAGTCCAGTAGCCTCTTCTGTCCTGCCTTATCCAAGTCCATATTTACTGCTTTGATAGCCCAGTAAGCTTTGTGCTCTATCTCAACAGGTAAGGGGCATGTTTTCCCATAGATAAGCATGTAGGGTGACATTCCCAATGGTGTTTTGAATGCTGTTCTATAGGCCCAGAGTGCATCATTGAGGTGTAAAGACCAATCTTTTCGAGTAGGTTTAACCATCTTCTCAAGTATGTTCTTTACTTCCCGGTTGGATATTTCGGCATGTCCATTGGTTTGAGGGTGGTATGTTGTTGCAATCCGGTGCTTTACGCCATATTTTCTCAAGGCAGCAGCAATTACCCTATTATCAAAATGTCTCCCTTCGTCACTGATGATCGCCTTAGGAATGCCAAATCTGGAGAAAATATTCTTTTCTAGAAATCTCTAGACAGTTTTGGCGTCATTTTTCTGAGTGGCGATCACTTCTACCCACTTGGACACATAATCCACTGCCAGTAGGATGTAAAGGTTCCCACAAGATGCTGGGAACAGTCCCATGAAGTCGATTCCCCATACATCAAAGATTTTGACCTCTAGAATGTTCTGTAGTGGCATCTCATGCCTTCTTGAGATGTTCCCAGTCTTTTGGCATTTGTCACAACCCTTGTAAAAGGCTTGTGCATCCTTGAACAATGTGGGCCAGTAGAGACCAGATTGCAGAACCTTGGCAGCAGTTTTGTTTCCACCTAGGTGTCCTCCATATGGTGAAGCATGGCAGTGGTGAAGCACAGCTTCCTGTTCATCCTGTGGTACACATCTCCTGATAATTTGATTTGCACAATGTTTGAAAAGAAGAGGTTCGTCCCAATAATAATGTTTTGCATCATTTTGGAACCTCTTCCTTGCTTGGTAATTAAGTTCAGGAGGTAGTACCCCGCTAACAATGTAATTAACAAAATCAGCGTACCAAGGAGTTTCAGAAAACTTACCTGTCGCCATGGCTGTCGCGACAGTGTTTGTAGCAGCAAACAGCTGCTCATCCGGGAAGGTCTCCAGTATGTTGGTCTTATCTGCTGACGGACTCTTCCCTGTCTCCAACCTCGACAAGTGGTCTGCTACTTGGTTTTATATTCCTTTTTTATCATTGATATCAATGTCGAACTCTTGCAACAACAGAATCCAACGTATCAATCTTGGTTTTGTGTCCTTTTTCGTGAACAGATACTTCAAAGCTGAATGGTCTGTGTGGACCACTACCTTTGTTCCAAGTATGTACGGATGGAACTTGTCGATTGAGAACACCACTGCTAATAGTTCCTTTTCCGTTCCGGTGTAGTTCACTTGGGCGTCATTCAGTGTTTTGCTGGCGTAATATATTACATGGAAGAGCTTATCCTTCCTCTGCCCTAGTGCTGCCCCAACAGCATAGTCACTGGCATCACACATTATTTCAAATGGTAAACTCCAGTCTGGTGGCTGTACGATTGGGGCTGTTACCAGCTTCTCCTTCAGAATTCTGAATGCCTCAGTATATTCAGCGTTGAAGTCAAAGGGACGGTTATGCTCTAATAAGTGGCATAAGGGCTTTGTAATCTTCGAGAAATTAGCAATAAATCGTCGATAAAACCCAGCGTGCCCTAAGAAACTTCGAATCCCCTTAACTGTGGTGGGTGGCGGTAGCTTTTCGATTACTTCTATTTTTTCTCTGTCCACCTCTATGTCGCGGCAGCTTACCTTGTGGCCTAAGACTATCCCTTCATCCACCATGAAGTGGCATTTTTCCCAGTTTAAGACCAAGTTCGCTTCTTCACATCTTTCAAGCACCTTCTGTAGGTTGCCCAAACAACCTTCAAAACTGTCTCCAAAGACAGAAAAATCATCCATGGAAATTTCTAAGAAGTCCTCCACCATGTCGGAGAATATCGCCATCCTGCACCTTTGGAAGGTTGCTGGTGCATTGTAGAGTCCAAATGGCATTCTCCGAAAAGCATAAGTGTCGTATGGGCATGTGAAGGTAGTTTTCTCTTGGTCCTCCGGTGCAATAGATATCATATTGTAACCTGAGTAACCATCAAGAAAACAATAGTAAGGTTTCCCCGCTAATTTATCAAGCATTTGATCAATAAAAGGTAGGGGAAAATGGTCCTTCCGGGTAGCTTTGTTAAGCTTCCGGTAATCCATACAAACCCTCCAACCGGTCACAGTCCTGGTTGGGATTAGTTCATATGCTTCGTTGGTCACCACGGTTATTCCTCCCTTTTTAGGTACGCACTACACCAGGCTCACCCACTTACTATCCGAGATGGCGTATATTATTTCGGCGTCAAGCCATTTGATAATCTCTTTTCTTACCACTTCTCGCATAGCCTCGTTTAAGCGTCTCTTGGCATCAATAGTTGGCTTATGATCATCCTCCAAAAGGATTTTGTGCATGCATAATGCCGGACTGATGCCTTGGATATCCGCTATCGTCCATCCAATAGCCTTTTTATGCTGCTGTAGCATTCCAATTAACTACTGCTCCTGTTTCTGCAATAACTTGGAAGAGATGATTACGGGCAACATATCATTTAAACCAAGAAAAACATATTTAAGCTGCCCTGGCAGGGGCTTAAGATCTAAAACAGGTGGTTCTTCAATTGAAGGCTTTTGGATGACATGTTCATTCGAGGTATAATTTAGGGGCTCGAAGAACTTACCTAGACGATTGCCTATCCAATTTACCTCCTCATGACCTTCAGTGTCGGATATGTCTGAATCGGAGGAGTCGCTGCTGTCGTTGCTGCCGTGACAGTCCTCCAGATGACTGTTGTGGCAGTGACCAAACTTTGTGTCATGGCAGCTCGACCTGATGCAGGGTTGGTCAAGGAGTACTTCAGTGATGGCCTTGCACTCTTCTTCTGCATCGGCATGTTTAATTGCTTGGAGAACATTGAGCTTGATTTCTTGATCATTCACTCTCATTGTTAGATCTCATTTCTTCACATCGATCATTGTTCTGCATGTGGCTAGGAAGGGTCGCCCCAGGATGATCGGTGCGTTCTCATCTGCTTCACAATCTAAGACAAGAAAGTCAGCAAGAAAAATAAATTTATCCACTCTTACCAGAATATCTTCGATCTTCCCTTCTGGCTGTACGTAAGAGCGGTCTGCTAGCTGCAGCACGACTGTCGTGGGCCTTGCTTGTCAAATACCTAATTTCTGAAACACAGATTTTGGCATTAAATTTATACTAGCACCTAGATCACAAAGTGCCTTACCCACGAATTTGTCACCAATTATGCACGGTATGATGAAATTTTTACCGTTTTGAATTCCCTAAGTTTGGATCTTTTTGACATAGCATCCTTGAGAAATTTTGCATAACCGGGCATCTGCTTGATGGCCTCTAACAGCGGTATATTAATGTGCACCTGTTTAAAAATATCATAGATCTTTTTGAGCTGGTACTCCTGTTTCTGTTTTTGTAACCGTTGTGGAAAAGGAGGTGGAGGACGATGATCTTTGAAACGTCCTTCACATGGTATTCGGATCTGAGGAGGCTTAGGTTCTTAAGCATCCTTTTCTTGCTCCTCTGTCTCCTCTGTTGTTGTGACAGGTGTGTCGGCAGCAGGTTGTTCTTCCTCTGCAGGGGCAGTGTTCGCGGCAGATGTATCTATGGTCGGTTCCTCAATTGGTATGGTTTTCTTCTCCGGCCCTTGCAGTTGTTTCCCACTCCTAGTTGTAATTGCTTTACACTGCTCATGTGTGGGTTTTCTAGCGACCTTAGTATCGCTAGGGAATCCTCTGTTTTGCCTTGGCTTAATATGCTGGGAAACTTGGCCCATCTGTGTCTCTAGTGATTTCATTGTGGCCTCATGGTTAGTCATCCTCATCTCTGTCTTTTCCATGAATGACTCAGTTTTCTTGACAAAGTGGTCCATGTTTGCCATGTAAGCTCCCGTCTGTGACATAAATGTGGCCAATGTTTGCTCCAGTATACTGGGTGCGGCTACCTGCTGCTGTTGTGGCTGCTACTGTGGTTGCTGTTGTGACAAGATTCTGGGTGTCCCTTGGTTTTGATTGTTCTGCATCTGAGGATTAAGTGTGTTGTTTGGATTGCCCCAGGAAAACTTGGGATCTTTTCTCCAGTTGGGATTGTAATTGTTGGAGTCGTAATTTCTTGGCTTGTTGTAATTTCCAGTATACATCCCCTCCTCCAACTGTAACGGACAGTCTTCCGAACTGTGGTTCCCACTGCAAGTTTCACATACCTCTTCTGTAGAATATACAGGTTTAGAATCTTTTTTCAACATATTTTCCACTGCCTTTGTGAGGTATGCAACCTGTGTCTTCAGGGAATTGTCGGCCTCATAATCTTTTACAGCTATCCCTCGTTTACCCCCTCTCCTTGCTGTAGGAAATTGCTCATCATTCTTTGCTAGGTTTTTCAATACTATCATTGCTTCGTCTGGGTCTTTATCCAGTAATAGCCCATTTGCTGCTGAATCTATTCTCATGTGAGTCTGTATGTTGGCAGCATTGTAGAATTTAATGACTTGATTCTACACTGGGAATCCATGCATCGGGCAGTTCTTTAGAAGAGTTGTAAACCTGTCCCATGCCTCGTGCATTGGCTCGTCATCTTCCTGTTGAAAAGTAGCAATTTCGTTACGCAATCGCTCAAATAAGTGAGAAGGATTAAAACGAGATAAAAATTCATGAGAGAGATCTGCCCAAGTTCGTATTGAACCCGGCGTTAGCTTATTCCACCAAGTTTTAGCTCTGTCTCTCAGTGAATGAGGAAATAACCGGAGCCTCAATATTTCCGAATTTATTCCTAGTAATCTAAACGATCCACAGATTTCTTGGAACGTTTTCAAATGTTCTCGGGCGTCCTCTGTTGCAGAACCACTAAATTGGTCAGCGGAGTTTATCATGCTGAACATGACAGGTTTCAGCTCGAAATTTTCAGCTTCCACGTCTGGCAAGGTGGTCTCCAGTTCCACGTGATCATTGATCATGTAGTCACATCAGGATCTTCGTGCGGCCTCGACAACGGCAGGTCGTTCGTTCCGGTCATCTAGGGGAGGAACTCCATCATTCCTCTAGTTATTATTTACCCCGTTATGCATTACTTCTAAGTGTTCCTTAAGATAATCGTTTCTTGCTATCAAGAGGCGGACTCGGTTCCTAAGGTTGCACGTACGTTCGATTTCAGGATCTAGTTTGTGCTCAGGTTCTTTGCCTCGTCTTGATCTGCGCATAAGCAAACAGAAAACCTTGTGAAAGGAACAGGGTAAACAATCTCAATAAAAATAGAAAAATTAAAAAGAAAAAGTGCAGTAAAAGTAAGGATAAGATATGTTGCCAGTCCCTGGCAACGGCGCCAAAAACTTGTTGCGTGTCAAAAGTCCTATCGCAATGTAGTGCAAGTGTATACGACGCAAGTAGTAAAGTGATACTTGGAGTATCGGATATCATCTCCATAGGGACTGGAAATAGTTTTATCCTATAATTGCTGCACGAGAGAGAAAGAAAAGAGTTTAAATTGTTTGGAAAATAATATTGGAGAATAATGAATATAAAAGATAAAAGATTCAGGGTTAAGAGATAGGCCTGTATTGATTTGTTCGGTAGTGCAGGTGTTGTACTGAAGAGAAATTCCTGTTCTGTCGTCGTCCCTGTCGCGGCAGCACCTGCTGCGGCAGAAGTCTGTTGTTGTCGCGACAGCGATTACACAACTCTGTACTTCAAGCTTGGAAAGAATCCCTGCGATGACTTGTCCTATCCCTAGGCCCAAGTACTGTTGATGAACACTTCTTGGATGATACCTCCCGGCGTGAATCGAACGGTGAACACCAATGTTGTTGAATTCTTCCTTAGCCACTTAACCTCGTCCTATCCCTAGGTCCGAGATAGTTCAACCATAAACTGGAGAACCCGCACTTATTCCTTTCGTATACTTAACTCTCCCGATATTAAGTAAATAGATAATCTTACAATGCTCTCCCGATACTCTTGCAAGATGTTGAAACCAGAATAAGCAAACTTGAAGTTTTATTTTATTGAACAGAAAATTCCTAAAACAGTACAATCCTTGCAACTACTTTACAGAATTAACCCTTAGCCCTAGGGGAAGTTTAGAACATGATGAGAAGGGGGAAAACGACAAGGGTTTTGGGGAAGACGACTAGAGATGAGATATCCTCCCCTAAGTCGAATTACATGCCTTTATATAGGCCTTGGGTTCAAGTTTTCTAATATGGCAAGAATACAAGTTTAAACTAAAGTACAACTCTATTGGAGATTAAATCTTCTGAGTATATGCCTTTAATTCGTCCTCTTTTCTTGCTTTGGGTTTCTTCCTTGAACTTTGGGCTTGGCCTTCATTATGCCTCAGGGCTCAGAAAAATATAGGAGTGGTCCACGACAGACCGGCTTGAATTCCTCAATCTGTCGAGCTCCACTTCACTTTTCCCTTTTACCAACGTTGTCGTCATGGCTGCCACAGCAGGTGGCCACGGCAGCATCTTGCTTCTCGACTCCAGTCCTATGTTCCAGCTTTGCTCTTTCGCTGTCCTGAGTCTGCCACAACAGATACCTGCAAAAATAGCGAAAATCAGTAGCAACTGTGCTATTTTATCTAATTGTGATGTATATGCGAAACTTTACCTAAATGCAATGAATTATGCTTGAATGCAGCATAAATATGGGTTAAATAAGGGGTAAAATATAGAACTTTTACACACTCAACAGTGGTGATCATCATGAACTTTGGAGAGAAGATTGTTTAATAAACATTTTCATCTTGAAAATATTTTAAATCATCTTTTAAAACTGAAATCTTCTCTTCAAGTTTCGAATTGGTTTTGGATAAAAAATCATTTTGGGATTTTAAATCGAAAATCAACTTTTTTGTTTTTCAAAACCAATTCTTTATATTTTTCAACCAATTCGTCATAAACCTCTTGTAGCTCATCATAAGCTTCAAGAAGCTCATCAAATGTAAAATCAAAACTAAATGAGTTGAGGTTTACCTTATGATTGTTCAATGGCCATGAGGTAAAGATTTGCTACTTCATGCTCCTCTCCATCGGATGGCGATTCCTCGTCGCTCCAAGTAGCAACATGGGTCTTTTGCTTCTTATTCTTATCGAACCCCTTCTTCTTGAGTTGAGGACATTCTGATCAAATGTGGCCCAGTTTCTTGCACTCATAGCAATTGAGTTGATCATTTTCTTCTTCTTTGCTCTTGTTCTTGAAGTCTCTTCTTCTTTGGAACTTCCTTCCGTAGTTGGACTTCATAAACCGAGAGAATCTTTTGGCTATCATAGCCAATTCTTCAAATTCATCTTCTTCACTAGAATTGCTCTCCTCTTGTGGTAGTAAGGCTTTGAGAGAAATTCCTTATTTCTTCTTCTCCACCTCTTGCTTTTCTACTCTTCTTTCTTCTCTTTTCTTTTCTTCTTCCCTTCCTTTCTTCATGATCTCATGAGTAAGGAGAGATCCTACCAACTCATCGAGCTTCAACGTCTTCAAGTTCTTTGCTTCGATGATTTCGGTTCTCTTCCCATCCCATGATTCGGGAAGAGAGTAAAGAAGCTTCTAGACAAGCTTGTCTTCGGTAATGATCTCCCCGAAGCCCTTGAGACCATTTACGATCACCGAGAACTGATCAAACATTTTGGAGATGCTTTCATCTGGTTCCATTTTGACGTTCTCATAGCTTAAGTTAAGGATTTCAATCTTGTCTCCTTCACGTCGTTGGTCCCTTCGAACGTGGTCTCTCACTTGTCCCACACCTCCTTTGCACTTGTGCACGATGACATTTTGACATACACGTAGGGTCCAAGTACACAAAATAGAATGTAAAGAGTCTTGTCATTGACTTGGAGTCTTCTCTGATCTTCATCGGTCATCTCCACCTTAGACTTTGGAACAAGTGCCCTTCATCGTTTCTTTTCATTGGAATTGTCGGTCTTTCTTCAACTACATCCCAAATGACATAGTCGGTAGACTTGATGAAGAGCCTCATTCGGTTCTTCCAATAGGGATAGTTATCCCCATTGAAGAATGGTGGTTTAGTGATGGATTGAGACTCGAACAAGTTTGGCCTAAAGGTAGATGCCATGGCTTTGATTGGATGTTGATCAATATTCTCCTAGGATCTCCTCTTGTGGATGTGAAGCCTTCAAAGAGGTAAGCTCTCATACCAATTGTTAAGTGGATCAATTTAATGTGATTTGGCCAAGAGGGCTGAAGTGACTATTTAAAAATTAAGGGAGCAAAAAGGAAATAGAAAAATTAAGGACAAGACAATTTATAGTGGTTCAAGCTTCTAACAAGCTCTACATCCACTACCTTAGCTCTCACTAAGGATTTTCAACAACTTTCACTAGATGTTCTTCCCCTTTTCTAGGCGAAGGAGGCAACCTTTACAATTGGTCACTCTTTCTACCCAAAGTTAACCCAAAAGACTCTTTTACAAAGAAGAATTTGGCAAATGAAAATATCTCTCTTAAGACAAAAATTTTTCCCAATTACAAACAAACGCTCTCCCAAACTTGAACTAAAGATTGACAATTGAAATTACAACAAGTTGGGTACAAGATTTGACTCTATTTAGAAAAAGGGTTTGGAATATAGCTTGGATGTTGCAAGAAGGTTCAATAGTTGTTGTTGGTGCTTTGGAGACTTACTTTTATACTCTTGCATTGATTTCTATCCATTTAGGTGGTTGAGGTCATCAATAGAGACGTTGGAGCCTTTATTTCCCACCATAAATGCACTTCTGCACCTGTCCGTATCAAAACACGAAGGCCCGTACCGATTCCTATCTCAAAACAGAAAGATCCATTGCATGTAATTAAGAGGGGTGTATCGAAATACGGGAACACGTATCGAAATGGTATAAGGGGTTGTATCGAAACGGCTTTGGTCGTACCGATGCAATTTTTCTCACTTGAGCTACTACCAATATCCGTATCGAAACGGTCCTAAGGCGTACCGATACGAGTCAACTGCTTTTTAAAAATTGCTCATTCCCAATAACTGACAAGTAACGGTAAAAAATAATAAATGTTAAAATTTTACAAATCTTTCAGACCGTATCAAAATAGCAAGGCTGTATCGATACGAGATGCCTAAAATTCTTAAACCCAAATGAAGGTTGTATCGAAATAGTATAAGCTGTATCGAAATGATTTCTTCTAGTAGCCAAATAAGGTTTGGTTGTATCGAAACACCCTTGGGGTGTATCAAAACGCCTGTACATTTTTGTATTGTTTGGCTTAAAAAATACTTAGAAAATTTTATAGGGTTTAAGTTTTGACTTTGGAAAACAATTTGGACTTAAAATTACTTGTCAATTTTGAGTCAATTGTGAGACTTTAAAGTACTTAAAAATTTATTTACTTTGCAAATAAGTCCTTAAAACAATTTGTTATATCAAAATCAAACATAGGTTTTACACTATATATGTATAATATTTTCTACGTTGAAAATTAGAAAAGGTGATTATATCTTTTCCTAATTTTAATTGTTGTATTATTGTAGAACTTTGTATTTCTTCCATTCTAGTGTTTTTAGAATTAAAAGAATTTATGCTTGGTTCGATAGGAAAAATAGGAATATGAATTGTTTTCATTCCTATCGGTGTTGACGTATTTTCTTCAATTTCCTCTACTGGTTTAATATTAGAGGTTGATGGTAAGAATAAATTTTTATTAGGGTAAACTACACCACATACCACTCAACTATGGTCGTTGACTTGAAAATGCCACCGAACTTTAAAAAAGTTCAAAACTAACACTAAACTTTAGTTTGTGACTCGAAAATACCACTTCGTCGTTAACTCTTAAGACCCCCCGTTAAGTCAAAACAACGTCATTTTGGTGTGGCTGTTTTGAAGCCTAATTTAGCCCAAAACGACATCATTTTGCTGGAGGACAAATATTAAAACCATTGACTTAAAAGGATTTGAACCCAAGACCTTCAAATATAAGGGTTAAGCCTTAACCACTAAACTAACATAATATTATATAAAGTTTTACAATAAATATTATATATCTCAAACTACTTAAGATTAATTCAAATTATTTTATGAAGTAAATAATATTATAAATGATATTAATATATAAAAATATTATTTTTATACTTTTATATATTATTAATAATATAAATATTATTTAAAAACCCCCAAAATATTCATAAAAATAAAATATTTATATTATTAATAATATATAAAAAGACCCTACACCCTAAACTATTAACCACAAACCCTCAACCCTCAAACTTAAACCCTAAACCTTAGAGTTTAGGATTTAGGAATTAAGGTTTATATATCTATATATTAATGTTATGAATATTTTGATTTTTTCAAATAATAGATTTATATAATAATATATAAAAAATAATATATTTTTATTTAAATTATATAAACTTATCCATATGGTTCAACCATATTATTTTATGGAAAAAATATAACTATATGAATATATAAATAATATATTTACATATATATCAATAAAATATATTATTTTTATGGTTTTTATATAATTATTTTTTAAAATATATTCATTAAAATAATATATTTATATTATAAATAATATAAAAAATCATAAACCCTAAACCTCAAACCATAAAGTTCATGGTTTGAGGTTTAGGCTTTGTAGTTTAAATTTTAGGATTTATGGTTTAGAGATTTTATATATTATTTATAATATAAATATATTATTTATATGAATATTTTGAAGTTTTTTTAAAAATAATATATTTATATTATAGATATTATATAAAAATATAAACAATGCACTTTTATCTATATATTGATATATATACAAATAATATATTTTACATTATTTATATATTAATATTATTTATACTGTTATTTATTTCATAAAATAATTTGAACAAATCTCAAGTAGTTTGAGATATATAATATTTCTGGTAAAATATTATATAATATTATATTGGTTTAGTGGTTAAGGCTTAGTGTAACCCCCTCATCCCGGTCTAGCCGAATGACCGGTCCGAGTGGGTCACACGGGGAAAACCGAAGCGAAACCCATTAAGGATCCCCCCTCGGTTAGCAACCCTATTTTTTTTTCATTTTAATCTTGTCATAATCAAGCAATAAATTCTAAGTGAGTTCCTATACTTTTACGGTTCGATTAGACTAATTTCCATTTTCCTAATTTCTTTAATTAATCACTTAAACTTTCAAATTGATCATTAAAATTGGTGGATTTCACATCCTACAGATTGTAAATCAATTTATTAACACTCCATTTAATCCAATTTTACATCTTTAATAATTCACAAATTCTTAATTTTTCTTCTTTTCATTTATACACAATTCTGACCACCTAATTTAATTTGTTTCTTATTTCCTGTACATAACTCCAAATCGAACACCGTTTGTTTCTAAATTCAATTAACATACCCAATTTTATCATATCAAAAATTCAGGTCGAAACTCCTAGTAGATTATTTTCTACAATTTTACAAAGTTCACTGTCCAGCTAAGAGCATTACTGGACAGTTTTGCATGCTGTTCGAAATGTGTTTCCAGATTTCACTACAATGATCAAAACTCATATTTATAATTTTTCTACAACTTTAGACATGTCAAAGTAGAATATATCAAAAATTCATCACGAAATTCCCACTAATTAATTTTCTATAATTTTCTAAAGTTGCATGTTCTTATATATAAAGTCTAAGAACAAAATTTAGGAAGCAATAAAGCATATACACACATGCGAGAGCACCTATTTAAGCCAAGGAAGTCATTCAAACATGGAATAAAGCATTCATGCATAGCATTCCGATTAAAGAGCAATTTATGCATATATGGACATACATAAGATCTTAACAATGCCAAAGGCACACATTAATACATATGAAACTTAAACATATTAGTTAAGCAACCAAAACATCCAACGAAACATGCCATCATACACAAGTCTTCATCAAACATAGCATGGTTTACAAAATCAAGCCAAGCATACACATCAACACCATTTAAGAGTCAAACATTGCTCATGCAAATCATATAATTGCCCCATTGCTAAACTACCACATTAATTACAAAACCATACTTGAGCAACAACAACTTGGAAAGCCCCTTCGCCTTGCTCCTTGCTAACACCACGCTAATGATCTGCATTGTTGAAAATGAGAGCGTAAGCTAAAAGCTTAGTGAGGATGCTCTAAAATCCAAAAACAACAACAATGCAGGGTTCAATCGTGTCGTCCCTAAATCTCACATACAACATGCATAGGTATCAACAAGTCAACCTAACTAGTCTTTCAAGAGTTAAAATATGGCATCTCACATCATATTAAACTCAACAGCATAATCATCATATTAAACTCGACAGCATAATCATCATATCATTTTCAAGAGTTCTAATATGGCATCCCACATCATATTAAACTCAACATCATAATCATGAAAGAATAACATGTTCAAGAATCATAATATGGCATCTTACATCATATTAAGTTCAACAACATAATTCTCATTTTGGCACCTAGTTATGACTCGAATACGCGGATAACATGTTGGAACGCATTTTCCAACATCAACCTTACCTCGGTGGGATTACACTCATCACCGGCCTTGCATGGACGGGATTCCACTCATCGCCACATGCCCTACGGACGGGATTCCACTCATCATCACGTAGAATATATATAAATTTCCGGTGGAATATTACATCACCGTACTCCTCCTTGGTGCCTTAACGCCACCAAGGCCACGTACGTTTTGACTCAATTTGTGTGCACACTCATCCTAATGATCGATCATTGTACCCAAGCATACTAGTGCCAATATCTTTCATTACATCATATATCCACCCATTATATATCATGTTTATCATATATGCATATCAAGATACATACATATCAATCAATCCACATTTCACATGAACAAGTAGGCAATGACATATCATTTATCAATAGAAAATTTAAAGAGTTAAACTACCAATTTAACTCCCACCTAGGAATGGCCTACCAAGCTCATTCCCTCACATCCACTACACACTTGAACCAACTTCAAAACAATTTTTAAAGTTTTACTCACCACCCTTCCTTATCAACTCAAACAAGCAAGCAAGCCTCCTAAATGCTCGGATTCGATCCCGATGCTTCTCCGGTGTTTCCTCTTGTTTCTAGCCAATCAAAACATAACCATTACTCATAATTCAATGCTAAATTTCAGTCACCACTCCAATCCATAAACACAAGCCACACTTCAACAATTTCCAACTAAAACAATCACCAAATTTCTCATTTTCGTACTCCTATTTTACCCAGCAGAAAATCATATTTTCAATCACCCAAATGACATCTAAATGGTTCCAAAACACTTTCCTAACATACATATACCCTCAGCCCTTCAATTGAACTATAAAACTCATCAAAATTCAAGTTTTAAACACTTCAAAAATGGCCTCAAATACCCATTTCGGATTTTCACCCAAAATTACTCATTTTAACATATTATGTGTATTTTAACAAGACTAACTCAAAACCCAACTCAATAAATCAAAAACAATTGAAAAACTCACTAAAAACTCAAATTTTCATTAAACTTGAAAATCACAAAAGTGGGTAGTTTCGAAATATAAAGCTATGTAAACGTAGAGGATGAAGATGAGAGTCCGAATATATAATTACCTTCAAAAACGCCCTTGAATTGATGAAGAAATTAAAGGAAAAAGAAATGAGGGTTTGAGAGAAATTTGGGATGGTTTGTGAACGGTGAAGAAGAAGAAAATGAGAAAAAGATGATATAAAAAAGGGTGTTTATTTTTATTTTGGTTTCATTACCAAAATGATCCCTCATTTTCTTTCTAAACTCAATTTGCTCACACTAAGGTCAATTTGATTAAAATAAATTTTACCGACTCGAACCAATTAACCCGACTAACTCCTAACCCCAAAACACGGGTGTTACAATTCTCCCCCACTTAAGAAATTTCGTCCCCGAAATTACCTGACTGAAAGAGATACGGAAACTGCTTTTCCATATCCTCCTTCCTCTCCCAAGTGGCCTCGTCCACACCTCTACGTTGCCACCGCACCTTCACTAACTCAATCGATCTACCCCGCAACACCTTGCTGTCAAAAGCTAAGATCTCAACTGGTTCTTCCTCATAAGTCAAATCCGGATTCAATTCAATCTCTTCCACGGACATAATATGTGATGGATCGGACCTATACTTACGAAGCATTGAAACATGGAACACATCGTGTATCTTCTCTAGTTCGGATGGCAAACGTAACTGATATGCAACAGGACCAACCCTCTTCACAATCTCATACGGTCCTATGTACCTCGGACTCAACTTCCCTTTTCGGCCAAATCTCATCACTTTCTTCCACGGAGACACTTTCAAGAATACCTTCTCACCCACTGAGAACTCAACTTCCTTCCTCTTCAAGTCGGCATAAGACTTCTGTCTATCCGAAGCAGCTTTCAAACGGTCACAAATCAGTTTTACCTTGTCAGTTGTTCCCCTGAGCAAATCTGGCATAGGTAACAAATTCTGTCCCACTTCAGCCCAACAAACTGGAGTCCTACATTTCCGGCCATACAAGGCCTCATACGGAGCCATCTGAATACTCGACTGGAAGCTGTTATTGTAAGCAAACTCTACTAGAGGCAAATGCTTCTCCCAGGTACCTTGAAAATCAATGATACAACAACGCAACATATCCTCTAAGATCTGAATGACCCTCTCTGACTGACCATCTGACTGAGGATGATAAGAAGTGCTGAAGTTCAAACGGGTACCCAAAGCTGTGTGCAGACACTCCCAAAATCGAGAGGTAAACCGCGGATCTCTATCTGACACAATGGACTTCGGCACACCATGCAGTCTAACAATCTCACCAATGTACAAATCAGCCAATCTATCAAGCGTGTAATTAGTGTTGACTGCCAAGAAGTGAGCACTCTTCGTAAAGCGATCTACTATCACCCAAACTGAGTTCTTCTTCGTAGGAGTCAAAGGCAAACCCGAAACAAAATCCATGGTGATGTTCTCCCATTTCCATTCCGGAATTCTCAACGGCTGTAACAAACCTGAGGGAACCTGATGTTCTGCTTTCACTCTCTGACACACTAAGCATTTACTCACAAAGTCGGCTACATCTTTCTTCAAGCCAACCCAAAAGTACTCATTCTTCAAATCACGGTACATCTTCGTACTTCCAGGATGTATAGCAAACGGACTACTGTGGGCTTCAGTCAAGATCGTACGTCTCAAGTCACTGTCTTCTGGCACAACTATTCTATCTTTGAAACACAAAACCCCATCGACACTGAAACTGTAGTCTGAAGATCTACCTTCGGCTATATCTTGCACGTGAGGTGCCAAAGATCTATCTAAAAGCTGTTTCTCTCGAATCAACTGACCTAGAGTAGGTCTAACCTGAAGCTCGGCTACCAAGCCACCATCTCTGGACAAACTCAATCTAGCAAACATGGCTCTCAAGTCTACGGCCATCTTCCTACTCAATGCATCAGCCACTACATTGGCCTTACCTGGGTGATACTCAATAGTAAGATCATAATCTTTTAGCAACTCTAACCACCTACGCTGTCTGAGATTCAAATCTCGCTGGGTCATAATGTATTTCAAACTCTTATGATCGGTGTATACTGTGCATTTCTCACCGTACAAATAATGCCTCCAAATCTTCAGAGCGAACACAACTGCAGCTAACTCTATGTCATGGGTCGGATAGTTGCGCTCGTGGGTCTTCAACTGTCTTGAAGCGTAAGCCACTACCTTCCGGTCTTGCATAAGAACACACCCTAGCCCTACATAAGAAGCATCACTGTAAACTACATAGTCCTTCCCGGACTCAGGCTGTATCAAAATCGGTGCTTGGGTCAAAGCTTCTTTCAATTTCTCAAATGCTCTCTGTCTTGCCTCTGTCCACTCAAACTGAACACTCTTCTGAAGTAACTGTGTCAACGGAGCAGCTAACTTAGAGAAACCATCTACAAATCTTCTATAATATCCAGCTAAGCCCAAGAAGCTCCGTACCTCTATCACTGACTTCGGTTGCTTCCACTCAACAATGGCTTCAATCTTCTTCGGATCAACTCTAATTCCATCGGCTGACACTACATGTCCCAAGAAGACTACTTCACGGATCCAAAACTCACACTTACTGAGCTTTGCATATAACTGATGATCTAGCAAAGTCTTCAAAACAAGTCTCAAGTGTCGGTCGTGGTCTTCTTCAGTTCGCGAGTACACCAAGATGTCATCAATAAATACAACTACAAACTGATCTAAATACTGGTGGAAAATCCTGTTCATCATATCCATAAAAGCAGCCGGTGCATTAGTCAACCCAAATGGCATGACTAAGAACTCATAGTGACCATACCTAGTCCTAAAGGCCGTCTTCGGTACATCAACCTCTTTTACCTTTAGCTGGTAATAACCCGATCTCAAATCAATCTTCGAAAAGACCGATGCTCCTTTCAGTTGATCAAACAAGTCATCAATCCTGGGCAACGGATATTTATTCTTCACTGTCAACTGATTCAACTGTCTGTAATCTATACACATTCTCATGCTTCCATCTTTCTTCTTCACAAACAAAACTGGTGCACCCCAAGGTGAAGAACTTGGTCGGATAAAGCCTCTATCTGTTAACTCTTGCAACTGAGTCTTCAACTCTTTCAATTCTTTTGGTGCCATACGATACGGAGTAATCGAAACAGGAGCTGAATCGGAATAAGTCTCAATGCTGAACTCTACCTCTCTGTCCGGTGGTAACCCTGGCAATTCTTCCGGAAATACACTAGGAAAATCACATACAGTCCGGATGTCCTGAGGTCTAACCTCACTCATGTTAGGGTTCATCACATACGCTAGGTATGCTTCACACCCCAACTCAACTAATCTCTTAGCCTCTAACACTGAAACCACATTGGACAAGAACTTCACATTCTCACCCACAACCACAATCTCATAGTCATCTGTAAGCTTCAAAGAAATCCGCTTAGTTTCAAAATCTATCCTAGCTCTATGCTCTGAGAGCCAGTCAATACCCAGAATCACATCAAAACCATAAAAAGGAAGCTCCATCATATCCACTGGAAACACATGTCCCTGAACCATCAACGGACACCTTCGGTACATCTTCCTAACTACTACCGTGTCCCCAAAAGAACTAGTGACACTAATTCCTACCTCTAACATCTCACAAGGCAATTTCAAATATTGTGCATGCTCACTCAATATGTAGGAATGTGTAGACCCAGAGTCAATCAAAGATAACAAACCCAAAGACTGTATCGAGAAGTTACCTGCAATCACATCAGTGTCCCGCTGATCCCCACGCTGAGCATAAACTCTGGCCTGTCCTCCGCCCTCCGGCTGGACTGCAACTACATGTGCTAAATTTCTCTGGCCATCATTTCTCGGCTGAAAATTACCTCTACCGCGCCCGCGGCCTCTCTGAAAGTCATTGGCTCTAGCAAGAGCCTGAGTTGGTGCCTGTCCCACCAGATGTGGACAGTCACGCCTAATGTGGTCTCTAGCACCACAATTCCAACACGAATGAAAGTTTCCCCAACACTCACCGGTGTGGTTCCTCCCACAGGTAGCACATGTGGGCAACTTCCCACCAGTTCTCTGACCCTGATGGCCCTTACCGTGGTTACCGCCACCACGCCTATGATCATACTGATGTCTGCGGTCCTGATGCCTTTTAGCATCTCCTCTATCAAAGTTGCTGGACCTCTTACCCGAACTAGATCCACCTGACCGCCTGGTCAAACTCAAGCTGTGCTCTAAGTCCTTGGCCCTCGCTACCAAGACATCAAAATCAGTATAATCCGAAGCTAGGGTATACGTCTTGATTTCTTCATTCAGTCCATAACGGAAACGGTTACAGCGTTCCACCTCAGTAGGAACAAGCTCAGGTGCATACTGACTCAATCTGACAAACCGGATCTCATAATCAGTAACGGACCTATTCCCCTGAAGCAAAGCCATAAACTCTCTCTTCCTCTCGTCGAGGTATCGCGGACCCAGATACTTCTTAAAGAAAGCTGTCTCAAAGAACTCCCAAGTAATCTCGGCCTCATCCATACCCGTAGTAATGGTGACCCACCAAGTGTAAGCATCACCCTGAAGCAAGGACTCAACACATCCCAACTTACGCTCACCAGTACACCCCATCTGAGTAAGGATACGGACAGTCTTCTCAAACCACAACTCTGATCTCTCTGGAGTAGACCCCCTAAACTCTTCGGCCCCAAGCCCCCGAAGTCTCTCTAAAGGTAATCCGGTGCCCTCACCCTGACGGTGTGCTGCTGCCTGACCCCCAGCTACGGCAGCCTGAAACGCCCCAGCTATCGCCTGAACCAACGGAGATAAATCTATTCCGGCCATTCCTTGACCACCTTGGCCACCTCGGCCTCCTTGAGGTCCCTCTCTATCGGCCCCAGCCTCGCCTCCTACTCCAGGTGGAGGAGGTGGTGGTGGTGGAGGTAATGGAGGAGCTCCAATTCCAACCACAGGCTCTCCCACTTGAGCCCCAACTCTCTGAGCATCTGCCCGTGATTCCTGTCGAACCATCCTAGGCCTCCCACGTCGTCTCATGATACAGCTAGCAAAGTAATAACTACAACAAACAACAACAAACAGATAGGGATTACGTTAGCAAAAGCAAGGGTCCAACAGTGCTCAAGTATTCCTCTTTCAATTTTCTTTTAATTAAGTAATAGTAGCAATGGGCACTCGACTCAACATCAACACAACAATTCATGCTTCAATTCATCATACGGATAATCAAACAACGAGATCTCATGGCAAAACATATATCAAGCAATACAATTTCTTAACACATCAAGCTTACCTCTCTTACCTGCCCAAGGTCTCGGAAACCTTAAGCTCTGATGCCAACAAATGTAACCCCCTCATCCCGGTCTAGCCGAATGACCGGTCCGAGTGGGTCATCTTGTTTCTAGCCAATCAAAACATAATCATTACTCATAATTCAATGCTAAATTTCAGTCACCACTCCAATCCATAAACACAAGCCACACTTCAACAATTTCCAACTAAAACAATCACCAAATTTCTCATTTTCGTACTCCTATTTTACCCAGCAGAAAATCATATTTTCAATCACCCAAATGACATCTAAATGGTTCCAAAACACTTTCCTAACATACATATACCCTCAGCCCTTCAATTGAACTATAAAACTCATCAAAATTCAAGTTTTAAACACTTCAAAAATGGCCTCAAATACCCATTTCGGATTTTCACCCAAAATTACTCATTTTAACATATTATGTGTATTTTAACAAGACTAACTCAAAACCCAACTCAATAAATCAAAAACAATTGAAAAACTCACTAAAAACTCAAATTTTCATTAAACTTGAAAATCACAAAAGTGGGTAGTTTCGAAATATAAAGCTATGTAAACGTAGAGGATGAAGATGAGAGTCCGAATATGTAATTACCTTCAAAAACGCCCTTGAATTGATGAAGAAATTAAAGGAAAAAGAAATGAGGGTTTGAGAGAAATTTGGGATGGTTTGTGAACGGTGAAGAAGAAGAAAATGAGAAAAAGATGATATAAAAAAGGGTGTTTATTTTTATTTTGGTTTTATTACCAAAATGATCCCTCATTTTCTTTCTAAACTCAATTTGCTCACACTAAGGTCAATTTGATTAAAATAAATTTTACCGACTCGAACCAATTAACCCGACTAACTCCTAACCCCAAAACACGGGTGTTACACTTAGCCCTTATATTTAAAGGTTTTGCGTTCAAACCCCTCCAAGTGCATGTTTTTAATATTTTTCCTCCAGCAAAACGACGTCGTTTTGGGTTAAATTAGGCTTCAAAAGAGCCACACCAAAACGACATTGCTTTGACTTAACGAGTGTGTTAAGGGTTAATTGCGGAGTGGTATTTTTGAGTTACAAACTAAATTTCAGTGTTAGTTTTGAAATTTTTTAAAGTCGGTGGCATTTTCGAGTCAGCGGTCATAGTTGAGTGGTATGTGGTGTAGTTTACCTTTATTATTATTATTATTATTATTATTATTATTATTATTATTATTATTATTATTATTATTATTATTATTATTATTATTATTATTATCATCAATAGGTGTATTCCTAAAATATAATCTATCTCCTGATGCTACATATTCTATTGTAAGCCCCGTTTTGAATTTTATGCATTGATAATTTTTTCTATCATCAAGTCTTTAAGAATAAATAGATCATTTAAATGTTATAAAGTAGGTTGTATTTCTGTAGTAAATTTATTAGTTTCTAAAAGTTTAATAATTTTGTTATTGACTTCTTTTATATCTACCTTAGCTGTATTTGTATATTCATTAAAAGAGGTTCAACTAATTGCTAAATTTTCTACTAGATCTTTAATATCAGAATTTTTGTCTGGATTCTTAAACATAAACTTTCTTCTATTAAATGATCGGTTATAGATATAAAGTAGTTTAGTTTAAATTTAAATCCTACAACTCCCGCATGTAAATTTGATTGAATTTCTCCAATAATTATTTTTACTGGACTTTCAAATATTTTATCTAAAAGTACTAATATGAGGTATATCATGTCATCTTCTAAATAATAGTTTTATTATTATCATTATTACTCCCAAACGTATATACTTAATTTGAGGATATTTTTGTCTTATTCTTTTAATTTTATCTTTAGTAAATAGGGGAATTTTTGTTAATCCCCCTTTAGTGTCTTTAGCAACGGTATTTTTTTTAATCGGCAACATGCATGTTTTATTAAGATGTGAACATACATGACCATCACGCTCACAAGCCTCGTTAAAAACCTCTCAAAATCCTACAGAGGAAAAGAGTACTCATGAGCGTGTACACAGAACAAACACCAATAACCAAAAAATAATAGTCTAGGCGCATTGTGAAAACCAATTTGGCCTATCTACACCACTCTTTGCCAGAACATCCGCAAGCCTATTCGCCTCTCTGTAAACATGCTGAAAACATACATCGTTCAATGCCTCACACGCCTCATCAATCCGCCGAAACCAACGCCAAAACTTCCACGGCCGCTTCTCCAAATACATTACCCATGCCACAGCCGTTGTGGAATCCGACTCCACCACTAATGGGCGTTGTTCCCACCCCGAACCTACCACAATCTCCAACGCATGACAAATGGCTTGGAGCTCTGCTTCATTCGAATCTGCAACCCCTATCGGACCTGAAAATATTGCAAAAATATGCCCAAATTCATCTCTTAACACACCCCCACATCCTGCTTTACCCGGTTTTCCTCTTGCCGACCCATCGACATTGAATTTAAACACCCCTGCCGGTGGTCTTTCACACTGTACATTCGCCCGTGATAACGTAACCGGTGCCTTAGCTTCACACTTCCATGGAGAATCCCACCACGCCGATTCCAAAATCACACAATCACTATTTACCATCCGCACCCAATACATCGATCGCAGCTTGAATAGAAAAACAATTTCCCCCGATGTCGCCCGTAATTTATGAAACAAACCATTGTTTCGCGCCAGCCATAGCGACCAAAGTGTCGCTGCACACCCTGCCAACCACCAGTCTCGCATTTGTCCCATAAACAAAGAATCAAAACACATTTCCAGCAAAGTGTTTACCCTCCACGGCTGCACCATATCAACACCCCACCATCTGAAAAATCCCGTCCACACGTCCCAAACCGTTGGGCATTGTACCATGATATGGTCGAGCGTCTCCTCTCTTGTCCGACACCACACACAGCAGGCCCCTTCCCCCGCTAACGGCATCCCTCGTGCGAGCAAAACCTCCATCGTTGGCAATCGGTTCAGCCAAGCAAACCATACAAAATATTGAACCTTTGGCGGTATCGGCAGCCTCCAAATCATATTCAGTTCCGTGTCCACCTCCAGCCCAAACGATTGCATTAATTTAAACAAATTCGCCACAGAAAACTCACCGGTCTTGGAATGTAACCATACTAGCCGATCACACTGAGCCGGAAAAAGATGGAAATTCCAGCATAACGTACGAACCTCCTAGAGCTGGTTGAGTTCCAATGATCGCAATGGGCGAACAAAGAACTTACCCCATTCCTCATGGTCAAAATTACCTCCCTTCGTGTACCCCTTTACCGTCATCCCCTTCTCAATCACAAGGCGATACAATCTCGGAAACAAGGCTGCCAAAGGCTCACCACTACACCACACATCCTGCCAAAATATAATTTTCTCGCCATCACCCAATTGCCACATAAAAGCTTCCCTACCCATCAAACCATTCACCTCGCCCTCATCATGTATGTTAACAATTTGTCGCCAAACGGATGACATTTTCCGTAACCCCACATCTTTTGGCCACCATTTCATAACACCACAACCATATTTTGCATCGATAATTTCTCGCCAAAGTGAATTTTCTTGCATCGCGTATCTCCATCTCCATTTGGCTAATAGCGCTAAATTTCTTGCGCGCAAATTAACCACTCCCAAGCCCCCAAACCGTCGTGGTCTACAAGCAATTGACCAATTCACTCGACTCAATTTCAATTTAGTATCCGAACCACCCCACAAAAATCTACGTCGGATACGATCAATCCTATTTATTATACTCCTTGGCACCATAAATAAACTCATATAGTATAAAGGTAAGGCGGATAAAACTGAATTGATCAAGACTAACCTCCCCGCAAAGGACAACGTATCACGTTTCCATCCCGCCAAGCTGTCTCTGAAACGTTGGATTAACGAATCCCACATTTGTAAACTGCGCGGATTGACACCCAAAGGCAGCCCCAAATAAATAAACGGTAATGTGTCACGCTCGCACCCCAAAACAGAAGCTGTCCGCAACATCACTTCTTCGTCCACCCCCACCCCATACAATCTTGACTTAGCAAAGTTAATTTTCAAGCCGGATGCGTACTCAATACACGTCAAAATACGCTTCAAATCTCTTGCATACTCAAGCTTTGCCGGGAAGAAAAGTATCGTGTCATCCGCAAACTGCAAATGTGACACCACACATCCCTCGGCCACTACCACCCCATTAAACACCCCCAATCGCTTCGCATTACTCAAGAATTGATGTAGTAATTCGGCCACAATTACAAAGAGTAGGGGCGATAGCGGGTCACCCTGTCGTAATCCCCTCTGCATTTCAAATTCACCCGTCGGCGAGCCATTGACTAGAATCAACAACCTTGCTGTACTTACACACTCCATTACCCATTTACGCCATATCGCCCCAAATCCCATTTTGCGCAAAATATGATTCAGACAATCCCACTTAATACAATCATAAGCTTTCAAAAAATCTAATTTTAAAATTAGACCCCCCTCACCTCCTTGTCGTTTTTGCATCGAATGAATTGTTTCATTTGCCAGTAAAATACCATCTAAAATCTGCCTCCCCCGAACAAATCCAGATTGCACATCACTAATCAATTTTGGCAGCACCTCTTGTAATCTTTTTGCTAAACATTTAGCTAATATTTTGTATAACGAATTCAAGAGGCAGATTGGTCTAAAATCACTAACCACTTTCGGATTCACCTTTTTCGGAATAAGTACCACAAAAGTTGAATTCACCCCGGACGGAAGTTTACCCGATTTCGCAAAATCCGCAACAAAATTCATCACATCTCTCTTTAAAAAAGACCAACCCTTTTTATAAAACTCAAAGGTGAACCCATCCGGACCTGGTGTTTTCGATCCTTCACAACTCCACAACACTTTTCAAACTTCATCTTCGGTGAAATCCAACTCCAAACACGTCGCATCAAACTCGTTCAGGCAAGGAAAATCTATCAAAGCTTCCATCGATCCCGCCATCTCAATACGCTGAAAATGCTTCCGAAATTCAAAGAAAAAATAAGTTTTCAAATGTTGTGGTTCCGTTACCCATCGACCATGCCACAACGCCCCTCTAATCGAGTTACGCATCATACGTATCCTCGCAGCCCGGTGGAAGAAGTGTGTATTATGATCACCGTCCTTTAACCACGCCTATCTCGACTTTTGGCGCCAATGCACCTCACGTAATTTCGATAGCCTCCACAATTCCACATTTAGCTTCCACCGTTCCTCTATATCCTCCCATGTAGCCGAGTCATTCTCTACCATGGCATCAATTGCATCCAATTTATTAGTCGACAGTTTGATACGGCCATCTATATTCCCAAACGAGTGTTCATTCCACCTCTTTAGATACGACTTCATCCCTCGTAATTTTTCCAAAATATTCAACCTCCCCCAACCCACATCCGATGCCCCCAAACGCACCCACTCGAGTCCCATATTTTCCAACGATTCCTTTGGTAACAACCAAGCATTCATAAAACGAAATGGCTTCAATCCACTGTCCCTAGGATCACTTACCAACAACAACGGCACATGATCCGACACTCCCCGCGATAAACCAATCAATTGCAACCCCTGAAATTTGTCCAGCCAATCTGATGTCAATAAGAACCTATCTAGACGACTGCACTGTTTACCCGGACCAAACCAAGTATAACATCTCTCCCGCAACAGCATATCCAGCAAAGCATTTGTTTCCACAAATTCCTGTAGCATAATCATACCTCTCATAAGTCCCCGGCAACGGCGCCAATTTTGACACGTGTCGTAACGTGTCAAGAATAATTTCCTTCTTCCAAATAAATAAAATAAAGAAAGAAATTAAATTGAGTATAGATAGGGAAGTAGGAGTCGAACCCACAGGGACTTAGAACTTTCTTTGTCGCGCTTTTGTAGTTTCTGAACCAAGAGTTGTTGTTGGAGCTATGATAATGTGATTTAGGTGGGGGGTTTGTTTGCAATGAAATGTAATTTATGAGAGTAAAAGAAAGGTTTAAAATATTTAAAATACAAGAGATAATTCCTAAGTGATAATAAATAAATCCTAAAATTCTTAAATTTAAAAATAAAAGATAATCTCCAAGCTTTAATCCAAATCTCGGCTGATAAGTGATTCGGAATGCGACTGATAAGCTATCACGCGCTGCTGACATCATCTTCTAGAAGCATGTTGACGTGTCGTCGAGTCAGCGCATTCATGCCCCAATTCATGCCCACTAATCCAGCCATGAATCCAGAAAACTTACAAAATCCAGCCTTTTTAGCACATTTTCCAGAATCTGATGCCCTGCACAGAAAAGAACAGAAAATCACCAGCTAAGCATCTTAAAACAACTAATCAATGAGTAATTATTAATAAAATAATGTATAATTTAAGCACTAGTCAAATTCCCCCTCACTTATTCGATGCTTGTCCTCAAGCATTTCTCAATTAGCATGCTAAAAACCTTAAGTTGCCAACTCCAATTTCATAGAATTCCCAAGATCTCTTAAATAAACTAAATCAAGTAAATGTTGAAATTTAAGACCAATCAATCATGGCATAATCAATTAAGTGTAAATTTCCAAGGCATTTCAATCATCTACCAATTTCAAAGAATACAAGACTTAGCTCCTCACATGGTTCACTATTTTCGCTCAAGTGTTTCGGGTGAAAGAATCGCTCAAGCCTAAACTAATCGACTCATTACCATAGGCTTGTAACTAGGTCTAATCTCCACTACTTAATATGAAAATGATGCAAAAATCAATGGGACTTTAAAATGGGTTGTAACGGGGTTAAGGTTCGGGTAGTATAAGGGCCGAAAATGAGGTTTAAAATTCAAGGCAAAGAAAAAGATTATCTCAAAGAATTATTCGAAGAGAAAAAGGAAAACAAAAAAAATCAAATGACATCATTTTTTCATTCGAACTGTTTTTCTTTTTTTTCGAAGCAAACTTTTTCTGTTTTTTTTTCTTTTTTCATTTTTTTTCATTTTCACTGTCCGAACAGTATATTCGAATCGAACAGCATATTCAGACTGCACTGCACAGTTCTGTAATTTTTCTGCGCTGTATTTTTCTACATTGTTCGAACAAAACTACACTAATTTATTTTTCTGCACTGTTCGAACCAAACTGCACTGATTTATTTTTCTGCAAAGTGTTTTTTTTATGCACTGCTTTGTTCGATTCGAATCTGATTTTTTTCTTCTTTTCTCGCTTCAGAATAACCTTAACTTTGTCTTAAAAGGGTGACAAAAAGAGTGAAAAACAGAAAATTGGTTTGGGTTAAATGATGTGGTAAACAAAGAAAATGACAAGGCTCAAAAATTGGTTCATAAGGGAAAAATAAATAAAGGGTAGACCATTTTGGGGGAGAGAAAAAGGTTTAATCATAATGTCTCTATCATATTAAAGCATCATAATCAAAATGTGTAGTCTCAACAAGTATCGAGTTACAAGTTCTAGAATGCAATCGATTAATTCGGCACACTCAATTGAAACAAAAAGCAAGAATAAAAGATATGATCATTAAGCTCAAAACTCACATGAAAGGTTTATTGAACTAAGTCATGCATCCAATTCAATCAACAAATTCATGAAATTACCAAGAAAATTTTATATCAATTAGTTATGTCATGTTATCTTACATCCTAAATTCAACAAGAACGAGATTCAATTCACAAAGAAACACAAAAAAATTAAATCAAACAAGAGATTGGCAACCAAAATTATCAACAATTCTAACCAAGAAATAGCTCAATTTCAATTCTACCCCCTCACTTAGTCATTTTGTCCCAAAATGCATATCAAAATTAAAAGAGAATGAAAGTAAGAGCTCCCTGAAATAGTTGTGGTGGCGCTATCCTTTGACGATCTCTAAGGATGATGGGTGTCGGGCGGTTGTGGCGGACTTGCTCTCGAGTGTAGACCATGGCATCGGTTGAACGGGTTGGTCGAAGGTTGAGGTTGTAGAAGAAGAATTGTGACTGGTTAGCTAGGTTGAAGGAGATGAAAATGATAGTTTGGTGGGAGGAATATTTTAACGAAAATAAAGAGAGAAAAGAGGCGATGGGTTATCACGTTTGATAAGGGGATAAAATTTAAATATAAGTCAAATTTAAATTTTTTTTAAAAAAAAATCCGAATAAGGTAACTAAATGCTAAAGTGAATTAAAGAGAGGTTTTAAAAAAAGTTTCAAAAAAAGATTTTAAAAAGGTTTTCAAATTTAATAACGTGATAAAATTTTTCCATATTTTTAAATTTGTTTTAAATTTTCCCTTCATCAAATGTGATAAAAAAAATTATTTTAAAATAAGGATAAGAGATGTGTTTTAAAAATTAAGAGAAAAGGGATTTTGGATAGGGATAAGATGATAAGCCATGGTCCAAGGGATTTGCCACCGTGTTTTAAATTCCTACACATATTCAACCAAAAATTTGATTAGTAAGGGATTATCAGAAAAATAAAATAAGATTAACATTAGATATAAATTTAAATAAATTAAAGTAAAAATTGGAAAGAAGCAAAATAAAATAAAGAAACAAATATATTTGATTAAAATAAAATAAATAAATTATAACGAAAGGAAATAAATGGGTTGCCTCCCATTAAGCACTTTATTTAACGCCGTTAACTCGACAACCTGGTCATAGATCAAAACAAACTTTAATCAATAACTTTTGCTGAAGTCCCCGGCAACGGCGCCAATTTGACACGCGTCATTTTCGCGTCAAAATAATTCCTTATTCTCAATTAATAAATAAAGGAAGTTAAATGTAGTAAAAGAGAAGTAAGGGTCGATCCCACAAGGACTAAGAAAACTTCCTAATTTATGTTCGCTTGATCGGTGAGCCAGGAAGAGAGTTGAATGATGTTTAAGTAGAAGAAGGGGGTGATTTGTAGAATTTAAGTAAAAATAAATATTGTAGAGAATATTAAAAAGAAGTGAATTCAAATAAAGATTAGCTTCGGGCTTTTGCTTTGACTCAATTTCCTCAGATCATCGGAAAAGGTTTTTACTTCAGGATTCACGTCGGTTACTTGCCTACAAGGATCAATCCTTGAGACTTGTTTTTTTCTCTCCGGTAAACCGATAATCTAAAATCAATTTTTAGATTCCAGTTTTCTGGTTAGATTAGCCGCGGCTATCGCTGTTAAAAATAAACAGTTTTAAAGTTCTTGGAAAACCCGACTCGGATGTTGTTTCAATAACAACGGTTCTGATCTCAATTTTCTCTTAGTAATCAATTTACTAAGTGTGTTCTCAGGAAGTCGAATGTGCTTCAATAGCTGATCCTTCCTCCCACATATTTAACCAAAAACAACATCCTAACCAAAGTCAATCTTTAGTTTTAAAATTGTTTTGATTTTGAAATTAAGCTTAGAAAACCGAGAGAAAAAACCTGAAGTTACTTAAGTATTTTTCATCCCTCACGTTGAAATCGAATCATCGATTTAGCCTTTGGCTATGAAAAAAAATAAAACTTTATTAAAATAAAATTTCCTAAGAACAAATAAAAACTAAGAACAAGAGATGAAAGATGTTTTCTTTGAAGCTTACCCCAAGGGGTATTTATAGCTTCCTAAAACCCTAAAAATACTCTTAAAATGATAAGAGATAATCCTAAAATATTTAAAATACAAGAGATAATTCCTAAGTGATAATAAATAAATCCTAAAATGCTTAAATTTAAAAATAAAAGATAATCCCCAAGCTTTAATCCAAATCTCGGCTGATAAGTGATTCGGAATGCGACTGATAAGCTATCACGCGCTGCTGACATCATCTTCTAGAAGTCTGTTGACGTGTCGTCGAGTCAGCGCATTCATGCCCCAATTCATGTCCACTAATCCAGCCATGAATCCAGAAAACTTACAAAATCCAGCCTTTTTAGCACATTTTCCAGAATCTGATGCACTGCACAGAAAAGAACAGAAAATCACCAGCTAAGCATCTTAAAACAACTAATCAAGGAGTAATTATTAATAAAATAATGTATAATTTAAGCACTAGTCAAATATCAGGGAAGAAGGAATTATTTTTTACGCGAAAACGACGCGTGCAGAATTGTTCGAATATGCAGTGCAGAAAAAAAAGAAGTGCAGGAAATTGTTCGAGTCTGCAGAAAAATAAAAACAGAAAAAAAACAGTGCTGTTTGAAAAAAATACACTGCAAAACAGTTTCAGTTCGAATGAAAAAAAAACAGTTTCAAATGTATTTTTGGGATGATTTTTTGTCTTGAATTTTAACCCTTATTTTCCTATGAAATCAAGAAAGTGATGTGCTATGAGGCCATGATGATGATTTATGTTATGTTATGACTATGAAATATGCTATGATATTGCATGATTATATTGTGATTCATTAAAGCATGCATAAGGCATGTTATATGTTATTCTTGATATGTGACTACCTCACTAGGTAAGTGTGCCTAATGCATTTCATGCATCCATTTCAGGATAAGCAAGATTTGGGAATCGAGATCGGAGAAGTTGGAGCGTTGCACAAGTCACAATCAAGTTCAAGTAATATGTTTTGTCTCTCGAACTCCTAGTACGGTGGCAAGGCCTATGTAGCAAGTTTAATATGTTAGTATAGCATGTCTATGTGTTGTGTAAGTGCTTTTGGTATGGAATATTATGAAATGCGTGTTTAAGTGTTAACATTTTGCATTAAGGCTCAAGTTTGTGTTAAATTGGTAACACCAGGTAAACGAATTCCATTAGTCTTAAAACTCAGCATGATAATAGTTCTTGTCCTTAGAATGTTATGGGTAAAATTTTATGGTAATCAGATTATGCTAGTTTTGTCAAAATATGTAAAAACAAGTTAAAATCTGTCTTTTCAAACCTGCCGTTTCGAAACGGGTTAGTGTGTTTCGATACGGTTTTGCTACTGGAGACCCTTGTTTCGAAACGGGTCTAAGTCAAGTCAAGGTCGGTCAACCCGTACCGATACGGGTCAAGCCGTATCGATACGGTCAAGAAGGAAAAGTCAAAATCTTGACCGTGGTCAAGCCGTATCGAAACGGCTAGGGCGTTTCGATACGGACATCTTCTTTTTGACTTCTATAAGGTTAAATGGATTAATATGTAAACTCGGTAAACACTGCAAGGATAAAGATTGTTAAAAATTCAGATTATAAGCTCAGCAAGTTCATAAAGTCTTAATAAGATAAGTTATTAAGAAAGTTTTAAAGAAAAAGGAATAAAAGATTCTGCATCATTTCCGGTAACGCTCTCCGACCCGGGTTCTCTACCAGGCCGGGAAGGGGGAGTTACAATTAGCTTTCATTAAAACTATGTATTTCATATTTTGGGTTTTTCAAGAATTTTGTTAAAGGTTGTGACTTTATGAAATTTTAACAAAGCTTTTGATTTATAGTTGTTAGATAAGTTGTTTACAACCCTTAAGGTCCAACATATGTGAATTTTAAAGAGTTTTATAAAGATTCCCAGATTTAGGTTTTAATGGGGTTTTTGAAGGGTTTAAAAGCTAGTTTTGGGTGTGTTTGATGTTGGAAATTGAGGGCTGATGTTAGGGGTTGTTTTGGGAGCACTTAGGTGTGTTAAAAAGGTTGAAATCTTGAGATTTGGACTGTGCTAAAGGGCTGCTCGGGATTGAGGTTTTGGGGTTGTTCTTGGCTTGAAAATCTTGTGTTTTATGCTTGATTAGTTTTTTGGGTTTGCTACATTGAATTATGAACTGATTTGAGGTTGTTTTGAATGTGTTGAGATGATTAGAAGCAAGAGTTTGTGTTGGTGAAGCCTCGGGAACAAATCTGGAATCGTTGGAAGCTTGATCATCTAGTGTGTTGAGCTTGGATTAGTCGGTGAGTGGTTAAATGTTTTTAAATGGTTTTCGAGTATTGGTTCAAGCATGTGGACTAGGTCGGGCTTGGTAGACCCACCTAGAGTTGGGATTAGATTGGTAGTCTAATCCCAAGCTTTAGTTAGAGACTTTGGTTGAACTCTAATTGTTGTTTATGCCTCATGTTTATTTGTGTTATGGTGGATATGTATATTGTGATATACATGTATGTTGAGGCATGGTTGTGATGCATTGTGATATGCATGTGGATTGTGCATGATGGTGATCATGGTGAGTACGTGCTAAGCACGGAAGTTGTTATGAAATGATGTTGTGAATTGTGTTTAATATTGGCACTAGTATGCTTGGGTACAAATGATCGATCATTAGGATGTTTAGTGTGCACACGTGAGTCAAATGCGCGTGTGGTCTTGGTGATGGCAGTCATCAAGATGGAGTACGGGTTCGCCCGAAAATTTTTCTTATTTATATGTTAGTCGATGATGAGTGTAATCCCATCGACGGGGCGTGAGGATGAGTGGAATCCCCTCCGCGTGAACGGTGATGAGTGTAATCCCATCGTAAGGTAATGGTTGTTGTTGGATGTGAGTTCTAACGTTTATCCGTGTATTCGAGTCATAGATAGGTGCCAATATGTTTTGAGGTGTGTTGCCAATATGGATTAAAATATGTGTTTATATATGAGGTGGATTTGATCTTGTTGAGCATGTCATAATATTGGATGTATGTTCATGCATCATGTGTATTTTGGCTAATATGGATCGAAGGTAAGATCATGCAGTTTACCTTGGTTGTGCTCGTGCTTGGACCCTGCATTGTCGAGGTTTATTTTACGAGCTTACCCTCACTAAGCTTTATGCTTACGCTCTCTTTTGTCCGACAATGCAGATCCGTAGTTCGAGGGTTGCTAGTGCAAGAAGGGGGCCTCCAAGTGTGTGCTTTGTGGTGCTATCTTAGCTTTCAAGTATGGACATTTTAGTTATATGATGTAATGATCAAGCAATGGGACATGTATTGTTGATTTGAGCTTTTGAAGTATGTTGGTGTTGGTTTGTTTAGGAGCATGTTTAGACTCATCTTTATGATGTTGTTGGTTTGGCTTTTGAATGGCTTGTCATGTTTGTAAACCGTGTTTACTTTGCCTACCTTAAATGCCTAAGTGTATGTTTGTTGAAGCATTAATCTTAAGTGTTATGTGTGAAGCATGTTGTTGATTCCTTTAATGTATGGCTTCTTTATGTTTGGAGTGTTAAGCATGCTTGTGGATGTTTGGTTTGCCTTAGAGTTGTTGTAGGTGTGTTGAGTGAGGTTTTAGTGGGGTTTTGGGACATCCTTGTGCCATAAACCAGCTAAAACCAATCTGCAAATAGAGGGCGTTTCGAAACGGTTGGTCCCGTTTCGGTACGGTCTCTTTGTTTCGGGCCAGGCGTTTCGGTACGCTAAGGGCCGTTTCGATACGATTTTGCTACTGGAAATCTGAGAATTTGACGATAAAATGACGTATTGAAACGAGCTTTAGTGTTTCGGAATGACCTTCGTATCGTTGACCACGAGAAGTTGACCGTTAAGGTCGTTTCGATACGGGTCACCCCTGTTTCGAAACGGTCTCATCAGGTTGACTTTGGCCAGTTGACCAGGTCAAGGCGTATCGAAACACCCTATGGGCGTTCCGATACGGCCTGCTATTAAGATTAAAATGGGCTGTTTTAAGTATGTGTTCGTTGTTTCGCCTCGCTTGTTTTCTTCCGATGTTGCCTTCTTCACATAGGGTATAACATTACATCTAGATAAGATAATAATAATGAAAAGTTTTTCTTGGTCGGTAACCGAAGTGGAGCCTTAACGGGTTTCGCCTCGGTTATCCCCGTGTAGCCCACTCGGATCGGTCAAGCGTCCGGACCGAGACGAGGGGGTTACATAAGGACTTCTTACACCCTTAAGCCAATTTTTAATATTTGAATTCGTTTCCAACAAAAAAAAAGATTATTCGAGTCCCATCGAACCAACTTAGATATATTAAATAATTTTTTAGTAAAATATTTTTACAACATTAAATAAAATATATATTTCAAAATAACAAATTAAAAAATTGTAAGATTTTTTAATCAAATTTAAAAAAACATTTTTAAAAATATAAAATTAAAAAAATTAAAAATGTACTCTAATAAATTTTTAGAGGTGGAATGGTGCAAGTTAAGTCAAAACCTAACATTTGAATATGAAAATTTGAACAGAAGATTTACTCCCAAATCTGTCTTTTTTTTCTCTGGCAGACGTAGAATTTTCAAAAGTGGATAATCCTAACATTATACATTATTATTTTTTTGTTAAATTTGAAATGTAACATATGACTTTTAAATTTTCAAAATTACATACATGACACTTAGATTTGATTGAATTTTTATAAATTACTAACACAATTATCAACATGACAACATAGCATCAATTTACTTTATTATGACTTTGGTAATTAAATTTTTGAGCTAAAACTAGAGGTTTGGACCATTTTTAAAGTTTTTGACTAGTTAAATTCGTCAATTTGTATGTTTGGTAAAAAGAGGATTCTAATTGAGATTTGTGGTCAAACCTCTCAATTTGAAAATGCGGCTAAAAGGAGCTTTTTGGATCAGAAAATTTAATATTAGAGTTGTAAAGATTCTTTTATCCTTAACAATTATAAAAGATATCCAAATAAACTAAATTTAAATGATGACATTTGTAAGCTAATACTTTTTTTTATTCTCACACATGTATATTGTATTTAAATAACTCACATATACTTTTAAAGTAAAATATATTCTCATATATAATTTAAATAATTATTTTTCCTTTAAATATATGAAAATAATACATATGCTTTAAATATTACTTAAATTTAATATTTAATCAAATTGATTTAAACAATAATATAAATAATAAATTAATATATAGATCTTTCAAATATGCTTAGTAATGTTATATTAAAAAATAATTTCCATAATTTAATTATTATTAATAGATACAAAATATTGATAACTAATAAACTATTCAAACAAGTATAAAATATAATCATGTTCTTATATGTCAATTTGGTTGTTCAAATAATCAAACAACTATAAGTTAATCTTAATAATCACTTTTATACAACCAACTAAAATAATTCACTATTCAAATTAACTAATGAAATACACTATAATGTAATCCGTTATCAATTATCCGTTGATTGCTAAAGAGAGTGATATATGTTATAAATATAATTAATTATAATGACCCAATATGAAAAATAAATAGATATACTTATTTTTAGGCTAGAGGGGTACTTTTGCCCCTGAGTTCGACCAAAAAATGCAATTTTGCCCCTCGTCGAAAAGTGCACTCAATGTGGCCCTCCAGTCCATGAAATAGATCAAATTGACCATTTGACCAACGTGACCGTTACGGTGCTGACGTGGCATTTAACAGTGATGACGTGGCAGTCCATGATGCTGACGTGGCAGTACACGTGGGATGATGATGTGGTAGGAGGGGCTGAATTGATTATTTTAACAGAATTCGAGGGCATAATTGGTTTTTTCCCGAGTTTAGGGGCGTAATTAAAAGTTCAATAACTTATTTAATCTTTAAGCTAAAAAACTATTAATATTTAAATATTTGTAAAATATTAAAAAATATAAAACACATAATGAATTAAATATAAGTAAAAACATTAAATTATAAATATAAAAAATTAAAAATATTTATAAACCATTGGAGAATCTTTCGATTGTTTCTCGTTATGCTACGCGTACTAATGTTCCTTGAACATATTTTCAATTGAGACATCTTTGTATTAAAGTATTAATAAAGCCAAAATTCTCTTTTATTTCTCTACATCAAATATTAATGAGCATCAATTTGATGTAAAAAAGCGGAAAAAATTAAATTCTATTGTTACTCTAGTACAATGTTGATTCCGCTAAAAAAATTTTAACGAATAGTAATACTCAAAGTGACGAAATCGATTTTTTCCCTATAAAAGTGTTTAATTTTTTAACACTTTATAAAAACATTTATTAAGTTTTTACATTAAATTTTATCATTTTTTAATTTATAATATATTTTAATTTTTTATATAATTTTTATTTTTAGTAATTTTTAGAATATTTTATTTATTTTTATTAACTTTATGGATTTTTATAAAATAAATTGAAGAATATTTTAATCTTCTGTGGAGTCTTCACTTTGTTTTTTTTTAATTATCCTCACATAATAAAATTATTTATCTAGTTTTAATAATTTCATAAATTCTTATTTTTTTAACTAAAATATTAAATAAGTTATAAAACTTTTAATTAAAATCAATTATGCCCCTAAACTTGGGAAAAAACCAATTATGCCCTCGAATTCGGTTAACATAATCAATTCAGCCTCTCCTACCACATCATCATCCCACGTGTACTGCCACATCAGCACCGTTAACCACCACGTCAGCATCATGGACTACCACATCAGCACCGTTGACCACCACGTCAGCATCATGAACTGCCACGTCATCACCGTTAACTGCCATGTCAGCACCGTAACGGTCATACCTGAAGACAACGAAGAGGACGAATCATCAGAAGCAAATCTACAGCATTTAGCTTCACTAGGACTTGATTTATGCTGATTAGTTCTTGGAATTTGCTACAATTGATTAAAGATATCGTCATAAATCGAATCTTAGTAATCCTCTTTCATATTCTTTAGAAGGACTCCTTTGGTGTAAAATGTAAGTAACAGTCACAATATCAGGAAAGCAATTCGTCATGTATGCCTAACTCGGATAGTATGACGAATTGCTTTGGAATGGCTTATAGGAGCAGAATATCCTATTGAATTCGTTAAAGAAAAAAACAAAAGAGACGAATAAAAGCTATCATATAACTACAATTATCAAGTCAAGAGATTTTTCATGATATCTCACCACTAATCACTTCACCATCAATCGGCAAGCCACTTGAGAAGTGGACATGCAATCTTTTCATGCGCTTCAAACCCGACTCCAAAATTGATTCTAGATTCTTCTTATAGGTTCCATGTATGCAAACTGCAATTGCAGGGAAAATCTAGAGGATTAAGCATAACAAAAGACGTAAACCAAGAGCATTAATCTAAGAGAAATGATGTTCTTATTCTTACATTGCACTTCATCGGCTGAAAGGATTTTTTTTTAATAAGCTTTTTGGACTCGACCGTCTGCAATGCAAACACGTGATGTCTTCATCAGATAGTGCATACACATCAACAAAGATGCTCAAAACAAGAACTAAGCATGAACTTGTGGGGAAATTCGGATAAAGAATGAAGGAATTGAATTATTTTTCAAAAGGAGGATTCATCACCGTTACAGTGTGACCTTGGTTTGCACGTATCAAAAGCTCCCCATTCTCCTCCAGAAGGCTAAATCGCTGCTTATTATCCTTTCTGACGGCCTACAATCACAAAAACATTTAACCACGACTCGTTTGAATTTTGACAGAAACTCACGAAACAAGACTATAAACATTTTCCTTTCACTGACATCGCTTTACACCAACATTTTGGAGACCATGGATTTAAACTACTACTGGTGACAACTAAAGATTGCTTATAAGAAAACAAGAAAAGTATCTAAAGAAGCCATTTTCATCTTCGACCGCAATAAGTTTCATGTTTGAAGGAAAAAAATTGGAAAATTTTCAATCAAAACAATAAACAATTCTCAAGTTTCAGCAGTAAATAGAGACAAGAAATGCTTCACAAACCCTACCTCTTTGATGTCATCAACCGTGTGTGGCCTTAAAGGAATATTTGCAAATGTTTTCAAGTTCAGCTTCAATAAATCTTCAACTTTGACATAAAAATCGTTTCTCATATTCAAATTCAGTTCAGTAGCCATATGTCGCAGAATTCGTGTCCTGAAGATATTAAAACCAAAACAAAATACTAATAAATAAACAAATAATCACTTCAATCGAATACACCCATGGTTGTAACTTGTAAGCAAAAACAATGCAGGAAAAAAATAGACAGAATGTTCTAAACTGCAACGTCGCTTACAAGAGTCGACCAAGAGCATCAATTTTGTCCTTGCCCCCTCCACGGCCTCTGGATCTTTCTCGGTCATTTTTCAACTCTTTTCCTCTTCCTCCGACTCCACTGCCAAATCCCCCAAAAATAGTAGAGAGCGAAATTATTACCGAATGATCAACCGATTATTGATAAATCCTCCCCAAATTTTTAAAAAAGTACCTTCTATTTGAATGAGCAAAAGAAGTAAACGACGACGACGACATGGTGTTGTTAAGGTTTGTGTTCTCCACGAGAGATAGGGCACGAAACCTGAAAAATTGAGAGGGGACAGGTGGACATCGAGTAAATGCTACTATTAGTCGGGGTGGCGTGGTTTGAAGGTGTGCGAACTTTTGAAGATGGTAACATTGGCGCCACCCAGCACAATCTTTATCCTTGCAGTGTTTACCGAGTTTACATATTAATCCATTTAACCTTATAGAAGTCAAAAAGAAGATGCCCGTATCGAAACGCCCTAGCCGTTTCGGTACGGCTTGACCACGGTCAAGATTTTGACTTTTCCTTCTTGACCGTATCGATACGGCTTGACCCGTATCGGTACGGGTTGACTGACCTTGACTTGACTTAGACCCGTTTCGAAACAAGGGTCTCCAGTAGCAAAACCGTATCGAAACACACTAACCCGTTTCGAAACGGCAGGTCTGAAAAGACAGATTTTAACTGGTTTTTACATATTTTGACAAAACTAGCATAATCCGATTACCATGAAATTTTACCCATAACATTCTAAGGATAGGAACTATTATCATGCTGAGTTTTAAGACTAATGGAATTCGTTTACCTGGTGTTACCAATTTAACACAAACTTGAGCCTTAATGCAAAATCTTAACACTTAAACACTCATTTCATAATATTCCATACCAAAAGCACTTACACAACACATAGACATGCTATATTAACATATTAAACTTGCTACATAGACCTTGCCACCGTACTAGGAGTTCGAGAGACAAAACATATTACTTGAACTTGATTGTGACTTGTGCAACGCTCCAACTTCTCCGATCTCGATTCCCAAATCTTGCTTATCCTGAAATGGATGCATGAAATGCATTAGGCACACTTGCCTAGTGAGGTAGTCACATATCAAGAATAACATATAACATGCCTTATGCATGCTTTAATGAATCACAATATAATCATGCAATATCATAGCATATTTCATAGTCATAACATAACATAAATCATCATCATGGCCTCATAGCACATCACTTTCTTGATTTCATAGTTTCCCTTGGATCGATTCTTTGTATGCGGATACCCGAATTCCACCACTACACCATTCATAATCAACATGGTCCATACCCTCCACTACACCGATTTTGACCATCCTACAATACATCCCTCCACTACACCAAGTCATTCTTCTTCTACAGAGCTCATGAATTCATTGGCATGCCAACCGTATCCGATACCTCGAATCCAAGGTTCTTAACAATATTTCATAGATCACATCCGCATCATATTATGAACATATATAAACATCACATGACAATAATAACATAGCATTAATCATAGAATTGATGCAATCTTACCATGCACTTACCAACATACAATCGATGACGTAAAACTACTAACTCAAGATTAGTATTATCAAAGGTAATAACATAATCGAGTAGGCCCGTGCCTAACTCGAGACGCTACTACACTCACCTTGATCGGCTAAGGCTCCTAAGGTTGATAATACCTCGATCGATGCTTGAGTCCTTTCTCTTATGATGGCACGGACAAAACGAGCTTCTTAAACAAGGGAGACCAAAGCTTTGGTGAATCTATCATGGAGGTTCTTGCTTAAGCTTGAGGTAGAAGACAACAATGGTGGTGCTAGCTTATATAGGAAAGAAGGGTGCTTTACTTCGTAGAAAGTCTAAAGCAAAACTCTTACTATTATTCTTCTATTTATAGAGGCTGAAGAATCATTATTTAATTCCTGCCTTCAAACTAACCAATAGGAGAGTTTCCTATCTCCAAGGGTTTGCCACATTAAAGGCCAATAGAAAGCTTTCCTTGCTAAGTGGGTTTGCTAAACCCAACATCCACATCTAATTCTCATCATTTACTGAACCAAAGACGTCTCCTCGGTCTTAAAATACATAAAAAGGAGCCAAGCATGCAGGTGACTCAGCTAAGGGCCGATTTCTTTGACTTTTGGGACACTAGCCCTGTTTTCTGCAGGGTACCGTTTCGGAACGGTCGAGGTCGTTTCGATACAGTCTTGCAAAATGCCAAAAAGTTAGTTAGTACCGTTGAACCGTATCGGAACGCCTAACTCTGTTTCGGTACGCCCAAGCTAGGTCGTTTCGATACGGGTCTCAGGCGTATCGAAACGCCTGGTCCAGAAACGTTAACTTAGGCATGCAAAACATCCTTAACTCGGATTTTAATTTCATAAAATCTTGGGACGTAACTAACCAAAAATTCAAGGTTTCAAAACCTAATATAAATTTTCCGATCATCGGAACCTATTTTCGACCGGACCGGTTTTCGGGGTGTTACACTAATGGTACCAAAATGAAGAGGGAGATAAGGCCAAGTCAAAAATGCAATTACCTTTTGAAAAGCACCTAAGATGAAGATGTAAGGTGATGGAATAATGAAATGGAGGAGAGAGCTCTCTAATGTCGTGGAAATGCAATGGGAGAGAGAGGGAAGAAGATGACAAGGGATATTTTAAACAAAAAGGGTTTTAATTGAAAGTCTACTTATTTACAATCTTGCCATTAATGAGGATAGTCATTTAAATTTCTCAATTCCATGGAATTGGGCTTTAAAACCAAAACATGTCCAACATAAAGTATTTATTTGAAAACCCGAGGCCCAAAAGATTATTTTATTATTTTAATTATGAAACCGAAACCCGAAACATTATGTTAATATTATTTTCACCCGACCCCCAAACCCGGGTGTTACACCTTAAACTTTTGAAAAAAATCAATTAATCCCCTGGACTTTTTTTGCACCCAATTAAGCCCTTGAACAAAAAAATATAATCAATTAAGCCTTTGAACCAAGAAATGTAATCAATTAAGACCTTTGACCAATTTTAACCATCAAATTTTGACAGTTTTTTGATCTGTTGGTATAGTGCGTCGTATCACAATATTTCCACTTGACATTTTCATAAACTTTTTATTTTATTTAAAAAATTCATTAAAAGTTATAAAAATTGTATAAGGCTTATAAAATTTATAAAAAAATTTATAATTGCAACATTATAAAAAATTTAATTTATCTAGGTTGGTTCGATGGGACTCGAATAATCTTCTTTTTTGTTGGAAACGAATTCAAATATTAAAAATTGGCTTAAGGGTGTAAGAAGCCCTTAAACTTTTAAAAAAAAAGTTATTATAAATGTGACTCCACTTTTAAACATTTATGTTTTGTCTCTTAGTCCCAAATCATAGCTTTGACCACTTAGGCAAACCTTATTGGCTAAAATTCTTTTAATTTATGGGAAATGTATTTCACTAAATAATTGTTTTTCATTGTTAAATTTAGTTATTTTTTTCAATTTTACAAAATATTAATGAAAACAACTCACAAGGCGATCATCATCATCACAAACCATCTTGTACTATTCCCCTGTTTGAATGGAATTAAAGTATGGATGGTGTTAGCTACCTGAATTACAAACCATCTTGTAGCAGTCTGATCATCATCACATATAAACCACTCACGATATTAAAATTTAAACGAACATGAACCAAATATAAAAACCTTTAAAATTAAATAAACGAACAAAATTTTGTTCGTTCAAGCTCGATTCATTTACACCAATAATTTTCTTCTCACAAGTTTAAAATCGTCAAAATTCTCCATCCAAATCCAAGAGTGGAGGCTAATATTTTGACCCTCTCCTAAAATATTAATTAAATGATTTGATTTCAAAATTATTATCTGATATTCCCATGGTTAAACTTTTAAATTTCACAAATTACCCCAATCTATGGTTATGTGTAATTAATTAGTAGTATTTAAATAAATAAAAACACATATAAATAGATTCGAACAGCTTGGCAATGAATGTTAGGGATTGGGCTTGGGCTAATGGTCTATCTTCCACATGTTTGGTCCAACTAAATATTTTTATAGATTCTGCCGCTAATCACATATTTTGATTCATAGATTTTCCTTTTTGCAACACATATTGACACATTCAATTGATCTCCGTAAAGTCAGATTCATATATCAATTCCGATTAGAAAATTAAAGTATTAATTTAAATCATGAAATCAAATTCAATTATCAAATAAAATATTAGCCCCTAAGAAAATAATAATGCTTTTATAAAGTTACAATTACAAAGAATATATCGTATGATTGTCAGAATTAATCAATACACTGTATAACTACAATTAAAATCAATTATTATGACGCACAAATAAATAGATTAATAATCAATATATCAAAATAACCCTGAAGAGCTTTAACTCATAATCAAATTTTTTTTCTTAATTAAGTAGAAATGTTATATTTTCAAGATAAGAATTAAAATAAAAATAAATAAATAAATCAGCACGTGGTGAACTGTCTCAAAATAAAATATTATATTTTCAAAAAAAACATTGAAATAATATTACAATTCGAAGAACTTTAGACATCATTTCTAAATGGGCCGCTTATAATTAAATTTCGAGACTATAGTATTTCAACTGTTAACCATAGTACTTATTCATAGGTGGGGCTTCAACCTACTCATCATCTAATATTCAATACGACTTTTCTTTCACTTTTTCTCCCCTTCCAATAACCGAACCGAATTGATTTTGGCATGTATTACAAGTGGTCCATGTATATGGTTGTTTGTTGTTCGGCCAAAACCTAATTAATTGATTATATTAAAATTTAATTCAGTTAATTAGTAAGTTAATTAAATGTTTGATTAATTAATGGTTGTTGTTTTTTGAATTTAATTTTCGGTTAATTTAATTCGAAATCAATTAATTAATTGAATTAACTAAATTTTAAATATATAAATAATATTTTTTTAAATTTTAAGTTCAAATCCTATCAATAACTCATAATATGTATATATGAGTTCTTATATTATGCACAGGCAGTAAAAAAAAAATTCCACAAACCTGCCCAAATTCACCTTAAAAATTAAAATTCAATTCCTTAATTTTAAAGCCCTGAAACTTAAATCATACCCTAAATTCTAAAAACTTAAATTCTAATTATATATATATATATATATATATATATATATATTAATAGAAATGAAATTAAAACTAATAGCTGCTAGCATCAGTTAGTCCTACGGTAGGGAGGACCCATAAGTCTCTGGAAACAAGATTTTGAAAGGAAGTGGAAGAAGATCAAATCTAAAACTATTATTTGAAAATGATCAAATTCACCTAATTTAGTTCAATTTAATTAATATTTTCTAAAAAAACCAGTTAAATTAACCATTAATAATTTTAAGAGTTCGGTTAATTTTGTTTTAAGTAATGATTATTATCTTACACATAAGCGGTGTAAATTTTTTTTTGTTTTCACAAACGCCTTAACTTTAGGGTTTAGAATTTTAATTTAGGGCTTAAAGTTTAGAGATTTTAGTGTAAGAGCTTAGAATTTAGGGTTTAAAGTTAGGGTTTAGTTCTTAGGGTACTATGATTAGGAATTTAGGTTTTAACCTATATACTCTAAATTTTAACCATAAACCTAAAATTCTATCAACAACCCCTAAATTCAAAAACTACTACACCTAAACCCCTAAACCCTAAATAAAATCTGTAAATCCTAAAACTAAAATGCTTGTGTAAACAAAATTTCTACACACGTTTTATGAAATAAATACCGTTTAAATAAGGGATAAATATTCTATACACATGCGGTGGAAACTAAAAGTTTCCACAAGCGCCTTAGTTTTAGGGTATAAGGTTTAGGGGTTTAGGTGTAGGGGGTTAGAATTTAAGAATAATTGTTTCAATTTAAGTTTTATGGTTATAATTTAGGGTTTATAGGTTAAAATCTAAATCCTCGCCATATTACCCTAAAAACTAAACCCTAAACCTTAAATTGAAACAACTATCCCTAAATTTTAAACCCCTTACACCTTAACCCTAAACCCTATACCCTAAACTAACTTCCTATACCCTAAAACTAAGGCGCTTGTGGAAATTTTCAGTTTCCACCGCCAGTGTATTGGATATTAATCCTGAGTTAATAACCCTGTGTGTGTCCCCTTTGGATCTTCCTTCGTTCATTTAATCAATGTATAGCAGATAGGCGATAGCGACGGAACTCCGCACGCAGTGACGGATCTATATGGTCCCTTGGATGGGCATGTGCCCACCCTGAATTTTTCAAACCTTACACATTTGGCTTCAATTTTTATAACCTTTATGAATTAGTTCTTAAATTTTATGACTTGTGCCTACCCTGAAATTTTGAGATTTTTATGATTTATACCCATCCTAAAAAATGTTTTGATTTGTGTCCACCCTAAAAAAAAATTCTGGATCCGCCACTGTCCGCACGTAAACGCTAGTGCCACTGCCATCCATAAACAAGCCAAGCCGACTTTTTGCCGTGTCAGTCATCTCGGTGGGGCTCCATTTTTGTCTGAACCTGGAGCTTTTCTCTGGCTTGCAGCACCAACCAAACGGAAAATTGTCGATTTCTGGGAATCTCTAATGTGGGTCAGTACCCATTACATCAATTCGGGTTGATTTCCCGGACCAAGAAGAAAAGAAAAAGAATCTGAAAGGGAGACCAGGATCTTCCTTTCACGTTTCAATTACGCTTGACCGTGATATCTCCATGCCATTATTGAAGGGAAAAAAAAAAAAACAAGATAATATTAACTGCTAATATGGATTCAACATTTCCACTAGTCTACTCGTAATTCAACGTGTAAACAATTTTCTTTGCTTTCTTTTCATCTGCTATCATTAACATGCATGAACCAATTATGTTCAAGTTTCATTTTTTCTAAATCAAATAATGAATTAAAGAATCACCTGTGTAATACTTCCTCCTAACAAACAATTGTTGGCCGACCAAATATACCATGGCTTAGCGAAAACTGATCGCATGGACATGGTATGCACCCAAGAGTAACAGCTTGGCTGGGAACAAAAGGATCACTAGCAAATGCATGTGCAGCGATGTGACTAGCTTGCCAAACCGTTTCAAGGATGTCCTCCCTCCAGCCAGGTTGAATTGTTCTTGTCCCGAGGCTGAACCGAATGTTACAATGGGCTTCCTGAGAATGATACTTGCATTAATGCCACGTCGAAACAACAGGGACCACCAGTCCTTGCGGCGTTGCTCTCTCTTGGTTTTCCTGATGCGGTTTTGCTCTTGACGGATCACGTCTCATATACATTTCAAGTAAGATTTCATGTCGTGATCTCTTAGGATTGTATGCGGTAAGGTCACTTAAGATGTCGAGTGGGTGCGGTGAGTTAAAGAAAACTCTCAACGCAGCCCGTAGCAACTTCTCGTCACCGTCTTTACTTGAAAATGGACAGCTTAGGAAATATAGACCAGTTCCCGAAGGAAGGAGATGATGATGTGGAGAGAATTTCTCATCTGGTTGTAAAATCAGATATTGCCCCATTGGTGCATACAATAGCTTCTGTAGTAAAGACAAAGATTAAAGTCCATGTTCTAATTTAGATGCATATCTGACCTTTGGAAATGTAGAAACAGTACCTGATTAGTGAGACAAGGATGGTGGCGAAGTTTTCCATTAATAGCCTTTAAAAGCTCGGCAACATGGTCGGGAAAATTACAAGAGAAGGCTCGGGGAACAATGTCTCTGTGCATTGTAATTGCTTGAACATGACTTCGTGGCAACCCGAGTTGGTGAAGAAGACGATCACCCCCACACATGATGCTTGGAGATCCAAACATTATAACTGGAAGTAAAGAAGAAGCCGGCACTTCACCTCTTATCAGCAACATGAGATTTACCAGTAGTGACAAGCTGCCACCAAGAGAGTGCCCGGTGAAGCGGAAAGTTGCACGATTGCCATGACATTTTAAGTGAAAACGGACTTCAGGCAGCATTTGCTCATAAATGCCTTTAGCTATGCACAAGAACATCCAGTCCCTTAACCAAAACAGATTATATTGCACTTATCAACACAGGAAATAAATACATTTATCACAGTCCTGATTGTCATCTAAAGAAGTTAATATGTAAATAGATATCTGATGCAGGTTCAATGAGCATTCTTATACATTTAAGAATCCGAAAAAAGTTGGATAAAAGATTAACAAGCAACAAATAAAGAGATTACCTCAAATTGAATAGGCTCAAAAAGTAGATTGGCTTGCCAAGATGCCAATGACTCGGATCCCTACATATACATTGATAACTAGTTCAAAATGTAAGGACACATCCAAAATGCAAATTGAATCAATCTAATAAACTCTAAATAAATCTGCAACTCTTGTAAAGAGAGCATGTACTATTCCCCTGTTTGAATGGAATTAAAGTATGGATGGTGTTAGCTACCTGAATTACAAACCATCTTGTAGCAGTCTGATCATCATCACATATAAACCACTCACAAGGCGATGAATGTGTCGAGTTCAAACCATCGGCAACAGCCTGCTTCACTTCTTCCTTAGCAGCAACCACAGCGGTCACAGAGTCCGTAGTTGCCATTAAAGAGGCCACATCAGGGTCTATCGTAAGGGAACCGCTGTCACTTCCATTGCCATCTTTGGATGAACAACCCTTAATGCTTTCAGGATTCGACGATTTGAATGGAAGTATGGTCCTTGTATGGGACTGCAAATAAGAAGCAGCCGAGGCAGCAATCTGATATGCAGCGGTTGCCCATATTTTTCTGCTCATTGTCACCTGCATCATCCTTATTCCTTTTAGCCTCCTGATTTTTAGAGGATGCACCGATTTGGTCATGGTTTTTCTCGGCTTTCATTGTCGATTTCGATGAAGTAACCAAACGCAAACCATGATATATTAGGAGACTTTCAGGCTGAATTTTTATCCCAAATGTGAAACAAGGGAAAAAAAACATGTTAGTCTTCATAGATAAAAAAGAAATGCTAATGTCTAAAACAAATTTCTGGATTCTTTTACCTTAATCTTTGGAATCATGTAGGCCAAGCATCCAAGGTAAGACATTTGAGCGTACAACTTAGCGTCAGTTAACGACACCCTTTTTAGCATCTTGGAAAACGTATGCTTATTGATTTCAATTTCCTTTATTTCATTTTCATCTTCATCACAAACACTGCAGAATTCACAGATTTCGTCCTCCTCGTTAACGGTGTCGTTTTCGTTGTTTCCTTCTTCGGGTTCCCCTACTTTTTCCCTCCACAACGACTTCACGTCCAAAATCTTCATGACCCAATTCCCATTTTGCCCTTCCGGCGTCCCGTTCCCTTCGTTTACTTTTTCCTCCCCTCCGTTATCATCCTCCAACGAAACCGTATCCTCAACGGCCATTCCGTTGTACCTCGTGCCATTTCCAGCTCCGGCCCAGAAAGATTTCAAACGGTAACGACACGACAACCTGGAAAACGCGGTCTTCTGCGACGGTACAACCGCCGCGGGTGGCGTGGATTTATGATTATCCAGCAAAGAACGTGCCACCGGGCTCACTTGCGTGGCGTTGGTCCTATTTTCCAAAGGCCCAGTGACCGAGATCGCAGGTGGAATCCCCGTTTTCAAACAAAGCCCGTCCATTTTCCCTTTCCTCTCAAATAACAATTTTTCCCGTTGAAACTTCTTTTTTAAGCTTCTATCCAAATGTTAGTAAAAAAACACACAGAAATATGAGGCGGCGGCAATGGCGGGAAGCACGGCGTTAAAGCCGTTATAACATAAATCAAACAAATAGCTTCTCTTTGTTTGATCGTTCAACCCGTTTTCTCGTTTTAAGATTTGTGTTTGATCGAAATTCTATATGAATCTGAGAGAAAAAGGGGTTCTAAATAGGCGGAAGAAATGTTACAAATTCATGTAAACAGCAACAGGTTGATCACCTACCTCTCTATATCCATTTAAAACAAAAAACATACTACAATGGATAATTAAACTGCAAACGGCGCCGTTGGATGGGACTTTTCAAGTAGATGCTACTTTGTTTTTTTTAATGATAAGTAGATGCTACTTTGTGGCATTTTTATAAAATACTTATTTATAAAAATGACCTACAGTCAGAGTTATTTAAAAAATAATTTTCAAATCGTCCACGAGCGCAGTTCACGACTTCGCGCTCTGCATGAAGCGAGTTTCGTCCTACGTGGATGTACTTTCAGATAACTCAATTTAAAATTATGGGATAAAACCTTGTGTTTTTCAATACGTGAGTTCTCCAAAAATTGAAGGAGCGGATGAATTTATCGCAAGTTTAATCGTAGGGACCTCGCGTTATGCGAATAGCGAGAATCTTTATAATCGAGGCTGAAATACAAGGGTGTATAGGCATGTTCGAGGCGTTTTATCGTGTCATTAGTCCAAAATTTTTCATTATTTTTTTCAGCTTAGAGGCGTAGTATTGGAAATGATCTTTTATTCGAGACTGATATTGGCACGTACGAGACATTGCAGATGGTGTTAAAAGCGCGTTGAAAATGGTTCGAATACTAGTTTTTGTGCAAGATTAACAAGTTGAAATGGCTTAGTAGGCATGTTGGAGGGGTTTTTTCAAGTTATTGATAGGAAAATCTTCGTAATATTTAAGGTTAGAGGCTTAATATTGATACTTATCTTCCATTTGAGACCGATATTGGCACAGAGGAGACATTGTAAACGATATAAAAATCGTCATGAAAATAGTTCTAAACCTTATTTTTGTGCATGAATAACATGGTTAAATGCCTTAAGATTCATGTTTGATGGGTTTATGCGGGTAATTAATCGCACAATTCGTGTAATAACTAAGCTTAGAGGCGTAGTATATGAGGCGTATAATTGTAATTAAAAAGAATTGCAATTAAAAAATGGGAGAAGCTGCAATTTCGAGTCATTAAGTAAGTAATTGTAATTATAAGTTAGGGTGAGAAAGCTAATTTTGAGGCGTTGAAATGGTTCGAAAGAAGAAGTTTTGAGCATTAATTACACGGTAAAATAAATAATTTTTAAACTACTACATAAAAGGAAGAAAATAAATTATTTTGTTAGGCCACGTAGACGGCCAAAATTTACCATAAACATGCGATTAATTGTACCCCTAAACATGCTTTCACGTCGTTGGCTAATTGTTAGGCTTGATGGGCTCGATTTCTTTCAACTGTTATGAATTGCCAAGTGGTGGAGAAGTTGAATTTTTGGGTGATTGAGGCGTGGAAGCTAAAAGATAAAAGACACAATGATTTAAAGTGATTCGGCCTTCTAACAAGCACCTACATCCACCGCCTTAGCTTCTCACTAAGGATTTCACAACCAATTCACTAATTGATTCGTCCCTTTTTCTAGGATGAAGAGGAAACCCTTACAACGATCAAAGCTCTCTAGCCCAAAGCTTGATCAAACCCTCTCTACAAGAGATAAAGATAAGCAAACTAAAATTCATTTTACAAGGTTGATGTTTGCACACTAAAGCACTCACCCAAACCTAAACACTTGCGAAAATTTGACAATTTAGGCTTACAAGTGTTGTCGATACAAAGAATGAATAATTGAGGCTCTAAGACAAATTTCTCATCATATGGTTGTTGACAATTGAAGCATTAGTCTTCTCTTGATGCTTGGAGGTCCCTTTTATACTCCCATTTGAGTTTGTAGCCGTTGAGAATTATTGGGATTGAATTGGAGCCGTTGGACACTTTATTTCCTACCATAAATGCAGTTCTGGTGATGTCTGTTTCGATACACTTGTAGCTGTATTGAAACACTCTTCTTCAGAACTAGCCGTTGGAGTCTGATGCAGTGTGTCGTATCGAAACACTTTGGGCCGTATCGAAACGCCCGTATCAAAACGCCTAGTGTCGTATCAAAATAGCTTGCAATTCAAATAGTCGTTGAGAAATAGCCGTTGGGGTGTATGCCACGTAGGCGTATCGAAACACCAAAGGGTGTTTCGGAACATCACCTATCCGTATCAAAACATGTAAGCCATGTATCGAAACGTGTTCTGGCAGTTTCAAAACATATCGATACAGATTATGCTTGTATCAAAACAAGTACATTAAAAGTAATGGTTTGGCTACTTAAAAATGTTTCAAACATTGCCAAACCTTTTAAAAACACCTCAAACTTATTTTCAAGTTTTTTTTTTTGACTAAAAACATATTTTAAATTCTTTTCAATTTAGTCTAAAACATTTTTCAATTATTATATCAAAATATATATTTCTACAATCTCCCTCTTTTTGATATAATAAAACCAACTTGAAAAATTGTTTAGGATTCTCCCCCTCAGTATTTAAAATTTTGGATAAGAGATTTTAAAAAGTTAAATGAAGTTAAAGCTCCCCCTTATTCTCGTGAAAAATCAATTTTTCAAACCATTTCTCCCCTTTTTGTTATATCAAAAAGAATTTAAAAGACATTAAGCTCAAAATAACATAGGAGGTTAGATTTTTTTTGACACAATTAAAAACTTTTGGTTTTAAAATTGCCCCCTTACTTAAAGCATCAAATATTGTTAGTCCAACAATATGATAATCTAGTTGTAAAAAAATAATCTAATTAAAACAAAAACAACTAGAAATTTTACCAACATTTGAACTTCAAGGGAGGATGTAAAGCCTTCCTTCTCCAAGTGTTCTTCCTTGTGTGTATGGAGCTCCCATCACATCTAACAGAAGACAATCAAGTAATTTTTGGTATCCAAACTACTTTGGATCCATAGACGTTAGTGGCACAAAATTTAGTCCCCTTAGGAATCCATTTTGCAATTTCATCTTTTTTAGATGAAATGATTAGTCCTTTTGAGATCCAAACACTTCTAAAATATTTTCTATTTACAAATCTAGGGGCACTAGATTGTATTTGATAAAAAATGATTTTCTAAGTTTTTTTTCAAGTTCTTTGGAAATCAAATCTTTTTCTCTTGAACTTTGTGAAGCAAATTCTGTAGATCCACATATGCCTTATTCTTTATGGATTGAAGAGCTTGCCTTCTCTTTCTTTCTAAATTCATGCTTGGATTCATTCATTTTGCTCTTCATGAATCAGGCAAATTCATCACAAATTGTACAAGTTTAATTTGGGATATTAGTTTATATGGTTGAAAAAATTATCGAATCTAGTTACTGTCAGAACAAACGAAATTGAATTCCGAGCCGTAGATTAGTTTATAGAAATATTTCTTTAAAGGTAATGCAGACTGACAGATTATAAGATGTTTTATATGTTTGAATGAGTTGAATGTAATAAAATTCAATTTTTAGATATAAGGACCAAATTGACAACTTCAAAAGATCAAGGTTAAAATTGAGATATTGAGAAGTTAAATATCTCAGTTTTAAATTGAAGAAGTTTTATAGAATATACCCTTGTTATGATACACATAAACTGAATTAGTTTTAACATGTGCTTATGATTATGTTGCTATATATATGATGCAAACGAAGCATCCAAGCAAATACAAAATCAAGAATATTCTAAGAGCAAAGGAAAACAACTAAGTTAACGTGTCATTGCTACTAAAAGGTTTGCAAAGGAATTGAGGTGAGTGCATATTGTGCTTTTATAAGTATACTTATTTATTGTGAAAAAAAGCAAGGTACGATTGCCTGCGTATTTATTATATAGAATAATGATACACTATCATTATAGAGTAAATTAGTCTAAGTATAAATTTATTTAATAGGGTATGAATTGCCCTAATGTGATCATTGATAACATGTTTAATATTATGTCTTATGATATTATGTTTATATGCCTACATTAAGTGCTTGAGAGTTTTGGTAAAAATGGTATACCATGGGTTTGGCAGCTACATGTTCAGTACATCGGTACTACAAGAACACTTCGATGTTACAAGAGTACTTCGGTACTATAGGAGCACTTCAAAGCTAGAGGTTTGTACTCATCGACTCGCGTACCTATTCTCTATGTTGTAATTTGAGCTATAATATAAATGAACTAAACATTTCAGGTTAATATGCCTAGAAAGTTCAAGGTAATTAATAGAAATAAAACTTGTTAAAGGTTATAGTTACTTTAGTAGGCAATAGCTGGGCAGCGAATTTTGCCATAATTGTTATTTATATTTATCAGTGTTAATTGATAATGTTTATGCCTCACTAAGTATATACTTATTGTGTGTTTTATTGTACACACCTAAACAACTCGAGGTGAAATGAAGAAGAACATTGCACCAATATTGAAAAGCTTGATAGGTAATCACAGTAATAACATCCTAAATAAGATTTAACGTTTCTTTTTTTATAATGGCATGTATAATTGGTAAAAGATGATATGATTAAATGACTTTTTTTTTAAATATGAAATATTAGATTTGATAAAATTTATGATAATCTAGTAATATTTTTATGGCATAAATGTAGATTAAATTGTGAATAACTTAAAAATGAAAACCGAAAAGTATAATAACATGTACAAGCATCTATAAAGTTTATGATAGATTTTGAATCTTATAAATTGGTATTAAAATTAGAAATTTTTATAACTATTTTATTAGAGTGATTAGAGAGCTTTAAAAATGGTAAAGATGCGTTTTTGGACAGAGTGTATCACACAAGAGATGCATATCGGTACTACATTAACAAAATATTTCATTTGTTCAAGGTGTATCAATACTAAAATGGTGCATATTGGTATCAATATTGAGGTAGTGTATCGATACCGAACTAGGTGTTCTGATACTCGATATTTCGTACCGGTACGGTCTAAGCATACTGCCCAAAATATTCAAGTTTTGTATAAAAGAGAATTAATTCGGTTAAAGGCCATTAATAGTTTTCAAATGTTACAAGTTAATCCCAAATTGCTGAAATTCAAGTTTTAAGAGCAAAAATACTAGTTTTGAAAAATGTTTTTAAAATTACCCTACTAGTAAAAGCCTTGAGTGTTTTTACATCCTCTTTATGTGTTATGTAACGAATACGTATAGGGGATGTCATATTGGGTTAGGTACGACCGAAAATTTATAATGATCTTCCGGTTCAAGAGTCAATTTCGAGTGAGGAATGTTATAGCACCTCACTACACCTAAAATTAGTACCTAAAAATTTTGGTTGTCTAAAAAAGGAAATTCAGAAAAGGGATTAATAACACTACTAAAAAAATTATACTACCGTGATATGCTCAAAAATATAAATGCATAAACTAAATCAAGCAAAAGAAAACAATTATTAATCAAGTTCTAAAATGCACCTAATTAGACTAAATCAAATTTAATTGGAAATTAATTCTCAAATTAATCAATTTATTAAAGTCAACAGATTACCAAATCCTTAAACAGTGACCAAATTGGATATAAAGCAAATTAAGAGACTTAAATATTAATCAATTTCATAAAATTAGACCTAATTAAAAAAACCTAAACTTAAAAGCTTAATTAAATTTTAATTTATTAAACCTATATGTCATGCAAACATGGCAAAATGTAAAGGATAATTACCCACTAAACATAAAAAAACATGCACAGATTTGCTTTTCTCCGACACTGCCGCTTCCTTATTCATTGAGTAAAAAAGGAATTAAAATCAAGAAGCTTTCGTCTCTCTCAAATATCACCCAGCTATACGTGGGTTTTAGTCACCGCCAGTACGCCGCCGTGCATCACTCCGACCACCGCTAGTCGTCGTCGATGGCGGCCGTTTGACTATGAAGTTTACCGGCGGACTCGTATCAACGCCCTGAGTCTAAATCTGGAGTTCATTTCGCGGAAATTCGGCTCAAAAGTAACGAATAAGGCCAATAACCCTTCGACTTCTCTCACGTCGATCTGCTTGATCTGTCGTTAGATCAGCCTCATTTTCTAGTATGTCGATCTCCTGGATGCGTCTTAACCCTCCACCGTTGGGATTTGCCATCCGTTGACCGGAGCCACCGCTGACGACAACCCGAAAGAAAAGCCTTTTTCATTTTTGTCTCTTTTTTTCGGTACTGCTCTTTCTATTTTTTTTTTATTTTTTTGGTTCTTTCAGGTAACTATTGAATCTATGGCCATTTACCCGGACTCGACGGGTTCTTTCAGGTTCCGACCTGACTCGGCCCGATTAGATTAATTTTTTTAATAAAAAAAATTAATTTTGGGTCGGTTCGAGTTTAGTGTGAAAAATATTCAACCTAACACAGAACTAATAGAGTAATTTTCCCTAAAAATAGTATATTTCTAATAATACTCTTCTTTATATATTTTTTTTATAATTAAGTCTTTAAAATTAAATTTTTTATTTATAATTTAGTCTTTTACATTATAATTTTTTATAATTAAGTTCCTTAAATTATTTTTTTACAATTAGGTTCTAAAATTAATTTATTTTATATAAGTTGGGTCGGAGTCGAATTTAGCATATTTATTTTCGAGTCGAGTCAGGTTTTTTTAAAGAATATATTCGAGTCAGATGCGAGTTTAGGGTGTTTATTTTCGGGTCGAGTTTAAGTGTGCAAAAATTTGAACCTACCCGACTCGTGCACATTCATAATTGAATATAGGTCATCATTGGCTTGAACTTGAGTGACCATGTATTTGGTGCTTACAAACAGTATATTCATTATTTTGTCAAAAAAAATAGCATATTCATTATAAAGTGAAACTTTCATGTTAGAGATAATATTTAAATATTTTATACGCAGTTTACCCGAAACTAAAAGATTTTGCAAAGGTCCACGTGTTTGACAAAAGAACAATTGCTGGAGTACGCATCGTATCTCTTTCCTGCCGCCATTGTTACCCTCCTCTTCAAAAGTCCGCATACCATCCACCCGTATGTGGGCTAATCCGACTAAAAGTTGCATTCGAATTTTATGTTGTTGCGTTACTCGACGTCCACCTGTCCCCTCTCAATTTTCAGGTTTCATGCCCTACCTCTCGTGGAGAACACAAACCTTAATAACACCATGTCATCGTCGTCGTCGTCGTTTTTTTCTTTTGCTCATTCAAATATAAGGTATTTTTTTAAATTTGGGTAGTATTTATCATTTATCATTAATCAGCTTGATCATTCGGTAAAAATTTTGCTCTCTATTATTTTTGGGGATTTGACAGTGGAGCTGGAGGAAGAGGAAAAGAGTTGAAAAATGACCGAGAAAGATCCAGAGGCCGTGGAGGGGGCAAGGACAGAATTGATGCTCTTGGTCGTCTCTTGTAAGCGACGTTGCAGTTTAGAACATTTTATCGATTCTTTTTTTCTGCATTGTTTTTTCTTACAACCATGGGTGTATTCGATTGAAGTGATTATTTGTTTATTTATTAGTATTTTGTTTTGGTTTTAATATCTTCAGGACACGAATTCTGCGACATATGGCTACTGAACTGAATTTGAATATGAGAAACGATGGTTATGTCAAAGTTGGAGATTTATTGAAGCTGAACTTAAAAACATTTGCAAATATTCCTTTAAGGTCACACACGGTTGATGACATCAAGGAGGTAAAGTTTGTGAAGAATTTCTTGTCTCTACTTGAGAATTGTTTCTTGTTTTGATTGAAAAATTCCCAATTTTTATCCTTAAAACATGAAACTTTATATGGTGAAAGATGAAAATGGCTTCTTTAGATTCTTTTCTTGTCAAGGGAAGGAAAATGTTTGTAGTCTTATCTCATGAGTTTTCTATCGAAATTCAAATGATTCATGGTTGAATATTTCTTTGAATGTAGGCCGTCAGAAATGATAATAAGCAACGATTTAATCTTCTGGAGGAAAACGGGGAGCTTTTGATACGTGCAAACCAAGGTCACACTGTAACGGTGATGAATCCTTTAAAAGAAATTAATTCAGTTCCTTTAGTCCGAATTTTTCGTTAAATTTATCCTTATCTGTTGTTTTGAGCATCTTTGTTGATGTGTATACACTATCTAATGAAGATATCATATGTTGTTGCATTGCAGACGGTCGAGTCCGAAAGCTTATTAAAACAAATCCTTTCAGCCGATGAAGTGCAATGTAAGAATAAAAACATCATTTCTCTTAGATTGATGCTCTTGGTTTACGTCTTTTGTTATGCTTAATCCTCTAGTTTTTCCCTGTAATTGCAGTTTGCATACATGGAACCTATAAGAGGAATCTAGAATCAATTTTGGAGTCGGGTTTGAAGCGCATGAAAAGATTGCATGTCCACTTCTCAAGTGGCTTGCCGACTGATGGTGAAGTGATTAGTGGTGAGATATCATGAAAAATCTCTTGACCTTATAATTGTAGTGATATGATATCTTTTATTCGTCTCATTGAATTTTTCTTTAACGGATTCAATAGAATATTCTGGTCATGTGAACTATACGATCGTAGCAACAACATACATAACTCATTCATTTTAGTATTGGTTTTTAATATCCTAATTAGGCATACATGACGAATTGCTTTGCTGATATTATGACTGATATTTACATTTTGCCCCAGAGGATTCCTGCTAAAGAATATGAAAGAGGATTACTAAGATTCGATTTATGACGTAATCTTTAATCAATTGTAGCAAATGCCAAGAACTAATCAGCATAAATCAAGTCCTAACGAAGCTATATGCGTTAGATTTGCTTCTGATGATTCGTACTCTTCGTTGCCTTCAGGTATGAGGCGAGATGTTAACATCTTGATCCATCTCAATGTCAGAAAAGCTTTGGAAGGTAAGCATGCTTCTTTCGAGTTTTAGGCCAGTGATGATTCTATAGACTGAACCAATAACTACTGCAAATCATTCCTTTGTCATTTTTTATTCGAGTCATGGCCGAAAATTTTTCAATCTTTTTGTGCTAAACAAAAGTGACTTCCTGGGGTTTTGATTTTTTCATTTTTTCATTTTTACATCATTTGGTATTTTTTTAATCGTGCTGAAGTTTCTCCCCTCGGTTCATGTTAGTGTTTTCTTTATTAGAAAATTGTTGCATTTATCGCACATGATTAAATTTACATTTCTTAAAGTTTTGTTCGTAATTTGTTGTCTTAATGCGTAGTTTGATCTTCGGATTATACCAGGATTGTGCATAGGGAGACAAATATAATTATTTAAAAATGAGAAGAAATTTTATGTAACAAAAGTAAAAAGAAATTATAGGAGTTGGGGTATGATCCCTCCCGACGTTTTAGTCTTTTTGTCTCTGATATCGTCCATAAATATTAGGGTAAACTACTGCAGGGGTCACTTTCGTTTCTCGTTTGTACAGATTTAGTCACCACTTTTGAAAAGTGCCAATAAGTGGCCATCTACGTTTTCGATGTGTAAAGACTTGGTCACTCCGACGTTATAGTCCGTTAGTCCCCTAACGGATTGGGAATTAATTAAAGAAAAAATAAGGTTAAATTATTGTAATAGCCATTAAAATTTATCTCATGTACATTTTTTCTCCTCAATTTAAAAAAGTAAACATTATAGTCACTAATAAAAATGTTTCTTTATAATTTCACCCTTAAATTTTTAAAAATTCATTTTTCAATCCTAAAACTTTACAATCAATTAGTACAATAATATTATAAATGCTTAGATGAAAAATAGGTGCCCAAAGTATACCCTTTGAAACTTAGGTGCCCAAATTGCTCCTATATAATAACTCAAACTTAAAAATTTAGTCCACTAACTACTAAAAAATTCGAGTTATTGGAATTTCAATTTTATAATTCAAACTTTATTTTGAATTTTTGAGTCGAGTTTATGAAATTATGATTTGAGTATTTTCACATCAAACCAAAAAATTTAATTTTTTCGAGTCAAGTCGAGTTATTGGAATTTCTATTTTATAATTCAAACTTTATTTTGAATTTTTGAGTCGAGTTTATGAAATTATGAGTCGACTATTTTCACATCAAACCTAAAAATTTAATTTTTTCGAATCAAGTCGAGTGTTGCACTTCCCTACATATAATTTTTAATTTTAATCCGTGTTTGTCAACGGGCAGGTTCAGGCGAAGCTCCGACGAAGCCTTAAACGACAGCGAATCGACGATTGACGATATGGGCTTTGTTCGCCTCGACACGAGGAACTCAATAACAGTGACGGCGCGGCGAGCGGACAGTTGCGGTGGCCGGAATTGCAGAAAAACAGAGGGGACGGACGAACCTTTGTCATAGCTTTCGCGGCAACCGGCGGTGAACTACCGCGAGTGGCGGTTGGGGTTTTGTTCGGGGGACGATGGCGGATAAGGAGGTGATGACGGTGTACACCACCGTCGAGCGGTGGCCGAGATCAACGTGAAAACACAAGCGATGGTGGGTTTCCTCTCTAAGCTTCAAACTGCTCGCCATGGCTGACGATGGTGAGTTACCGCGAGTGGTCACCGTGGTTGCGATCAGGGGGAGTGGGCGGACACCGTGGCGGCAGCAGTGAAGGCCACGGACGGGCGGTGTGGCAGATTGGAGCAAAAGCCGGAGCGGGGAAGGTGAGGGGTCGAGAGAAAAAAATGGAAGGGTCTGGATATTTTGGGGTGTTAATTATCCCATGTGGGTTTTTGGTTCAGACATTTATTAAATTTCGATTTAAACAAAACAATTAGTTGGGACAAACACGGATTAAAATTAAAAATTATATGTAGGGAAGTGCAACACTCGACTTGATTCGAAAAAATTAAATTTTTAGGTTTGATGTGAAAATACTCGACTCATAATTTCATAAACTCGACTCAAAAATTCAAAATAAAGTTTGAATTGTAAAGTTTTAGGATTGAAAAATGAATTTTTAAAAATTTAAGGGTGAAATTATAAAGAAACATTTTTATTAGTGACTATAATGTTTACTTTTTTAAATTGAGGAGAAAAAATGTACATGAGATAAATTTTAATGGCTATTGCAGTAATTTACCCTTATTTTTTCGTTAATTAATTCCCAATCCGTTAGGGGACTAACGGACTATAACGTCGGAGTGACCAAGTCTTTACACATCGAAAACGTAGATGACCACTTATTGGCACTTTTCAAAAGTGGTGACTAAATCTGTACAAACGAGAAACGAAAGTGACCCCTGCAGTAGTTTACCCATAAATATTATTACGAATAAATTAGATTTGACGAAAAAAATAGGCTAGGTGTTTGAAGCCCCCCCCCCCAAAAAAAAAATAGTGAAGCACCTAAATTTTTTTCATTCAATTAAGCTTTTAAACTAATAAAATATATCGATTAAGCTTTTTGACTAATTTTTGACGATATTTTCTTAAAATATTACTGTCTAATGTCATTTACAAAAAAAAATTAGAAAGTTAATTTTTATAAGTTATTTTTTAAATTTTGTAACTTTAAAAGAGTTTTTAAATAAAATTAAAAAATTATAGAAATGTCAAGGGACAATATTGTAACATGACCGGTTACACCAATTGATCCCAAAAAAGTTGTTAGATTTAATAATCAACGTTGGTTAAAGAGATGAATTGATAAAATTTTAGAGTATAAGGGTTTGATTAGATTAAATTTTTTAAGGATTTAATTATTTTTTTCAAAAATTTAAGAGGTCAAAAAAATATTATTATTACAGATAAATTGACTGTGTTGGCTTGAGGGCGTCCGATCGGAGAGATTATTCACGACTTTTGAAAATTGCTTTTAAAAGTACTGTTAGAAAATAATTTTAAAAGTGGTTTTGAAAAGTTAATTGTAAGCTTTTAGTGTTTGTCATTGTCGTTAAAAAATACTTTTAAAAAGATAAAATGTTGATTTTAAACATTATATTGTAAAGTAAAAATAAATGAATGTAAATAGTGTTTAAATTGGTTATTATAAAATTTATTAATATTATTATATATGAAACAATCAACTTACATAATAAAAATCTAAAAAACATGACAATTCCTTAGTAATTTTTTTATATATAAAACATAAACTTTAAATATTTTTAAATAATTAATATAAAAATTTAAATTAAATATTATTGAGTTGATCAAACAATTGCAAATGGCCAAGAGGGGGCGAATTGACGATAAAAATTTTAAGGGTGGAAATTGGAAGAATAAAAATTGAGACACAAGGCAATTAGAGTGGTTCAAGTTCTCCAATGAACTCTACGTCCACTACCTTAGCTCCCACTAAAGATTTTCAACCAAATCACTAATAGGTTCTCCCCCTTTTCTTGGATGAGGAGGAAACCTTACAATTTTGATTAAGCTTTCTATCCAAAACTCAATCCATTCACTTTTACAAGAAAGAATTTTTGGTAAACATTACAAGTTCCTCTCTAAGTATAATGTTTATCCAATTACAATCAAACACTCCTCAAACTCATAAAAAATACAATGAAAATCACAAAGGAGTTGGGTACAAAGATTTGATTCTAAAAAGAACAATGTTTGAATTTGAGTGCTTTAATGTTGCTTGTAGGTTCAATAGTTGTTGCTGTGGCATTTGAGACTTGTTTTTATACCCTTGCATTGATTTTTAGCCGTTTGGGTGGTTGAGATCATCAATAGATTCGTTGGGCTGCAATTTCTCGCAATAAATGTTGCTCAACAACCTACCGTATCGGTGCGGCTCATGAGCGTATCGGTACCTGTCTCAAACAAAAAAAGAGTCGCTGTAATTGAAAAACAGGGCATATTGATACGCTTTGAGAGCGTATCGGTACGATATTAAGGGGTGTATCGATATAAATAGGCGTATCGATACGAATTTACCCCAAAAACATCTCCATAAACGACAACACTCGACCAGCAGCATCTATTTACCCCGAAAACATCTCCATAAACGACAACACTCAACAAGCAGCATCTATTTACCCCGAAAACATCTCCATAAACGTCATGACCTCCTCTCTAGATGAAGTATCCATGATACAACCACCGTAGAGTCAAATTCTATTATTATAGAAGGCATCGTAGCCCATGACGAGTGTACCAATATATTAAGTGCATACGCAATAGCTCAACCCATGCCTCATTCGAATCCATAACTCCTAGCGGACGCGAAAATATAACCAAACCACATCTCTCCACATCACGAAGCACACTCCCACAGCCAACATGGCCCGATTTTCCCTCACTGATCCATCGACATTAGACTTAATGGATCCCTCCAAAGGCGGCAACCACACATTTTTTTTGACAAACACTGTGATTATTGAAATTTAAGAGCGTTCGTATTATCCTCAAAATATTCCTCCAGCAACATTAAATATTCATATTATCTTTAAAATTTTCAGAATATTTGAGGGCGTTCAAATGGTTAGTTCAATTATTAACCGAATTAGTTAAAATTTAAAATGTTTTAATGTTAATCGAATTTACCTATTTGTAAAATTAATTAATTGAACCGGACTAACTTTAATTAATTCAATCAGACTATTGAATTCTTTTATAGTTGTTTCTATTTAAACATTTAATATTTTCATTTTTATTTTGCTTGTATTTATTTAACAACTTTTGATTCAAATGAATTGATAACTGAAATTTCAACATTCTTTAACGGATGTCTACCAAACTAACATTTATAGCTAACTGATTAATTAAGCTATTTTGATTCAAATTAATTAAGCTATTTTAATTCAATCGATTAATTTAATTTTCGATAAATTTACCCATCCTTAATTTTGTTTGGCTTCCCTTTCTTTCCTTCTCCCCACAAACCAACAACCATGAGCCACTCTCATCAGAGCTTTGGTACAGTTGAAATCCCACAATCAAATAAAAACTCTCGAGTTAAACCGACAATTAAATATTTCAATAATCATTTTGTGATATTTATAAAGTTCAGTTTATATTAATTAGGGTAAAATACTTAAATCTTCACTCAGCTTTGTTCCGTGGCCTATTTTAGTCACTCAACTTTAAAAAAGTTCAATTTACTCAATCAACTTTCAACTTTAAACTTTTTTCATCACTCCACCATTAAATGCTTAACACCATTATGACGTGTCATATATAATTAGTTAAATAATAATAGAAATATACACATCAATAAAAGTAAAAAAAATAAAAAAACAAAACGACTGTGCATTGAGATTAAGGGTTTATTGCCCTTTCTCCAGTGTTTCTCCTCAACCCATTCACACCTGCAACTACAAGGTTTCGCTAGGGCTCAAAGGACCTCAACTTCAAGCATTGACAAGCCACAACAATGAAAAAATCAATTGCTTTTCGTCGACCCAAATTTCTTTTTCATACCTTCTTCGCCATCTCAAGAAAAAACATCACAAAAATTTTCAAAAACCCTTGAAGTCCCTTCTCTTTTTCATTGAGTATAAACCCTTTAAATTCCTCGTCGCTTGGCTCTCTATCTCCTTTTTCGCCAGCCCCTTTGTCTCTTCTCTTCTTCATTGACTCTAAACCCTTAAAATCCCACATCTCTTGGCTCTCTATCTTTTTTTTGTCGCCCCCTTTGTCCCTTTTTGTCACCGATGGTGGCATCCGATGATGACGAACGTTGGAAGGCTGAAAGTTAGGTGTTATTTTATAATTTAAATTGTTTATATATATATATATATATATGAAAATTAAAAATTTAAAAAAATAATAATACAATATTCCGTAGTGATAAAAACGTTCAATGTATAAAGTTCAATTATTAAATTGAAAAATTTAAAAGTTAAGTGACCAAAATGAAAGTAAGAAAATAGTTGAGTGATCAACTGTATATTTTACCAGAAGAAATTTACACAGATATATTAACGAGGTTTGGACCGTTTGGTGTAGTTTAACAAAAAGAAAAGAAAGGGGAACACCGGCAAGCAGAATGGGAGTCGAAGATATATTTGTGAAAAGAGTAGAAGAAAGAAACGGTGAAGTCTAAAAGAACATTGAGATCTCTGAATCGAACTCACCAAAAATTGATTCTTCATAGCACCGTCAACAACCCAAGCGCTTAAGGTTTGGATATCTTCAATTGCATCTCGTCGTTAAGTTTTTCTTTCTTCTGATTTTTATATAAACAAAAAACTTCCATTGTTAATGCCATGCTCCTGATTTTATTTATTTTTCTGCAATTCATATACTTGTAGCTCTTGAGTTGATGGGTTTTGTAAATTTAGCTCCAATTAATCAATAATAACTCATTTTGTAAATTTAGCTCGAATAGGCGTCGCGAATTAGTATCTATCATTGAAAGATTGATTAGGCATGAAAGCTTGTGCTGGGTGGCGCCAATGTTACCATCTTCAAAAGTTCGCACACCTTCAAACCACGCCACCCCGACTAACAGTAGCATTTACTCGACGTCCACCTGTCCCCTCTCAATTTTTCAGGTTTCGTGCCCTATCTCTCGTGGAGAACACAAACCTTAACAACACCATGTCGTCGTCGTCGTTTACTTCTTTTGCTCATTCAAATAGAAGGTACTTTTTTTTAAAAATTTGGGGAGGATTTATCAATAATCGGTTGATCATTCAGTAATTATTTTGCTCTCTACTATTTTTGAGGGATTTGGCAGTGGAGTCGGAGGAAGAGGAAAAGAGTAGAAAAATGATCGAGAAAGATCCAGAGGCCGTGGAAGGGGCAAGGACAAAATTGATGCTCTTGGTCGACTCTTGTAAGCGACGTTGCAGTTTAGAACATTTTTTTTATTCTTTTTTTTCTACATTGTTTTTGCTTACAAGTTACAACCATGGGTGTATTCGATTGAAGTGATTATTTGTTTATTTATTAGTATTTTGTTTTGGTTTTAATATCATCAGGACACGAATTCTACGACATATGGCTACTGAACTGAATTTGAATATGAGAAACGATGGTTATGTCAAAGTTGAAGATTTATTGAAGCTGAACTTGAAAACATTTGCAAATATTCCTTTAAGGTCACACACGGTTGATGACATCAAGGAGGTAGGGTTTGTGAAGCATTTCTTGTCTCTATTTATTGTTCAAACTTGAGAATTGTTTATTGTTTTGATTGAAAATTTCACAATTTTTATCCTTCAAACATGAAACTTATTGCAGTCGAAGATGAAAATGGCTTTTTTAGATACTTTTCTTGTTTTCTTATAAGCAATCCTTAGTTGTCACCAGCAGTAGTTTAAATTCTTGGTCTTCCAAAATGTTGGTGTAAAGTGATGTCAGTGAAAGGAAAATGTTTATAGTCTTGTTTCGTGAGTTTCTGTCAAAATTCAAACGAGTCGTGGTTAAATGTTTCTATGATTGTAGGCCGTCAGAAAGGATAATAAGCAGTGATTTAGCCTTCTAGAGAAGAATGGGGAGCTTTTGATACGTGCAAACCAAGGTCACACTGTAACGGTGATGAATCCTCCTTTTTAAAAATAATTCAATTCCTTCATTCTTTATCCGAATTTCCCTACAAGTTTATGCTTAGCTCTTGTTTTGAGCATCTTTTTTTTATGTGTACGCACTATCTGATGAAGACATCACGTATTTGCATTACAGACGGTCGAGTCCGAAAGCTTATTAAAACTAATCCTTTCAGCCGATGAAGTGCAATGTAAGAATAAGAACATCATTTCTCTTAGATTGATGCTCTTGGTTTACGTCTTTTGTTATGCTTAATCCTCTAGATTTTCCCTGCAATTGCAGTTTGCATACATGGAACCTATAAGAGGAATCTAGAATCAATTTTGGAGTCGGGTTTGAAGCGCATGAAAAGATTGCATGTCCACTTCTCAAGTGGCTTGCCGACTGATGGTGAAGTGATTAGTGGTGAGATATCATGAAAAATCTCTTGACTTGATAATTGTAGTTATATGATAGCTTTTATTCGTCTCTTTTGTTTTTTCTTTAACGAATTCAATAGGATATTCATCTCCTATAAGCCATTCCAAAGCAATTCGTCATACTATCCGAGTTAGGCATACATGACGAATTGCTTTGCTGATATTGTGACTGTTACTTACATTTTGCACCAAAGGAGTCCTTCTAAAGAATATGAAAGAGGATTACTAAGATTCGATTTATGACGATATCTTTAATCAATTGTAGCAAATGCCAAGAACTAATCAGCATAAATCAAGTCCTAGTGAAGCTAAATGCTGTAGATTTGCTTCTGATGATTCGTCCTCTTCGTTGTCTTCAGGTATGACCGTTACGGTGCTGACGTGGCAGTTAACGATGATGACGTGGCAGTCCATGATGCTGACGTGGTGGTCAACGGTGCTGATGTGGCAGTACACGTGGGATGATGATGTGGTAGGAGGGGCTGAATTGATTATGTTAACCGAATTCGAGGGCATAATTGGTTTTTTTCCAAGATTAGGGGCATAATTGATTTTAATTAAAGTTTTATAACTAATTTAATATTTAAGTTAAAAAATAAGAATTTATGAAATTATTAAAACTAGATAAATAATTTTATTATGTGAGGATAATTAAAAAAACAAAGTGAAGACTCCCACAGAAGATTAAAATATTCTTCAATTTATTTTATAAAAATCCATAAAGTTAATAAAAATAAATAAAATATTCTAAAAATTACTAAAAATAAAAATTATATAAAAAATTAAAATATATTATAAATTAAAAAATGATAAAATTTAATGTAAAAACTTAATAAATGTTTTTATAAAGTGTTAAAAAATTAAACACTTTTATAGGGAAAAATCGATTTCGTCACTTTGAATATTACTATTCGTTAAAAAATTTAGTGGAATCAACATTGTACTAGAGTAACAATAGAATTTAATTTTTCCACTTTTTACATCAAATTGATGCTCATTAATATTTGATGTAGAGAAATAAAAGAGAATTTTGGCTTTATTAATACTTTAATACAAAGATGTCTCAATTGAAAATATGTTCAAGGAACATTAGTACGCGTAGCATAACGAGAAACAATCGAAAGATTATCCAATGGTTTATAAATATTTTTAATTTTTTATATTTATAATTTAATGTTTTTACTTATATTTAATTCATTATGTGTTTTATATTTTTTAATATTTTACAAATATTTAAATATTAATAGTGTTTTAGCTTAAAGATTAAATAAGTTATTGAACTTTTAATTACGCCCCTAAACTCGAGAAAAAACAATTATGCCCTCGAATTCTGTTAAAATAATCAATTCAGCCCCTCCTACCACATCATCATCCCACGTGTACTGCCATGTCAGCATCATGGACTGCTACGTCATCACTGTTAAATGCCACGTCAGCACCGTAACGGTCAACGTTGGTCAAATGGTCAATTTAATCTATTTCATGGACTGGAGGGCCACATTGAGTGCACTTTTCGACGAGGGGCAAAATTGCATTTTTGGGTCGAACTCGGGGGCAAAAGTACCCCTCTAGCCTAAAAATAAGTATATCTATTTATTTTTCATATTGGGTCATTATAATTAATTATATTTATAACATATATCACTCTCTTTAGCAATCAACGGATAATTGATAACGGATTACATTATAGTGTATTTCATTAGTTGATTTGAATAGTGAATTATTTTAGTTGGTTGTATAAAAGTGATTATTAAGATTAACTTATAGTTGTTTGATTATTTGAACAACCAAATTGACATATAAGAACATGATTATATTTTACACTTGTTTGAATAGTTTATTAGTTATCAATATTTTGTATCTATTAATAATAATTAAATTATGGAAATTATTTTTTAATATAACATTACTAAGCATATTTGAAAGATCTATATATTAATTTATTATTTATATTATTGTTTAAATCAATTTGATTAAATATTAAATTTAAGTAATATTTAAAGCATGTGTATTATTTTCATATATTTAAAGGAAAAATAATTATTTAAATTATATATGAGAATATATTTTACTTTAAAAGTGTAACACCCGGGTTTGGGGGTCGGGTGAAAATAATATTAAAATAATGTTCGAGTTTCGGTTTCATTTTCAAAATAATTAAAATATTATTTTGGGCCTCGGGTTTTCAAAACAAATATTTTATGTTGGACTTGTTTTGATTGTAAGGCCCAATTCCATGGATTTTAGAATTTTTGAGATAGCCATCTCATTAATGGCATACTTGTAATTAAATGGACTTGTGGAATTAAAAACCCATTTTTAATTTTAAAAGAGCTATTCATCATCTTCTTCCCTCTTCATTTCCCCATTTCAACGTGAAAAGCTCCCCTTACCCCAAATCACTATTCCATCATCTCCCTTGCTCATTGTTGGAGATTTTTCAAAGGTAAAACCGTTTTTGACTTGTCCTCCCTTCCCTCTACATGTTGGTACCATTAATTTTCATAAAGCTTGTGGTTTTTACTTTTTGGTGTTTTGAAACTTTAGATTAAAAATGCCATCTTTGTTGTCTTAAACTAAAGCTTTTGATTTATTAATGTTATATGAGTTGTTTACTATCTATAAGGTTCAACATATCAGATTTTTACATGGTTTTATGGTGTTTCCCGAAATTGGGTTTTATGGAGGTTTTAGAGTGTTGAAATGTTGAGTTTTGGGTGTTTTGTGTGAGAATTTGTGGGCTGGTGGTTAGGCTATGTATAAGGGTTGTTTTGGAAGCTTTTGGGGGTAGTTTAAGTGTGGGAATCATCGGTTTTGGACTGTGCATAGGGGCTGCTCGGGAATGGCATTTTGGGGTTGTTCTTGGCTCGAAAAACATGTATTTTGTGCTTGGGTTGTGTTCCGGGTTTGCTACATTGTTTTGTGCACTGATTTGAGGTTAATTTACTTTTGTTGGGACGATTAGAAGCAAGGATTTGCGTTGGTAAAGCTTCGGGATCGATTTCGGAAGTCATGGAGGCTTGAGTCGGCTTTGCTTGATTTGCTTAAAGAAGTAAGGTGAGTGGTTAATGTTTTAACTTGATTTTCAAAGGTTGGTTCAAGCATGTGGATGTGAAAATGTTTTCAAGTATCGTTTTGGTTCAAAGATGATTTTGAAAGGGGTTTAGATTTGGGCTTGAAAAGTAATTTAAACTCAAAGAGTAAGTTGATATGAATCGCCTCTTTAAATTTCCCTTTGTATCATTTGTTTTTCATTGCTTGAAATGATAATTTGATATGCATGAAATTCCAATACTTTGGGAAGAAGCATGTTGCTTAATATTATATCGTTGATCATGTATGATGGTAATAATGGTGATGTTGATATGCCTTGTAAGATGTGTGTAAGTTGGTGCAGGTTGTGCACGAAAATGGTGAGTAAGACCATTTGTGATTGGTAAGATTGTAAGTAGTAAGTGATGCCTAATTGTGGATTTTGTTACAACTTGTTTTGCTTGTGCATGATATAGTGAGTACATGTCGCATGATAGTGATTGTATATCGTGTTGCATGGTTGGTGTCGAACCTCACGTGATGGTTGTCGTTGCTCCGGTGATGTGTAGTCCCGCCGGTAGCGAGTGGTATAAGACTCTGGTGATGTGTAGTCCCACCGGTAGTGACTAGTAGAAGAGTACTTTGATGTGTAGTCTCATTGGAAAACTACTAGTCGAAACGGTGATGTGTAGTCCCATCATGTGTGATTTGGTTATGCTTGTGCATACCATGTGTTGTTCATGTTGTGTCTCACTATATCATTCTCTTTTTATTGTTTTGCTTTAATCTAAGATCATGTCTTTATGCATACCATGAAGTGTGACGTCATGGTATATATATGTATATATTGTTGACTTGTGGTTGAACTTGTATGTTAGTAAGAGGATTATGTCGTTAGATAGATTGTAGGTGTTGGCATTTATTTTAAAGAAAGCTTTGAACCCTGCATTGTCGTTGTTATGTTTTTTAGCTCCGCTCACTAAGCTTTATGCTTACGCTCTCCTTTTTCCGACAATGCAGATCATTAGCTTGGAGTTAGCAAGGAGCAAGAAAAAGGCGTCCAAGCGTATAGTAGTTTGCTCAAGTATGATTTATTAAATAATGTACTAGTTTAGCAATGGGAAATGCTACGTGTTTTAGGAGCATGTATATAGACTCCTTTGTGTTGGCTTTATGTTGTTAATGCCTCACGTTGATGGATTTGTAAACCATGTTTATGTTGATGCCTAAGTGTTTGTTTGGGGAGGCTTATAGCCATGTCTTTTGGATGCTTGTGTTGCTCTGGTATTTGGATGTCATGCTTGGCTTGTAAAACCATGTCGAGATTGCCCTATATGAATGTTTTGTGTTTGTTTGCTAAGGCATGAAACTCATGTATGCTTTGCATGCCTTCTTTGAATGATTACGTGGAATCCTTGGTTGGTTGATGTTCGTCTATGTTGGGTGTCTTGTATGACTAGATTTTGGTTAGTAGATGTGGTATGAGTGCTTGAATGAGTCTAGGGAAGTCCCAAAATGCATATAGAGTTGAGATTTGTTGGGTTTTGCTGGCTTTTGGAGACTTGCAGTGCAGGGCGTATCGATACGCCTAAGGGCCGTATCGATACGGTCTTGTCTGCAGGCCTCAAATTTGGTTGGGCGCATCGATACACGGGGGTGTATCGATACGGTCTCAACTCTCTGGAATTCAGAGGAGTTGGTGGGTTTAGGGCGTATCGATACGGGGTTGTAGCGTATCGGTACGGTTCCATCTCGTTGACCTTGAAATGTTGACCGAGAGGGGCGTATCGATACGCTCAATGGCTGTATCGATACAGTCTTCCCTGAGTTGACTGAAAGGGTTGACTTTGGTCAAGGCGTATCGATACGACCTGCTTAAAAAGGAAAATTTTGGGCTGTTTAATTGCATGTCTTGTGGGTTTTGTATCCGTGTTTGTTCGCTGCATGTCCTATCACATAGGATTTAATAAATGCATCTAGAAAAGATAAGAAAAAAATATAGGGTTGCTAACCGAAGGGGAGCCTTAACGGGTTTCGCTTCGGTTTTCCCCGTGTAGCCTACTCGGACCGGTCAGCCGTCTAGACCGGGACGAGGGGGTTACAAAAAGTATATGTGAGTTATTTAAATACAATATACATGTGTGAGAATAAGAAAACAAAAATAAAAAAGTATTAGCTTACAAATGTCATCATTTAAATTTAGTTTATTTGGATATCTTTTGTAATTGTTAAGGATAAAAGAATCTTTACAACTCTAATATTAAATTTTCTGATCCAAAAAGCTCCTTTTAGCCGCATTTTCAAATTGAGAGGTTTGACCACAAATCTCAATTAGAATCCTCTTTTTACCAAACATACAAATTAACGAATTTAACTAGTCAAAAACTTTAAAAATGGTCCAAACCTCTAGTTTTAGCTCAAAAATTTAATTACCAAGGTCATGATAAAGTAAATTGATGCTATGTTGTCATGTTGATAATTGTGTTAGTAATTTATAAAAATTCAATCAAATCTAAGTGTCATGTATGTAATTTTGAAATTTTAAAAGTTATATGTTACATTTCAAATTTAACAAAAAAAAAATAATGTATAATGTTAAGATTATCCACTTTTAAAAATTCTACGTCTGCCTGAGAAAAAAAAGGACAGATTTGGGAGTAGATCTTCTGTTCAAATTTTCATATTCAAATGTTAGGTTTTGACTTAACTTGCACCATTCCACCTCTAAAAATTTATTAGAGTACATTTTTTAATTTTTATAATTTTATATTTTTAAAAATGTTTTTTAAATTTGATTAAAAAATCTTACAATTTACAATTTACAATCTTACAATTTTATATTTTTAAAAATGTTTTTTAAATTTGATTAAAAATGTTAGGAATAATGAAATGAAGGAGAGAGCTCTCTAATGTCGTGGAAATACAATGGGAGAGAGGGGGAAGAAGATGACAAGAGATATTTTAAACAAAAAGGGTTTTAATTGAAAGTCTACTTATTTACAATCTTGCCATTAATGAGGATAGCCATTTAAATTTCTCAATTCCATGGAATTGGGCTTTAAAACCAAAACATGTTCAACATAAAGTATTTATTTGAAAACCTGAGGCCCAAAAGATTATTTTATTATTTTAATTATGAAACCGAAACCCGAAACATTATGTTAATATTATTTTCACCCGACCCCCAAACCCGGGTGTTACACCTTAAACTTTTGAAAAAAAATCAATTAATCCCCTAGACTTTTTTTGCACCCAATTAAGCCTTTGAACAAAAAAATATAATCAATTAAGCCTTTGAACCAAGAAATGTAATCAATTAAGACCTTTGACCAATTTTGACCATCAAATTTTGACAGTTTTTTGATCTGTTGGTATAGTGCATCGTATCACAATATTTCCACTTGACATTTTCATAAACTTTTTATTTTATTTAAAAAGTTCATTAAAAGTTACTCCCTCCGTCCCATTAATTTTGTCCCTTATTGACTTTTTAAAAGTCAAAATTTTTAAACTTTTATCATGATTATTTTAAATATTTTAAACAATTAAATTTTATAAAATATATATTTTAAAACTACTTGATTGAAAGTTTATAAAATATATTTTTTTATATTTTTTTCAATAATAAATTTTATATAAAAATAGGTCAAAGTTTAAAAATTTTGACCCCAAAAAAGTCAACAATGGACAAAATTAATGGGACGGAGGGAGTATAAAAATTGTATAAGGCTTATAAAATTTATAAAAAAAATTATAATTGCAACATTATAGAAATGTAGTGTATCATGTGCAAGTAATATCAAAATTGGTCAAAGGGTTTAATTGATTCAATTTTTTAGTTTAAGGGCTTAATTGAGTGCAAAAAAAGTTCATGAAATTAATTAATTTATTCCCTAAAGTTTAAGGGCTGCTTACACCCTTAAGCCTTAAAATTTTAAATAAAAAATTGGTTCAATATGATCAAGACAATATGAATATAATTTGATTTAGAGTTGAGCAAGTAAAAAAAAATCCAATAAGTCAATAATCTTTAGAGTTTGTGATTAAAGCTCTCAGTTGACATCCTTCTCTTTCAATTAGATTGTGGGTTCAATACTTATTAGAAACAAATTTTCCCTCCATCTTCCTTGGGTAACATGGTAAGAATAATATTGTGCGCACGTTCTTGTTTAGATCATGAAATAAAAAATACTATAATAATAAAAATTATAAAAAAATGTGTTTTAATTATCTATTTTTTATAATCAAAACATGATAAAAAAATAAAAAATATATATATTACATTTATTTGGATTCGACATGTTTGGTTATTCTATTAAAAAAAGACATGTTTGGTTTTGGAGTTTCTTGATAGGCTCTTGGAGATTCAATTGGTGTTGGTGAATCGTGAAAGGAACAAGATGACGGATGCATTAGCTCATCTAGCGTGGAAGTTTTCGTTTGGTTTTCATGAGTTTGTTGATCCTCCTAATGTAATTTCGAACTTAATTTCGTTTGATATTTTTGATTAGTTTGTGTAGTTTCTGCATGGTGAGACTTTCTTTGTTATTTTAGTAATACCTGTAGCGACTGATTTTTTTTTTGAAAAACACTTATATAGGTATATGTATGGTGGAAGGATATTTTAAAAATTTCGAAATAAGGGTTAAAAAAGGAATTTTGAGAAATTGAATGGTGTTTTGAAAATTGAGGGTTCATTTGAAATAGATAAAAAGTATGGGGGTTTAAAAATTGGAAATGTTAGAAAAAATATTTGAAAGTAGGGGTAAAAATGGAATTTTGAGAAATATTTGAAAATAAGGGGATTCTTTTTTAAAAAAAATAGATAAAAATAGGGGAGTTAAAAAAGGTTTTAAAAATAGAAGGAGTCGCCACCGGCCACTTTAAGTGGTAGACCGGACACCGAAAATAGAAACCAGATATTCGAAAAGGGTTCGGGAGTCGGTTACACGCGAGGAAGGGCTAGCACCCTCGACATGCCCAAAAATTGGTACCAAAACTTTAACGCTTAATTAAAATCAAATTTTACGAATTTAAGTGACAATTTTAACCGGAACTTGGTTATACACGCGAGTAAATTCCGAAAATCCGAATATTCGAGAACAAACATCCGAACCACCACCACTATGATTGGTACTGGCCTCGTTCGTTTCCGAATAGAAGGACATCGCACTTTTGAAAACAATTTTAGATTTTTTATTAAAAACTAAAAAACCGAATGCGTGAATACAAAATTAAATCTAATCTAAAGTCCTACGATACCAAATGAGTCGATATCCGAGTATTCAGAATACCGTTCCCACGCAGACACCGAGACCGTGAGCTAAAGAGATAAAGAATTTAGATATGACATTTTAGTGCATGAACAAATACGAATATGAACATTGATGACATAAAATAGATAACGTAAAGAGTCACACACTCCGAAATATCTCATGCATATATAAAAGAAGGGCGTAAAAACGAAGACACATATATACATTATATAGAACTGTATGTATCATATAAACTAAAAGGTACCATATACATATGTAACAGCACACATATATAATATACTACTATACCATATAAACCATATTACATAGATATAATATTATATGTATATATATACGTACACTAATGTATACTTAGGCATACAAAAGAGTTTGGGTTTTGGCAGTAGCCCCACCCATGTATTTATATACCTAAGCTACATATCGCACATCATATACTATGTAAAAAACGGTTATATAACATATACATATCGACCGTATATTATATAGAATATATAAACTATACGTAATATAAATGATAGAATACATAAACCCAAGGAACAAGGCATTAAATATGATAAAAAAAAGGAACAAGGCATTAAATATGATAAAAAAAAGGAACAAGGCATTAAAAGGTGAAAAAAAGGAAATAACAGCTAGAAAACATTAACACATTTCAACGCAAAAAGGGAAAAGAGATTAAGGAGCCTTTCTTTTTTTTTTAAACCCTAGCAACAGCCGCGTTTTCTCTCCATCGCTGTTGCTCCGGCGTGATCTCCGGCGAACCAAGACCGCCGCAACAAAGCTCCCGAACTCCTCTTCCCTTCCTCGGTTTAGATTTTCTAGAAACGAGCCTCCAAGCCTTTGAAACAAAGACTTGACTCGGGAAATGTTTTCTTAGTCGGATTTACTCCGTTAGTCGTTAGATCGTCGCGAAACTGAGATATATTGTTATTCTCGTCGCGGGCTACACACTCACCGTTGGGATTTGCCGCCGGAGCCTCCCCGATTGCCGGAATCCGCTTAGCCGAAGGTAAAACTTTTTTTTCTCTTTTTCTATATCATATTTCGAAATAAAAGATAAAAGCAAAAAAATAGATATCTCTGAATCTTTGTTTTTTTTTTGTATTGATTTCTCTGGAAAAAATGGATACAACGTTTCTGGGTTTAAAATTAAATTTTTATTTATAATTTAGTCTTTTACATTATAATTTTTTATGATTAAGTTCTTTAAATTATTTTTTTACAATTAGGTTCTAAAATTAATTTATTTTATATAAGTTGGGTCGGAGTCGAATTTAGTATATTTATTTTCGAGTCGAGTCAGGTTTTTTAAAGAATATATTCGAGTCAGATGCGAATTTAGAGTGTTTATTTTCGGGTCGAGTTTAACTGTGCAAAAATTTGAACCTACCCGACTCGTGCACATTCCAAATTGAATATAGGCCATCATTGGCTTGAACTTGAGTGACCATGTATTTGGTGCTTACAAACAACATAGTCATTATTTTGTCAAAAAAATAGCATATTCATTATAAAATGAAACTTTCATGTTAGAGATAATATTTAAATATTTTATACGCAGTTTACCCGAAACTAAAAGATTTTGCAAAGGTCCACGTGTTTGACAAAAGAACAATTGTTGGAGTACGCACCATATCTCGTTTCCTGCCGCCATTGTTACCCTCCTCTTCAAAAGTTCGCATACCATCCACCCGTATGTGGGCTAATCCGACTAAAAGTTGCATTCGGATTTTATGTTGTTGCGTTACTCGACGTCCACCTGTCCCCTCTCAGTTTTTCAGGTTTCGTGCCCTACCTCTCGTGGAGAACACAAACCTTAATAACACCATGTCATCGTCGTCGTCGCCGTTTTCTTCTTTTGCTCATTCAAATAGAAGGTATTTTTTTAAATTTGGGGAGTATTTATCATTTATCATTAATCAGTTTGATCATTCGGTAACAATTTTGCTCTCTATTATTTTTGGGATTTAACAGTGGAGCTGGAGGAAGAGGAAAAGAGTTGAAAAATGACCGAGAAAGATCCAGAGGCCGTGGAGGGGGCAAGGACAGAATTGATGCTCTTGGTCGTCTCTTGTAAGCGACGTTGCAGTTTAGAACATCCTGTCGATTCTTTTTTTTTGCACTGTTTTTTCTTACAACCATGGGTGTATTCGATTGAAGTGATTATTTGTTTTTTATTAGTATTTTGTTTTGGTTTTAATATCTTCAGGACACGAATTCTGCGACATATGGCTACTGAACTGAATTTGAATATGAGAAACGATGGTTATGTCAAAGTTGGAGATTTATTGAAGCTGAACTTAAAAACATTTGCAAATATTCCTTTAAGGTCACACACGGTTGATGACATCAAGGAGGTAAAGTTTGTGAAGAATTTCTTGTTTCTACTTGAGAATTGTTTCTTGTTTTGATTGAAAAATTCCCAATTTTTATCCGTAAAACATGAAACTTTATGTGGTGAAAGATGAAAATGGCTTCTTTAGATACTTTTCTTGTCAAGGGAAGGAAAATGTTTGTAGTCTTATCTCATGAGTTTTCTATCGAAATTCAAATGATTCATGGTTGAATATTTCTTTGAATGTAGGCTGTCAGAAAGGATAATAAGCAACGATTTAGTCTTCTGGAGGAAAATGGGGAGCTTTTGATACGTGCAAACCAAGGTCACACTGTAACGGTGATGAATCCTTTAAAAGAAATTAATTCAGTTCCTTTAGTCCGAATTTTTCGTTAAATTTATCTTTATCTGTTGTTTTGAGCATCTTTGTTGATGTGTATGCACTATATAATGAAGATATCATATGTTGTTGCATTGCAGACGGTCGAGTCTGAAAGCTTATTAAAACAAATCCTTTCAGCCGATGAAGTGCAATGTTAGAATAAGAACATCATTTCTCTTAGATTGATGCTCTTAGTTTACGACTTTTGTTATGCTTAAATTTAATCCTCTAGTTTTTCCCTGTAATTGCAGTTTGCATACATGGAACCTATAAGAGGAATCTAGAATCAATTTTGGAGTCGGGTTTGAAGCGCATGAAAAGATTGCATGTCCACTTTTCAAGTGGCTTGCCGACTGATGGTGAAGTGATTAGTGGTGAGATATCATGAAAAATCTCTTGACCTTATAATTGTAGTGATATGATATCTTTTATTCGTCTCATTGGATTTTTCTTTAACGGATTCAATAGAATATTCTGGTCATGTGAATTATACGATCGTAGCAACAACATACATAACTCATTCATTTTAGTCTTGGTTTTTAATATCCTAATTAGGCAAACATGACAAATTGCTTTGCTGATATTATGACTGATATTTACATTTTACCCCAGAGGATTCCTGCTAAAGAATATGAAAGAGGATTACTAAGATTCGATTTATGACGCAATCTTTAATCAATTGTAGCAAATGCCAAGAACTAATCAGCATAAATCAAGTCCTAACGAAGCTAAATGCTATAGATTTGCTTCTGATGATTCGTACTCTTCGTTGCCTTCAGGTATGAGGCGAGATGTTAACATCTTGATCCATCTCAATGTCAGAAAAGCTTTGGAAGGTAAGCATGCTTCTTTCGAGTTTTAGGCCAGTGATGATTCTATAGACTGAACCAATAACTACTGCAAATCATTCCTTTGTCATTTTTGATTCGAGTCATGGCCAGAGATTTATCAATCTTTTTGTGCTAAACAAAAGTGACTTCCTGGATGAGTGCAGATGGAATGAAGCTGTACATTTCAGACAACAAAGTGATATTGAGTGAGGGTTTTGATGGGGTTGTACCTGTCAAGTACTTTGAGAAGATAGAATCATGGCCAGATAGACGACCTATACCTTTCTCAAATCTTCAAAATTGAATGACCATTTATCAATTTTGTACTCTATTTTAAACCTTTGTGTGATGATTATTTGTAATTGATTTGATTTGATACAAGATGATTCTATTTTTACCAACAATCAGTTGGTTAAGCGGGATGAGACATTATGTCCTTTAAGTAAGATTACGAGTTCGAATTCTAATGTTGTGAATGGAGAAAATTGCACTAGAGAGTCGCATTATATTATCTCGGATTAGTTGGTTAATGAGTTGGTTACTAATGGTTAAACTAGAATAATTATTCCATTTTTTCATTTTTACATCATTTGGTATTTTTTTAATCGTGCTGAAGTTTCTCCCCTCGGTTCATGTTAGTGTTTTCTTTATTAGAAAATTGTTGCATTTATCGCGCATGATTAAATTTACATTTCTTAAAGTTTTGTTCGTAATTTGTTGTCTTAATGCGTAGTTTGATCTTCAAATTATACCAGGATTGTGCATAGGGATACAAATATAATTATTTAAAAATGAGAAGAAATTTTATGTAACAAAAGTAAAAATAAATTATAGGAGTTGGGGTATGATCCCTCCCGACGTTTTAGTCTTTTTGTCTCTAATATCGTCCATAAATATTATTACGAATAAATTAGATTTGACGGAAAAAAATAGTCTAGGTGTTTGAAGCCCCACAAAAAAATTAGTGAAGCACCTAAATTATTTTTATTCAATTAAGCTTTTCAACTAATAAAATATATCGATTAAGTTTTTTGAATAATTTTTGACGATATTTTCTTAAAATATTACTGTCTAATGTCATTTACAAAAAAATTTAGGAAAGTTATTTTTTATAATTTTTATAAGTTATTTTTTAAATTTTAGAACTTTAAAAGAGTTTAAATAAAATTAAAAAATTATAGAAATGTCAAGGGACAATATTGTAACATGACCTGTTACACCAATTGATCCAAAAAAAGTTGTTAGATTTAATAATCAACGTTGGTTAAAGAGATGAATTGATAAAATTTTAGAGTATAAGGGTTTGATTAGATTAAATTTTTTAAGGATTCAATTATTTTTTTCAAAAATTTAAGAGGTCAAAAAATATTATTATTACAGATAAATTAACTGTGTTGGCTTGAGGGCGTCCGATCGGAGAGATTATTCACAACGAACAACCCCTAGAATTAGGGCTAGTTCACGACTTTTGAAAATTGCTTTTAAAAGTACTGTCAGAAAATAATTTTAAAAGTTATTTTGAAAAGTTAATTGTAAGCTTTTATTGTTTGGCATTGTCGTTAAAAAATACTTTTAAAAAGATAAAATGTTCATTTTAAACATTATATTGTAAAGTAAAAATAAATGAAGGTAAATAGTGTTTAAATTGGTTATTATAAAATTTATTAATATTATTATATATGAAACAATCAACTTACATAATAAAAATCTAAAAAACATGACAATTCATTAGTAATTTTTTTATATATAAAACATAAACTTTAAATATTTTTAAATAATTAATATAAAAATTTAAATTAAATATTATTGAGTTGATCAAACAATTGCAAATTGCCAAGAGAGGGACGAATTGACGATAAAATTTTAAGGGTGGAAATTGGAAGAATAAAAATTGAGACACAAGGCAATTAGAGTGGTTCAAGTTCTCCAATGAACTCTCCATCCACTACCTTAGCTCCCACTAAAGATTTTCAACCAATTCACTAATATGTTCTTCCCCTTTTCTTGGAAGAGGAGGAAACCTTATAATTTTGATTAAGCTTTCTATCCAAAACTTAATCCATTCACTTTTACAAGAAAGAATTTTTGGTAAACATTACAAGTTCCTATCTAAGTATAATGTTTATCCAATTACAATCAAACACTCCCCAAACTCACAATAAAAAATACAATGAAAATCACAAAGGAGTTGGGTACAAAGATTTGACTCTAAAAAGAACAATGTTTGAATTTGAGTGCTTTGATGTTGCTTGTAGGTTCAATAGTTGTTGCTGTGGCATTTGAGACTTGTTTTTATACCCTTGCATTGATTTTTAGCCGTTTGGGTGGTTGAGATCATCAATAGATCCGTTAGGCTGCAATTTCTCGCAATAAATGTTGCTCAACAACCTACCGTATCAGTGCGGCTCATGAGCGTATCGGTACCTGTCTCAAACAAAAAAGAGCCGCTGTGATTGAAAAACAGGGCGTATCGATACGCTTCGAGAGCGTATCGGTACGATATTAAGGAGTGTATCGATATAAATAGGCGTATCGATACGGATTTACCCCGAAAACATCTCCATAAACGACAACATTCGACTAGAAGCATCTATTTACCCCGAAAACATCTCCATAAACGACAACACTCGACAAGCAGCATCTATTTACCCCGAAAACATCTCCATAAACGTCATGACCTCCTCTCTAGATGAAGTATCCATGATACAACCACCGTAGAGTCAAATTCTATTATTATAAAAGGCATCGTAGCCCATGACGAGTGTACCAATATATTAAGTGCATACGCAATAGCTCAACCCATGCCTCATTCGAATCCATAACTCCTAGCGGACGCGAAAATATAACCAAAACACATCTCTCCACATCACGAAGCACACTCCCACAGCCAACATGGCCCGATTTCCCCTCACCGATCCATCGACATTAGACTTAATGGATCCCTCCAAAGGCGGCAACCACACATTTTTTTTTGAAAACACTGTGATTATTGAAATTTAAGAGTGTTCGTATTATCCTCAAAATATTCCTCCAGCAACATTAAACATTCATATTATCTTTAAAATTTTCAGAATATTTGAGGGCTTTCAAATGGTTAGTTCAATTATTAACCGAATTAGTTAAAATTTAAAATATTTTAATGTTAATCGAATTTACCTATTTATAAAATTAATTAATTGAACCGGACCAACTTTAATTAATTCAATCAGACTATTGAATTCTTTTATAGTTTTTTCTATTTAAACATTTAATATTTTCATTTTTATTTTGCTTGTATTTATTTAACAACTTTTGATTCAAATGAATTGATAACTGAAATTTCAACATTCTTTAACGGATGTCTACCAAACTAACATTTATAGCTAACTGATTAATTAAGCTATTTTGATTCAAATTAATTAAGCTTTTAATTCAATCGATTAATTTAATTTTCGATAAATTTACCCATCCTTAATTTTGTTTGGCTTCCCTTTCTTTCCTTCTCCCCACAAACCAACAACCATGAGCCACTCTCATCAGAGCTTTGGTACAGTTGAAATCCCACAATCAAATAAAAACTCTCGAGTTAAACCGACAATTAAATATTTCAATAATCATTTTGTGATATTTATAAAGTTCAGTTTATATTAATTAGGGTAAAATACTTAAATCATCACTCAACTTTGTTCCGTGGCCTATTTTAGTCACTCAACTTTAAAAAAGTTCAATTTACTCAATCAACTTTCAACTTTAAACTTTTTTCATCACTCCACCATTAAATGCTTAACACCGTTATGACGTGTCATATATAATTAGTTAAATAATAATAGAAATATACACATCAATAAAAGTAAAAAAACAAAATAAAAAACAAAATGACTGTGCATTGAGATTAAGGGTTTATTGCCCTTTCTCCAGTGTTTCTCCTCAACCCATTCACACCTGCAACTACAAGGTTTCGCCAGGGCTCAAAGGACTTCAACTTCATGCATTGACAAGCCACAAGAATGAAAAAATCAATTGCTTTTCGTCGACCCAAATTTCTTTTTCATACCTTCTTCGTCATCTCAAGAAAAAACATCACAAAAATTTTCAAAACCCTTGAAGTCCCTTCTCTTCTTCATTGAGTCTAAACCCTTTAAATTCCTCGTCGCTTGGCTATCTATCTCCTTTTTCGCCAGCCCCTTTGTCTCTTCTCTTCTTCATTGACTCTAAACCCTTAAAATACCCCATCTCTTGGCTCTCTATCTTTTTTTTTTGTCGCCCCCTTTGTCCCTTTTCGTTACCGATGGTGGCATCCGATGACGACGAACGTTAGAAGGCTGAGAGTTAGGTGTTATTTTATAATTTAAATTGTTTATATATATATATATATATATGTGAAAATTAAAAATTTTAAAAAATAATAATACAATATTCCGTATTGATAAAAACGATCAATGTATAAAGTTCAATTATTAAATTGAAAAATTTAAAAGTTAAGTGACCAAAATGAAAGTAAGAAAATAGTTGAGTGATCAACTGTATGTTTTACCAGAAGAAATTTACACAGATATATTAACGAGGTTTGGACCGTTTGGTGTAGTTTAACAAAAAGAAAAGAAAGGGGAACACCGACAAGCAGAATGGGAGTCGGAGATATATTTTCGAAAAGAGCAGAAGAAAGAAACGGTGAAGTCTAAAAGAACATTGAGATCTCTGAATCGAACTCACCAAAAATTGATTCTTCATAGCACCGTCAACAACCCAAGCGCTTAAGGTTTGGATATCTTCAATTGCATCTCGTCGTTAAGTTTTTCTTTCTTCTGATTTTTATATAAAAAAAACTTCCATTGTTAATGTCATGCTCCTGAATTTATTTATTTTTCTGCAATTCATATACTTGTAGCTCTTGAGTTGATGGGTTTTGTAAATTTAGCTCCAATTAATCAATAATAACTCATTTTGTAAATTTAGCTCGAATTGGCGCCGCGAATTAGTATCTATCATTGAAAGATTGATTAGGCATGAAAGCTTGTGCTGGGTGGCGCCAATGTTACCATCTTCAAAAGTTCGCACACCTTCAAACCACGCCACCCCGACTAACGGTAGCATTTACTCGACGTCCACCTGTCCCCTCTCAATTTTTCAGGTTTTGTGCCCTATCTCTCGTGGAGAACACAAACCTTAACAACATCATGTCGTCGTTTACTTCTTTTGCTCATTCAAATAGAAGGTACTTTTTTAAAAATTTGGGGAGGATTTATCAATAATTGGTTGATCATTCGGTAATAATTTTGCTCTCTACTATTTTTGAGGGATTTGGCAATGGAGTCGGAGGAAGAGGAAAATAGTTGGAAAATGATCGAGAAAGATCCAGAGGCCGTGGAGGGGTCAAGGACAAAATTGATGCTCTTGGTCGACTCTTGTAAGCGACGTTGCAGTTTAGAACATTTTGTCTATTTTTTTCCTGCATTGTTTTTGCTTACAAGTTACAACCATGGGTGTATTCGATTGAAGTGATTATTTGTTTATTTATTAGTATTTTGTTTTGGTTTTAATATCTTCAGGACACGAATTCTGCGACATATGGCTACTGAACTAAATTTGAATATGAGAAACGATAGTTATGTCAAAGTTGAAGATTTATTGAAGCTGAACTTGAAAACATTTGCAAATATTCCTTTAAGGTCACACACGGTTGATGACATCAAGGAGGTAGGGTTTGTGAAGCATTTCTTGTCTCTATTTACTGTTGAAACTTGAGAATTGTTTATTGTTTTGATTGAAAATTTCCCAATTTTTATCCTTCAAACATGAAACTTATTGCAGTCGAAGATGAAAATGGCTTCTTTAGATACTTTTCTTGTTTTCTTATAAGCAATCTTTAGTTGTCACCATCAGTAGTTTAAATTCTTGGTCTCCAAAATGTTGGTGTAAAGCGATGTCAGTGAAAGAAAAATGTTTATAGTCTTGTTTCGTGAGTTTCTGTCAAAATTCAAACGAGTCGTGGTTAAATGTTTCTGTGATTGTAGGCCGTCAGAAAGGATAATAAGCAGCGATTTAGCCTTCTGGAGGAGAATGGGGAGGTTTTGATACGTGCAAACCAAGGTCACACTATAACAGTGATGAAACCTCATTTTGAAAAATAATTCAATTCCTTCATTCTTTATCCGAATTTCCCCACAAGTTTATGCTTAGCTCTTGTTTTGAGCATCTTTGTTGATGTGTATGCACTATCTGATGAAGACATCACGTGTTTGCATTACAGACGGTCGAGTTCGAAAGCTTATTAAAACAAATCCTTTCAGCCGATGAAGTGCAATGTAAGAATAAGAACATCATTTCTCTTAGATTGATGCTCTTAGTTTACGTCTTTTGTTATGCTTAATCCTCTAGATTTTCCCTGTAATTGCAGTTTGCATACATGGAACCTATAAGAGGAATCTAGAATCAATTTTGGAGTCGGGTTTGAAGCGCATGAAAAGATTGCATGTCCACTTCTCAAGTGGCTTGCCGACTGATGGTGAAGTGATTAGTGGTGAGATATCATGAAAAAACTCTTGACTTGATAATTGTAGTTATATGATAGCTTTTATTCGTCTCTTTTGTTTTTTCTTTAACGAATTCAATAGGATATTCTGCTCCTATAAGCCATTGCAAAGAAATTCGTCATACTATCCGAGTTAGGCATACATGACGAATTGCTTTGCTGATATTGTGACTGTCACTTACATTTTGCACCAAATAAGTCCTTCTAAAGAATATGAAAGAGGATTACTAAGATTCGATTTATGACGATATCTTTAATCAATTGTAGCAGATGCCAAGAACTAATAAGCATAAATCAAGTCCTAGTGAAGCTAAATGTTGTAGATTTGCTTCTGATGATTCGTCCTCTTCGTTGTCTTCAGGTATGACTGTTACGGTGCTGACGTGGCAGTTAACGGTGATGACGTGGCAGTCCATGATGCTGACGTGGTGGTCAACGGTGCTGATGTGGCAGTCCATGATGCTGACGTGGTGGTCAACGGTACTGATGTGGCAGTACACGTGGGATGATGATGTGGTAGGAGGGGCTGAATTGATTATGTTAACCGAATTCGAGGGCATAATTGTAACACCCGGGTTTAGGGGTTAGATGAAAATAATATTTTAATATTATTTAGGCTCGGTTTTATAACTTAAATAATGTTTCGGGTCTTGTTTTCAAATTAATTAATTGGGTTGACTATGCTTTGGGATTTAACCCCAAATGGCCATGGATCATATACTCTTGTGAATATTCTATTTCATTAAGGGCAAATTGGTCTTTAGGCCTTTAAGTTAAAATAAAACAAAACACCCCATTTACTATTCATTGTCTTCCTCTTCAAATTTTCAACGTGAAATAGAGCTCATCCTCCCCAATCTACTATTCCATTTCAAAGCTCCCTCATTTCAACTCCATTTTGAAAGGTAATGACATTTTTGACTTCCCCTCATCTCCCTCTCCATAAAAGTACCTTTTATTTTCATTTTCATGGAGGTTTTAGAAAATGGCATTTTGGAAAGTTTGGATTAAAGATGAAAGCTTTATGTTGTTAAATTAAATGTTTTGATTTATTATGTTTAGTTATGATGTATAGATGTCAAATGATATAACATATGTGAATTTCAAATGATTTTGAGCAATTTTCGGATTTGGGTTTCAAGGGGGTTTTTGGAGGGTTTTAAAGTGGTTTTTGGGGTGGTTTAATGTTGGTTTTTGGGGGCTGGTGTTAGTATGATATGTGAGGGTCACTTTGGGTGTGTTTGATGGTTGTTTGGATGCTTGAATGGGAAGATTTCAGTGGGTTTTGTGGGTTGCTCGGAAATTCTGTTTTGGGCTTGATTTTGAGTGTTGGTTGCTTGAAAACGTTAATCCAGGTTAGTTCCGACGATGAGATATTGATTGTGGATGTTTTGTTTGTGTTTGGGATTGATTAGAATCGAGGTTGTACATCGGTGAAGCATCGGAAGTAAATTCGGGAAATTGAAGGCGGTCGCTTGCTTGGTCTTTAAGCTTGGGAGCTTAGGTGAGTGGTTAATTGTTTTACATGGTTTTTAAATGGTTGGTTCGAGTATGTGGACTAGGTTGGGCTTGGTAGACCCACCTAGAGTTAGGATTAGGGTGGTAGCTTAATCCTAAACTTGATCTAGAGCCTTTGGATGAACTCATATATGTGGTTGTGTATGTCTCGTATGAAATGTGATATGAATGCTTATGTATATTGTGTTATACATGTGAGATGAAGCATGATTGTGATGCTTGAGACATGCATGATGATGGTTTATGGTGAGTACGTGCTAAGCACGGAATCAATTGAAATGAGTAATGTGGAATGAGTAAAATGTTGGCACTAGTATGCTTGAGTACAAATGATCGATCATTAGGATGTTAGTGTGTACACATGAGTCAAAAGTCGCGCCTGGCCTTGGTGGCGTTGAGTCACCAAGGAGGAGTACGGGTTCGCCCGGAAATTGTATTTAAATATAGTCGATGATGAGTGGAATCCCATTGACGGGGCGTGAGGATGAGTGGAATCCCCTCCGCGAGACCGGTGATGAGTGTAATCCCACCGTGAGGTAAAGTGGTTGTTGGATGTGAGTTCCAACGGGTTTGTCCGCGTATTCGGGTCATAGCTAGGTGCCAATGTTGATTGATAAGTGTATCAATGTGGTGAGATTTATGATCTTTATTTGGATGATTAAACGTGCTTAATTGTGTTGAGGATTAGAGCTTGTTGATCATGGCATTTAATTGCATATTGCTCATGCATCGTTATCTTGTGGCTCTTGTGGATCCTTGGTATATTTGTGTTTTGCCTTGGCTAGATCGTGCTCGGACCCTGCAATGTTGAGGTTTGTTTTAAGAGCTCACCCTCACTAAGCATCATTGCTTACGCTCTCTTTGTTCAACATTGCAGATCCTTAGATCGTGGGTGGCTTGCGCAAGTGGAAGGCTCCAAGTGTGGTTGTTAGCTTGAGTACACCAAGTATGAGTTTTTAATGTTGAGTATGTAATAGTTTAAGCAATGGGACATGTGTTATTTTGTTGGCTATGTTGTGGTTGATGTTGCTTAGGAGCATGTTAGACTCCTCGTATGTGTTGACCATTTTGACTTGGGATGTATGCCTTGCTTGATACCTTGTTAGCATGTTGCTATCTTGAAGTTGTCTAAGTGTTGACCTTTGAATGCCTAACTCCTTAAATGAGTTGTATGGATGCATGACTTGTGTCGTTGTGCCTTGGTGTTTAGTTTCGTTTTGTTGTCGTTGAAGCATGCTGGTATGTTGGGTTGCCTTAAGATTTATTGCTAGTGTGTTGTGGGAGGTTGTGGAGGTGTTTTGGGGCACCCTTGTGCCTTAAAACAGCCAAAACGGGTCTGCAGACAGGGGGCGTTTCGAAACGGGCCACCCTGTTTCGATACGGTCCCTTTGCTTTTGGCTATCCGTTTCGAAACGGATAGGGGCTGTTTCGGAACATTTTTGCTACTGGAATTTTGAGAAATTGGCGAGATAAAGGCGTTCCGAAACGGGCCTTTGATGTTTCGAAACGGTCAAATCTCGTTGACCATGAGAAGTTGACTGTTGGGGTCGTTTCGATACGGGTCACCCCTGTTTCGAAACGGTCTCCTCATGGTTGACACTGGCCTGTTGACTAAGTCAAGGTGTTTCGAAACACCCCAAGGGCGTTTCGAAACGGCCTGCTGTAAAGGGCTAAAATGAGCTGTTTATTGTATTGTCTTGGTCGGTCGATGTTGAATTGTTGCTTCTTCCGCTGTTGTGCTTCACAAGGATTTAATCATGCCTATAGACAGGATAAAGTTAAAGGAAATTTTTTGGGTCGTTAACCGAGGAGGAACCTTAACGGGTTTCGCTTCGGTTTTCCCCGTGTGGCCCACTCGGACCGGTCATCCGGCCAGACCGGGACGAGGGGGTTACAATAATTGGTTTTTTTTCCCGAGTTTAGGGACATAATTGATTTTAATTAAAAGTTTTATAACTTAATTAATATTTAAGTTAAAAAAATAAGAATTTATGAAATTATTAAAACTAGATAAATAATTTTATTATGTGAGGATAATTAAAAAAAACAAAGTGAAGACTCCCACAGAAGATTAAAATATTCTTCAATTTATTTTATAAAAATCCATAAAGTTAATAAAAATAAATAAAATATTCTAAAAATTACTAAAAATAAAAATTATATAAAAAATTAAAATATATTATAAATTAAAAAATGATAAAATTTAATGTAAAAACTTAATAAATGTTTTTATAAAGTGTTAAAAAATTAAACACTTTTATAGGGAAAAAATCGACTTCGTCACTTTGAGTTTACTATTCGTTAAATTTTTTTTAGTGGAATCAACATTGTACTAGAGTAACAATAGAATTTAATTTTTTTCCGCTTTTTTACATTAAATTGATGCTCATTAATATTTGATGTAGAGAAATAAAAGAGAATTTTAGCTTTATTAATACTTTAATACAAATATGTCTCAATTGAAAATATGTTCAAGGAACATTAGTACGTGTAGCATAACGAGAAACAATCGAAAGATTCTCCAATAGTTTATAAATATTTTTAATTTTTTATATTTATAATTTAATGTTTTTACTTATATTTAATTCATTATGTGTTTTATATTTTTTAATATTTTACAAATATTTAAATATTAATAGTTTTTTAGCTTAAAGATTAAATAAGTTATTGAACTTTTAATTACGCCCCTAAACTCGGGAAAAAACCAATTATGCCTTCGAATTCTGTTAAAATAATCAATTCAGCCCCTCCTACCACATCATCATCATCCCACGTGTACTGCCACGTAAGCATCATGGACTACCACGTCATCACTGTTAAATGCCACGTCAGCACCGTAACGGTCAACGTTGGTCAAATGGTCAATTTGATCTATTTCATGGACTGGAGGGCCACATTGAGTGCACTTTTCGACGAGGGGCAAAATTGCATTTTTGGGTCGAACTCAGGGGCAAAAGTACCCCTCTAGCCTAAAAATAAGTATATCTATTTTTTTTCATATTGGGTCATTATAATTAATTATATTTATAACATATATCACTCTCTTTAGCAATCGGATAATTGATAACGGATTACATTATAGTGTATTTCATTAGTTTATTTGAATAGTGAATTATTTTAGTTGGTTGTATAAAAGTGATTATTAAGATTAACTTATAGTTGTTTGATTATTTGAAAAACCAAATTGACATATAAGAACATGATTATATTTTATACTTGTTTGAATAGTTTATTAGTTATCAATATTTTGTATCTATTAATAATAATTAAATTATGGAAATTATTTTTTAATATAACATTACTAAGCATATTTGAAAGATCTATATATTAATTTATTATTTATATTATTGTTTAAATCAATTTGATTAAATATTAAATTTAAGTAATATTTAAAGCATATGTATTATTTTCATATATTTAAAGGAAAAATAATTATTTAAATTATATATGAGAATATATTTTACTTTAAAAGTATATGTGAGTTATTTAAATACAATATACATGTGTGAGATTAAAAAAACAAAAATAAAAAAGTATTAGCTTACAAATGTCATCATTTAAATTTAGTTTATTTGGATATCTTTTGTAATTGTTAAGGATAAAAGAATCTTTACAACTCTAATATTAAATTTTCTGATCCAAAAAGCTCTTTTTTAGCCTCATTTTCAAATTGAGAGGTTTGACCACAAATCTCAATTAGAATCCTCTTTTTACCAAACATACAAATTAACGAATTTAACTAGTCAAAAACTTTAAAAATGGTCAAAACCTCTAGTTTTAGCTCAAAAATTTAATTACCAAGGTCATAATAAAGTAAATTGATGCTATGTTGTCATGTTGATAATTGTATTAGTAATTTATAAAAATTCAATCAAATCTAAGTGTCATGTTTGTAATTTTGAAAATTTAAAAGTTATATGTTACATTTCAAATTTAACAAAAAAAATAATGTATAATGTTAAGATTATCCACTTTTGAAAATTCTACGTCTGCCTGAGAAAAAAAAGGACAGATTTGGGAGTAGATCTTCTGTTCAAATTTTCATATTCAAATGTTAGGTTTTGACTTAACTTGCACCATTCCACCTCTAAAAATTTATTAGAGTACATTTTTTTAATTTTTACAATTTTATATTTTTAAAAATGTTTTTTAAATTTGATTAAAAAATCTTACAATTTTTTAATTGGTTATTTTGAAATATATATTTTATTTAATGTTGTAAAAATATTTTACTAAAAAATTATTTAATTTATCTAGGTTGGTTCGATGGGACTCGAATAATCTTTTTTTTGTTGGAAACGAATTCAAATATTAAAAATTGGCTTAAGGGTGTAAGAAGTCCTTATGTAACCCCCTCGTCCCGGTCCGGACGCTTGACCGATCCGAGTGGGCTACACAGGGATAACCGAGGCGAAACCCGTTAAGGCTCCACTTCGGTTACCGACCAAGAAAAACTTTTCATTATTATTATCTTATCTAGATGTAATGTTATACCCTATGTGAAGAAGGCAACATCGGAAGAAAACAAGCGAGGCGAAACAACAAACACATACTTAAAACAGCCCATTTTAATCTTAACAGCAGGCCGTATCGGAACGCCCATAGGGTGTTTTGATACGCCTTGACCTGGTCAACTGGCCAAAGTCAACCTGATGAGACCGTTTCGAAACAGGGGTGGCCCGTATCGAAACGACCTTAACGGTCAACTTCTCGTGGTCAACGATACGAAGGTCATTCCGAAACACTAAAGCCCGTTTTGATACATCATTTTATCGTCAAATTCTCAGATTTCCAGTAGCAAAATCGTATCGAAACGGCCCTTAGCGTACCGAAACGCCTGACCCGAAACAAAGAGACCGTACCGAAACGGGACCAACCGTTTCGAAACGCCCTCTGTCTGCAGATTGGTTTTAGCTGGTTTATGGCACAAGGATGTCCCAAAACCCCACTAAAACCTCACTCAATACACCTACAACAACTCTAAGGCAAACCAAACATCCACAAGCATGCTTAACACTCAAAACATAAAGAAGCCATACATTAAAGGAATCAACAACATGCTTCACACATAACACTTAAGATTCATGCTTCAAAAAACATACACTTAGGCATTTAAGGTAGGCAAAGTAAACACGGTTTACAAACATGACAAGCCATCCAAAAGCCAAACCAACAACATCATAAAGAGGAGTCTAAACATGCTCCTAAACAAACCAACACCAACATACTTCAAAAGCTCAAATCAACAATACACGTCCCATTGCTTGACCATTACATCATATAACTAAAATGTCCATACTTGAAAGCTAAGATAGCACCACAAAGCACACACTTGGAGGCCCCCTTCTTGCACTAGCAACCCTCGAACTACGGATCTGCATTGTCGGACAAAAGAGAGCGTAAGCATAAAGCTTAGTGAGGGTAAGCTCGTAAAATAAACCTCGACAATGCAGGGTCCAAGCACGAGCACAACCAAGGTAAAATGCATGATCTTACCTTCGATCCACATGAGCCAAAATACACATGATGCATGAACATATATCCAATATTATGACATGCTCAACAAGATCAAATCCACCTCATATGTAAACACATATTTTAATCCATATTGGCAACACACCTCAAAACATATTGGCACCTATCTATGACTCGAATACACGAATAAACGTTGGAACTCACATACAACAACAACCAATACCTTACGGTGGGATTACACTCATCACCGTTCACGCGGAGGGGATTCCACTCATCCTCACGCCCCGTCGATGGGATTACACTCATCATCGACTAACATATAAATAAGAAAAATTTCTGGGCGAACCCGTACTCCATCTTGATGACTACCATCACCAAGACCACGCGCGCATTTGACTCACGTGTGCACACTAAACATCCTAATGATCGATCATTTGTACCCAAGCATACTAGTTAAACACAATTCACAACATCATTTCATAACAACTTCCGTTCTTAGCACGTACTCACCATGATCACCATCACGCACAATCCACATGCATATCACAATGCATCACAACCATGCCTCAACATACATGTATATCACAATATACATATCCACCATAAGACAAATAAACATGAGGCATAAACAACAATCAGAGTTCAACCAAAGTCTCTAACTAAAGCTTGGGATTATACTACCAATCTAATCCCAACTCTAGGTGGGTCTACCAAGCCCGACCTAGTCCACATGCTTGAACCAATACTCGAAAACCATTTAAAAACATTTAACCACTCACCGACTAATCCAAGCTCAACACACTAGCCGATCAAGCTTCCAACGATTCCGGATTTGTTCCCGAGGCTTCACCAACACAAACTCTTCCTTCTAATCATCTCAACACATTCAAAACAACCTCAAATCAGTTCACAATTCAATGTAGCGAACCCGGAACACTAATCAAGCATAAAACACAAGATTTTCAAGCCAAGAACAACCCCAAAACCTCAATCCCGAGCAGCCCTTTAGCACAATCTAAAACTCAATATTTCAACCTTTTTAACACACCTAAGTGCTCCCAAAACAACCCGTAACTATCACCCTAACATCAGCCCTCAATTTCCAACATCAAACACACCCAAAACTAGCTTTTAAACCCTTCAAAACCCCTATTAAAACCTAAATACGGGAATCTTTATAAAACTATTTAAAATTCACATATGTTGGACCTTAAGGGTTGTAAACAAAATCCTTGAGAAACCCAAAATATGAAATACATAGTTTTAATGAAAGCTAATGGTACCAAAATGAAGAGGGAGATAAGGTCAAGTCAAAAATGCAATTACCTTTTGAAAAGCACCAAAGATGAAGATGTAAGGTGATGAAATAATGAAATGAAGGAGAGAGCTCTCTAATGTCGTGGAAATGCAATGGGAGAGAGAGGGAAGAAGATGACAAGGGATATTTTAAACAAAAAGGGTTTTAATTGAAAGTCTACATATTTACAATCTTGCCATTAATGAGGATAGCCATTTAAATTTCTCAATTCCATGGAATTGGGCTTTAAAACCAAAACATGTCCAACATAAAATATTTATTTGAAAACCTGATGCCCAAAAGATTATTTTATTATTTTAATTATGAAATCGAAACCCGAAACATTATGTTAATATTATTTTCACCCGACCCCGAAACCCGGGTGTTACACCTTAAACTTTTGAAAAAAATCTATTAATCCCCTGGACTTTTTTTGCTCCCAATTAAGCCCTTGAACAAAAAAATATAATCAATTAAGCCTTTGAACCAAGAAATGTAATCGATTAAGACCTTTGACCAATTTTGACCATCAAATTTTGACAGTTTTTTTGATCTGTTGGTATAGTGCGTCGTATCACAATATTTCCACTTGACATTTTCATAAACTTTTTATTTTATTAAAAAATTCATTAAAAGTTATAAAAATTGTATAAGGCTTATAAAATTTATAAAAAAATTATAATTGCAACATTATAGAAATGTAGTGTATCATGTGCAAGTAATATCAAAATTGGTCAAAGGGTTTAATTGATTCAATTTTTTAGTTTAAGGGCTTAATTGAGTGCAAAAAAAGTTCATGGAATTAATTAATTTATTCCCTAAAGTTTAAGGGCTTCTTACACCCTTAAGCCTTAAAATTTTAAATAAAAAATTGGTTCAATATGATCAAGACAATATGAATATAATTTGATTTAGAGTTGAGCAAGTAAAAAAAATCCAATAAGTCAAAATCTTTAGAGTTGGTGATTAAAGCTCTCAGTTGACATCCTTCCCTTTCCATTAGATTGTGGGTTCAATACTTATTAGAAACAAATTTTCCCTCCATCTTCCTTGGGTAACAGGGTAAGAATAATATTGTGCGCACGTTCTTGTTTAGATCATGAAATAAAAAATACTATAATAATAATAATTATAAAAAATGTGTTTTAATTATCTATTTCTTATAATCAAAACATGATAAAAAATAAAAAAATATATTACATTTATTTGGATTCGACATGTTTGGTTATTCTATTAAAAAATGACATGTTTGGTTTTGGAGTTTCTTGATAGGCTCTCGTAGATTCAATTGGTGTTGGTGAATCGTGAAAGGAACAAGGATTTGACAGTGGAGATGGAGGAAGAGGAAAAGAGTTGAAAAATGACCGAGAAAGATCCAGAGGCCGTAGAGGGGGCAAGGACAGAATTGATGCTCTTGGTCGTCTCTTGTAAGCGACGTTGCAGTTTAGAACATCCTGTCGATTCTTTTTTTTTTGCACTGTTTTTTCTTACAACCATGGGTGTATTCGATTGAAGTGATTATTTGTTTTTTATTAGTATTTTGTTTTGGTTTTAATATCTTCAGGACACGAATTCTGCGACATATGGCTACTGAACTGAATTTGAATATGAGAAACGATGGTTATGTCAAAGTTGGAGATTTATTGAAGCTGAACTTAAAAACATTTGCAAATATTCCTTTAAGGTCACACATGGTTGATGACATCAAGGAGGTAAAGTTTGTGAAGAATTTCTTGTTTCTACTTGAGAATTGTTTCTTGTTTTGATTGAAAAATTCCCAATTTTTATCCTTAAAACATGAAACTTTATGTGGTGAAAGATGAAAATGGCTTCTTTAGATACTTTTCTTGTCAGGGGAAGGAAAATGTTTGTAGTCTTATCTCATGAGTTTTCTATCGAAATTCAAATGATTCATGGTTGAATATTTCTTTGAATGTAGGCTGTCAGAAAGGATAATAAGCAACGATTTAGTCTTCTGGAAGAAAATGGGGAGCTTTTGATACGTGCAAACCAAGGTCACACTGTAACGGTGATGAATCCTTTAAAAGAAATTAATTCAGTTCCTTTAGTCCGAATTTTCCGTTAAATTTATCTTTATCTGTTGTTTTGAGCATCTTTGTTGATGTGTATGCACTATCTAATGAAGATATCATATGTTGTTGCATTGCAGACGGTCGAGTCCGAAAGCTTATTAAAACAAATCCTTTCAGCCGATGAAGTGCAATGTAAGAATAAGAACATCATTTCTCTTAGATTGACGCTCTTGGTTTACGTCTTTTGTTATGCTTAATCCTCTAGTTTTTCCCTGTAATTGCAGTTTGCATACATGGAACCTATAAGAGGAGTCTAGAATCAATTTTGGAGTCGGTTTGAAGCGCATGAAAAGATTGCATGTCCACTTCTCAAGTGGCTTGCCGACTGATGGTGAAGTGATTAGTGGTGAGATATCATGAAAAATCTCTTGACCTTATAATTGTAGTGATATGATATCTTTTATTTGTCTCATTGGATTTTTCTTTAACGGATTCAATAGAATATTCTGGTCATATGAACTATACGATCGTAGCAACAACATACATAACTCATTCATTTTAGTATTGGTTTTTAATATCCTAATTAGGCATACATGACAAATTGCTTTGCTGATATTATGACTGATATTTACATTTTGCCCCAGAGGATTCCTGCTAAAGAATATGAAAGAGGATTACTAAGATTCGATTTATGATGCAATCTTTAATCAATTGTAGCAAATGCCAAGAACTAATCAGCATAAATCAAGTCCTAACGAAGCTAAATGCTGTAGATTTGCTTCTGATGATTCGTACTCTTCGTTGCCTTCAGGTATGAGGCGAGATGTTAACATCTTGATCCATCTCAATGTCAGAAAAGCTTTGGAAGGTAAGCATGCTTCTTTCGAGTTTTAGGCCAGTGATGATTCTATAGACTGAACCAATAACTGCTGCAAATCATTCCTTTGTCATTTTTGATTCGAGTCATGGCCAGAGATTTATCAATCTTTTTGTGCTAAACAAAAGTGACTTCCTGGATGAGTGCAGATGGAATGAAGCTGTACATTTCAGACAACAAAGTGATACTGAGTGAGGGTTTTGATGGGGTTGTACATGTCAAGTACTTTGAGAAGATAGAATCATGGCCAGATAGACGACCTATACCTTTCTCAAATCTTCAAAATTGAATGACCATTTATCAATTTTGTACTCTATTTGAAACCTTTGTGTGATGATTATTTGTAATTGATTTGATACAAGATGATTCTATTTTTACCAACAATCAATTGGTTAAGCAGGATGAGACATTATGTCCTTTACGTAAGATTACGAGTTCGAATTCTAATGTTGTGAATGGAGAAAATTGCACTGGAGAGTCGCATCATATTATCTCGGATTAGTTGGTCAATGAATTGGTTACTAGTGGTTAAACTAGAATAATTATTCCATTTTTTTATTTTTACATCAATTGGTATTTTTTAATCGTGCTGAAGTTTCTCCCCTCGGTTCATGTTAGTGTTTTCTTTATTAGAAAATTGTTTCATTTATCGCGCATGATTAAATTTACATTTCTTAAAGTTTTGTTCGTAATTTGTTGTCTTAATGTGTAGTTTGATCTTCGGATTATACCAGGATTATGCATAGGGAGACAAATATAATTATTTAAAAATGAGAAGAAATTTTATGTAACAAAAGTAAAAATAAATTATAGGAGTTGGGGTATGATCCCTCCCGACGTTTTAGTCTTTTTGTCTCTGAAATCGTCCATAAATTTTATTACGAATAAATTAGATTTGATGGAAAAAAATAGGCTAGGTGTTTGAAGCCCCAAAAAAAATTAGTGAAGCACCTAAATTTTTTTCATTCAATTAAGCTTTTCAACTAATAAAATATATCGATTAAGTTTTTTGACTAATTTTTGACGATATTTTCTTAAAATATTACTGTCTAATGTCATTTACAAAAAAATTTAGAAAAATATTTTTTATAATTTATATATGTTATTTTTTAAATTTTAGAACTTTAAAAGAGTTTTTAAATAAAATTAAAAAATTATAGAAATGTCAAGGGACAATATTGTAACATGACCTGTTACACCAATTGATCCAAAAAAAGTTGTTAGATTTAATAATCAACGTTGGTTAAAGAGATGAATTGATAAAATTTTAGAGTATAAGGGTTTGATTAGATTAAATTTTTTAAGGATTTAATTATTTTTTTCAAAAATTTAGGAGGTTAAAAAAATATTATTATTACAGATAAATTGACTGTGTTGGTTTGAGGGCGTCCGATCGGAGAGATTATTCACAACGAACATGAAACCCCCTCGTCCCAGTCTGGCCGGATGACCGGTCCGAGTAAGCTACACGATGAAAACCGAGTGAAAACTCCCTAAGGAATTCCCCCTCGGTTAGAAACCCTATTTTTTTCATTTTAAATCTTGTCTAGATGAGTATTTAATCCTATGTGATCATACAGCGGAACAACATTCACGAGGCAAACAAACGAACTCAGCCCAACATCTTACAGCCCAATTTTTATAGTTGTTTCTATTTAAACATTTAAGATTTTCATTTTTATTTTGCTTGTATTTATTTAACAACTTTTGATTCAAATGAATTGATAACTGAAATTTCAACATTCTTTCACGGATGTCTACCAAACTAACATTTATAGCTAACTGATTAATTAAGCTATTTTGATTCAAATTAATTCAGCTATTTTAATTCAATCGATTAATTTAATTTTCGATAAATTTACCCATCCTTAATTTTGTTTGGCTTCCCTTTCTTTCCTTCTCCCCATAAACCAACAACCATGAGCCACTCTCATCAGAGCTTTGGTACAGTTGAAATCCCACAATCAAATAAAATCTCTCGAGTTAAACCGACAATTAAATATTTCAATAATCATTTTGTGATATTTATAAAGTTCAGTTTATATTAATTAGAGTAAAATACTTAAATCATCACTCAACTTTGTTACGTGGCCTATTTTAGTCACTCAACTTTAAAAAAGTTCAATTTACTCAATCAACTTTCAACTTTTTTCATCACTCCACCATTAAATGCTTAACACTGTTATGACGTGTCATATATAATTAGTTAAATAATAATAGAAATATACACATCAATAAAAGTAAAAAATTAAAATAAAAAACAAAACGACTGTGCATTGAGATTAAGGGTTTATTGCCCTTTCTCCAGTGTTTCTCCTCAACCCATTCACACATGCAACTACAAGGTTTCGCCAGGGCTCAAAGGACCTCAACTTCAAGCATTGACAAGCCACAACAATGAAAAAATCAATAGCTTTTCGTCGACCCAAATTTCTTTTTCATACCTTCTTCGTCATCTCAAGAAAAAACATCACAAAAATTTTCAAAACCCTTGAAGTCCCTTCTCTTCTTCATTGAGTCTAAACCCTTTAAATTCCTCGTCGCTTGGCTCTCTATCTCCTTTTTCGCTAGCCCCTTTGTCTCTTCTCTTCTTCATTGACTCTAAACCCTTAAAATTCCCCATCTCTTGGCTCTCTATCTTTTTTTTGTCGCCCGCTTTGTCCCTTTTCGTCACCGATGGTGGCATCCAATGACGACGAACGTTGGAAGGCTGAGAGTTAGGTGTTATTTTATAATTTAAATTGTTTATATATATATATATATGAAAATTAAAAATTTAAAAAAATAATAATACAATATTCCGTAGTGATAAAAACGTTCAATGTATAAAGTTCAATTATTAAATTGAAAAATTTAAAAGTTAAGTGACCAAAATGAAAGTAAGAAAATAGTTGAGTGATCAATTGTATATTTTACCAGAAGAAATTTACACAGATATATTAACGAGGTTTGGACCGTTTGGTGTAGTTTAACAAAAAGAAAAGAAAGGGGAACACCGGCAAGCAGAATGGGAGTCGAAGATATATTTGCGAAAAGAGCAGAAGAAAGAAACGGTAAAGTCTAAAAGAACATTGAGATCGTTGAATCGAACTCACCAAAAATTGATTCTTCATAGCACCGTCAACAACCCAAGCGCTTAAGGTTTGGATATCTTCAATTGCATCTCGTCGTTAAGTTTTTCTTTCTTCTGATTTTTATATAAACAAAAAACTTCCATTGTTAATGCCATGCTCCTGAATTTATTTATTTTTCTGCAATTCATATACTTGTAGCTCTTGAGTTGATGGGTTTTGTAAATTTAGCTCCAATTAATCAATAATAACTCATTTTGTAAATTTAGCTCGAATTGGCGTCGCGAATTAGTATCTATCATTGAAAGATTGATTAGGCATGAAAGCTTGTGCTGGGTGGCGCCAATGTTACCATCTTCAAAAGTTCGCACACCTTCAAACCACGCCACCCCGACTAACAGTAGCATTTACTCGACGTCCACCTGTCCCCTCTCAATTTTTCAGGTTTCGTGCCCTATCTCTCATGGAGAACACAAACCTTAACAACACCATGTCGTCGTCGTTTACTTCTTTTGCTCATTCAAATAGAATGTACTTTTTTAAAAATTTGGGGAGGATTTATCAATAATCGGTTGATCATTCGGTAATAATTTCGCTCTATACTATTTTTGGGGGATTTGGCAGTGGAGTCGGAGGAAGAGGAAAAGAGTTGAAAACTGACCGAGAAAGATCCAGAGGCCGTGGAGGGGGCAAGGACAAAATTGATGCTCTTGGTCGACTCTTGTAAGCGACGTTGCAGTTTAGAACATTCTGTCTATTTTTTTTCTTGCATTGTTTTTGCTTACAAGTTACAACCATGGGTGTATTCGATTGAAGTGATTATTTGTTTATTTATTAGTATTTTGTTTTGGTTTTAATATCTTCAGGACACGAATTCTGCGACATATGGTTACTGAACTGAATTTGAATATGAGAAACGATGGTTATGTCAAAGTTGAAGATTTTTTGAAGCTGAACTTGAAAACATTTGCAAATATTCCTTTAAGGTCACACACGGTTGATGACATCAAGGAGGTAGGGTTTGTGGCATTTCTTGTCTCTATTTACTGCTGAAACTTGAGAATTGTTTATTGTTTTGATAGAAAATTTCCCAATTTTTTCCCTTCAAACATGAAACTTATTGCAGTCGAAGATGAAAATGGCTTCTTTAGATAATTTTCTTGTTTTCTTATAAGCAATCTTTAGTAGTCACCAGCAGTAGTTTAAATTCCTGGTCTCCAAAATGTTGGTGTAAAGCGATGTCAGTGAAAGGAAAATGTTTATAGTCTTGTTTCGTGAGTTTCTGTCAAAATTCAAACGAGTCGTGGTTAAATGTTTTTGTGATTGTAGGCCGTCAGAAAGGATAATAAGCAGCGATTTAGCCTTCTGGAGGAGAATGGGGAGCTTTTGATACGTGCAAACCAAGGTCACACTGTAACGGTGATGAATCCTCCTTTTCAAAAATAATTCAATTCCTTCATTCTTTATCCGAATTTCCCAACAAGTTTATGCTTAGCTCTTGTTTTGAGCATCTTTGTTGATGTGTATGCACTATCTGATGAAGATATCTTTAATCATTTGTAGCAAATGCCAAGAACTAATCAGCATAAATCAAGTCCTAGTGAAGCTAAATGCTGTAGATTTGCTTCTGATGATTCGTCCTCTTCGTTGTCTTCAAGTATGACCGTTATGGTGCTGACGTGGCAGTTAACGCTGATGACGTGGTAGTCCATGATGCTGACGTGGTGGTCAACGGTGCTGATGTGGTAGTCCATGATGCTGACGTGGTGGTCAACGGTGCTGATGTGGCAGTACACGTGGGATGATGATGTGGTAGGAGGGGCTGAATTGATTATGTTAACCGAATTCGAGGGCATAATTGGTTTATTTCCAAGTTTAGGGGCATAATTGATTTTAATTAAAAGTTTTATAACTTATTTAATATTTAAGTTAAAAAAATAAGAATTTATGAAATTATTAAAACTAGATAAATAATTTTATTATGTGAGGATAATTAAAAAAACAAAGTGAAGACTCCCACAGAAGATTAAAATATTCTTCAATTTATTTTATAAAAACCATAAAGTTAATAAAAATAAATAAAATATTCTAAAAATTACTAAAATAAAAATTATATAAAAAATTAAAATATATTATAAATTAAAAAATGATAAAATTTAATGTAAAAACTTAATAATGTTTTTATAAAGTGTTAAAAAATTAAACACTTTTATAGGGAAAAAATCGATTTCGTCACTTTGAGTATTACTATTCGTTAAAAAAAATTAGTGGAATCAACATTGTACTAGAGTAAAAATAGAATTTAATTTTTTCCGCTTTTTTACATCAAATTGATGCTCATTAATATTTGATGTAGAGAAATAAAAGAGAATTTTGGCTTTATTAATACTTTAATACAAAGATGTCTCAATTGAAAATATGTTCAAGGAACATTAGTACGCGTAGCATAACGAGAAACAATCGAAAGATTCTCCAATGGTTTATAAATATTTTTAATTTTTTATATTTATAATTTAATGTTTTTACTTATATTTAATTCATTATGCGTTTTATATTTTTTAATATTTTACAAATATTTAAATATTAATAATTTTTTAGCTTAAAGATTAAATAAGTTATTGAACTTTTAATTACGCCCCTAAACTCGGGAAAACACCAATTATGCCCTTGAATTCTGTTAAAATAATCAATTCAGCCCCTCCTACCACATCATCATCCCACGTGTACTGCCACGTCAGCATCATGGACTGCCACGTCATCACTGTTAAATGTCACGTCAGCACCGTAACGGTCAACGTTGGTCAAATGGTCAATTTGATCTATTTCATGGACTGGAGGGCCACATTGAGTGCACTTTTCGACGAGGGGCAAAATTGCATTTTTGGGTCGAACTCAGGGGCAAAAGTACCCCTCTAGCCTAAAAATAAGTATATCTATTTATTTTTCATATTGGGTCATTATAATTAATTATATTTATAACATATATCACTCTCTTTAGCAATCAACGGATAATTGATAACGGATTACATTATAGTGTATTTCATTAGTTGATTTGAATAGTGAATTATTTTAGTTGGTTGTATAAAAGTGATTATTAAGATTAACTTATAGTTGTTTGATTATTTGAACAACCAAATTGACATATAAGAACATGATTATATTTTATACTTGTTTGAATAGTTTATTAGTTATCAATATTTTGTATCTATTAATAATAATTAAATTATGGAAAATTTTTTTAATATAACATTACTAAGCATATTTGAAAGATCTATATATTAATTTATTATTTATATTATTGTTTAAATCAATTTGATTAAATATTAAATTTAAGTAATATTTAAAGCATATGTATTATTTTCATATATTTAAAAGAAAAATAATTATTTAAATTATATATGAGAATATATTTTACTTTAAAAGTATATGTGAGTTATTTAAATACAATATACATGTGTGAGAATAAAAAAACAAAAATAAAAAAGTATTAGCTTACAAATGTCATCATTTAAATTTAGCTTATTTGGATATCTTTTGTAATTGTTAAGGATAAAAGAATCTTTACAACTCTAATATTAAATTTTCTGATCCAAAAAGCTCCTTTTAGCCGCATTTTCAAATTGAGAGGTTTGACCACAAATCTCAATTAGAATCCTCTTTTACCAAACATACAAATTAACGAATTTAACTAGTCAAAAACTTTAAAAATGGTCCAAACCTCTAGTTTTAGCTCAAAAATTTAATTACCAAGGTCATAATAAAGTAAATTGATGCTATGTTGTCATGTTGATAATTGTGTTAGTAATTTATAAAAATTCAATCAAATCTAAGTGTCATGTGTGTAATTTTGAAATTTTAAAAGTTATATGTTACATTTCAAATTTAACAAAATAATAATAATGTATAATGTTAAGATTATCCACTTTTGAAAATTCTACGTCTGCCTGAGAAAAAAAGGACAGATTTGGGAGTAGATCTTCTGTTCAAATTTTCATATTCAAATGTTAGGTTTTGAATTAACTTGCACCATTCCACCTCTAAAAATTTATTAGAGTACATTTTTTAATTTTTATAATTTTATATTTTTAAAAATGTTTTTTAAATTTGATTAAAAAATCTTACAATTTTTTAATTGGTTATTTTGAAATATATATTTTATTTAATGTTGTAAAAATATTTTACTAAAAAATTATTTAATTTATCTAGGTTGGTTCGATGGGACTCGAATAATCTTTTTTTTTTGTTGGAAACGAATTCAAATATTAAAAATTGGCTTAAGGGTGTAAGAAGTCCTTATGTAACCCCCTCATCCCGGTCCGGACGCTTGACCGATCCGAGTGGGCTACACGGGGATAACCGAGGCGAAACCCGTTAAGGATCCACTTCGGTTACCGACCAAGAAAAACTTTTCATTAGTATTATCTTATCTAGATGTAATGTTATACCCTATGTGAAGAAGGCAATATCGGAAGAAAACAAGCGAGGCGAAACAACGAACACATACTTAAAACAGCCCATTTTAATCTTAACAGCAGTCTGTATCGGAACGCCCATAGGGTGTTTCGATACGCCTTGACCTGGTCAACTGGCCAAAGTCAACCCGATGAGATCGTTTCGAAACAGGGGTGACCCGTATCGAAACGACCTTAACGGTCAACTTCTCGTGGTCAACGATACGAAGGTCATTCCGAAACACTAAAGCCCATTTCGATACGTCATTTTATCGTCAAATTCTCAGATTTCCAGTAGCAAAATCGTATCGAAACGGCCCTTAGCGTACCGAAACGCCTGGCCCGAAACAAAGGGACTGTACGAAACGGGACCAACCGTTTCGAAACGCCCTCTGTCTGCAGATTGGTTTTAGCTGGTTTATGGCACAAGGATGTCCCAAAACCCTACTAAAACCTCACTCAACACACCTACAACAACTCTAAGGCAAACCAAACATCCACAAGCATGCTTAACACTCCAAACATAAAGAAGTCATACATTAAAGGAATCAACAACATGCTTCACACATAACACTTAGGATTCATGCTTCAACAAACATACACTTAGGCATTTAAGGTAGGCAAAGTAAACACGGTTTACAAACATGACAAGCCATCCAAAAGCCAAACCAACAACATCATAAAGAGGAGTCTAAACATGCTCCTACACAAACCAACACCAACATACTTCAAAAGCTCAAATAAAAAATACATGTCTCATTGCTTGACCATTACATCATATAACTAAAATGTCCATACTTGAAAGCTAAGATAACACCACAAAGCACACACTTGGAGGCCCCCTTCTTGCACTAGCAACCCTCGAACTACGGATCTGCATTGTCGGACAAAAGAGAGTGTAAGCATAAAGCTTAGTGAGGGTAAGCTCGTAAAATAAACCTCGACAATGCAGGGTCCAAGCACGAGCACAACCAAGGTAAAATGCATGATCTTACCTTCGATCCACATGAGCCAAAATACACATGATGCATGAACATATATCCAATATTATGACATGCTCAACAAGATCAAATCCACCTCATATGTAAACACATGTTTTAATCCATATTGGCAACACACCTCAAAACATATTGGCACCTATCTATGACTCGAATACACGGATAAACGTTGGAACTCACATCCAACAACAACCATTACCTTACGATGGGATTACACTCATCATCGTTCACGCGGAGGGGATTCCACTCATCCTCACGCCCCGTCGATGGGATTACACTCATCATCGACTAACATATAAATAAGAAAAATTTCCGGGCGAACCCATACTCCATCTTGATGACTACCATCACCAAGACCACGCGCGCATTTGACTCATGTGTGCACACTAAACATCCTAATGATCGATTATTTGTACCCAAGCATACTAGTGCCAATATTAAACACAATTCACAACATCATTTCATAACAACTTCCGTGCTTAGCACGTACTCACCATGATCACCATCATGCGCAATCTACATGCATATCACAATGCATCACAATCATGCCTCAACATACATGTATATCACAATATACATATCCACCATAACACAAATAAACATGAGGCATAAACAACAATTAGAGTTCAACCAAAGTCTCTAACTAAAGCTTGGGATTAGACTACCAATCTAATCCCAACTCTAGGTGGGTCTACCAAGCCCGACCTAGTCCACATGCTTGAACCAATACTCGAAAACCGTTTAAAAACATTTAACCACTCACTGACTAATCCAAGCTCAACACACTAGTCGATCAAGCTTCCAACGATTCCGGATTTGTTCCCGAGGCTTCACCAACACAAACTCTTGCTTCTAATCATCTCAACATATTCAAAACAACCTCAAATCAGTTCACAATTCAATGTAACAAACCCGGAAAACTAATCAAGCATAAAACACAATATTTTCAAGCCAAGAACAACCCTAAAACCTCAATCCCGAGCAGCCCTTTAGCACAGTCCAAAACTCAAGATTTCAACCTTTTTAACACACCTAAGTGCTCCCAAAACAACCCCTAACATCAGCCCTCAATTTCCAACATCAAACACACCCAAAACTAGCTTTTAAACCCTTCAAAAACCCTATTAAAACCTAAATCCGGGAATCTTTATAAAACTCTTTAAAATTCACATATGTTGGACCTTAAGGGTTGTAAACAACTTATCTAACAACTATAAATCAAAAGCTTTGTTAAAATTTCATAAAGTCACAACCTTTAACAAAATCCTTGAAAAACCCAAAATATGAAATACATAGTTTTAATGAAAGCTAATGGTACCAAAATGAAGAGGGAGATAAGGCCAAGTCAAAAATGCAATTACCTTTTGAAAAGCACCAAAGATGAAGATGTAAGGTGATGGAATAATGAAATGGAGGAGAGAGCTCTCTAATGTCGTAGAAATGCAATGGGAGAGAGAGGGAAGAAGATGACAAGGGATATTTTAAACAAAAAGGGTTTTAATTGAAAGTCTACTTATTTACAATCTTGTCATTAATGAGGATAGCCATTTAAATTTCTCAATTCCATGGAATTGGGCTTTAAAACCAAAACATGTCCAACATAAATTATTTATTTGAAAACTCGAGGCCCAAAAGATTATTTTATTATTTTAATTATGAAACCGAAACCCGAAACATTATGTTAATATTATTTTCACCCGACCCCCAAACCCGGGTGTTACACCTTAAACTTTTGAAAAAAATCAATTAATCCCCTGGACTTTTTTTGCACCCAATTAAGCCCTTGAACAAAAAAATATAATCAATTAAGCCTTTGAACCAAGAAATGTAATCAATTAAGACCTTTGACCAATTTTGACCATCAAATTTTGACAGTTTTTTGATCTGTTGGTATAGTGCGTCGTATCACAATATTTCCACTTGACATTTTCATAAACTTTTTATTTTATTTAAAAAATTCATTAAAAGTTATAAAAATTGTATAAGGCTTATAAAATTTATAAAAAAATTTATAATTGCAACATTATAAAAAATTTAATTTATCTAGGTTGGTTCGATGGGACTCGAATAATCTTCTTTTTTGTTGGAAACGAATTCAAATATTAAAAATTGGCTTAAGGGTGTAAGAAGCCCTTAAACTTTTAAAAAAAAAGTTATTATAAATGTGACTCCACTTTTAAACATTTATGTTTTGTCTCTTAGTCCCAAATCATAGCTTTGACCACTTAGGCAAACCTTATTGGCTAAAATTCTTTTAATTTATGGGAAATGTATTTCACTAAATAATTGTTTTTCATTGTTAAATTTAGTTATTTTTTTCAATTTTACAAAATATTAATGAAAACAACTCACAAGGCGATCATCATCATCACAAACCATCTTGTACTATTCCCCTGTTTGAATGGAATTAAAGTATGGATGGTGTTAGCTACCTGAATTACAAACCATCTTGTAGCAGTCTGATCATCATCACATATAAACCACTCACGATATTAAAATTTAAACGAACATGAACCAAATATAAAAACCTTTAAAATTAAATAAACGAACAAAATTTTGTTCGTTCAAGCTCGATTCATTTACACCAATAATTTTCTTCTCACAAGTTTAAAATCGTCAAAATTCTCCATCCAAATCCAAGAGTGGAGGCTAATATTTTGACCCTCTCCTAAAATATTAATTAAATGATTTGATTTCAAAATTATTATCTGATATTCCCATGGTTAAACTTTTAAATTTCACAAATTACCCCAATCTATGGTTATGTGTAATTAATTAGTAGTATTTAAATAAATAAAAACACATATAAATAGATTCGAACAGCTTGGCAATGAATGTTAGGGATTGGGCTTGGGCTAATGGTCTATCTTCCACATGTTTGGTCCAACTAAATATTTTTATAGATTCTGCCGCTAATCACATATTTTGATTCATAGATTTTCCTTTTTGCAACACATATTGACACATTCAATTGATCTCCGTAAAGTCAGATTCATATATCAATTCCGATTAGAAAATTAAAGTATTAATTTAAATCATGAAATCAAATTCAATTATCAAATAAAATATTAGCCCCTAAGAAAATAATAATGCTTTTATAAAGTTACAATTACAAAGAATATATCGTATGATTGTCAGAATTAATCAATACACTGTATAACTACAATTAAAATCAATTATTATGACGCACAAATAAATAGATTAATAATCAATATATCAAAATAACCCTGAAGAGCTTTAACTCATAATCAAATTTTTTTTCTTAATTAAGTAGAAATGTTATATTTTCAAGATAAGAATTAAAATAAAAATAAATAAATAAATCAGCACGTGGTGAACTGTCTCAAAATAAAATATTATATTTTCAAAAAAAACATTGAAATAATATTACAATTCGAAGAACTTTAGACATCATTTCTAAATGGGCCGCTTATAATTAAATTTCGAGACTATAGTATTTCAACTGTTAACCATAGTACTTATTCATAGGTGGGGCTTCAACCTACTCATCATCTAATATTCAATACGACTTTTCTTTCACTTTTTCTCCCCTTCCAATAACCGAACCGAATTGATTTTGGCATGTATTACAAGTGGTCCATGTATATGGTTGTTTGTTGTTCGGCCAAAACCTAATTAATTGATTATATTAAAATTTAATTCGGTTAATTAGTAAGTTAATTAAATGTTTGATTAATTAATGGTTGTTGTTTTTTGAATTTAATTTTCGGTTAATTTAATTCGAAATCAATTAATTAATTGAATTAACTAAATTTTAAATATATAAATAATATTTTTTTAAATTTTAAGTTCAAATCCTATCAATAACTCATAATATGTATATATGAGTTCTTATATTATGCACAGGCAGTAAAAAAAAAATTCCACAAACCTGCCCAAATTCACCTTAAAAATTAAAATCCAATTCCTTAATTTTAAAGCCCTGAAACTTAAATCATACCCTAAATTCTAAAAACTTAAATTCTAATTTTATATATATATATATATATATATATATATATATATATATATATATATATATATATTAATAGAAATGAAATTAAAACTAATAGCTGCTAGCATCAGTTAGTCCTACGGTAGGGAGGACCCATAAGTCTCTGGAAACAAGATTTTGAAAGGAAGTGGAAGAAGATCAAATCTAAAACTATTATTTGAAAATGATCAAATTCACCTAATTTAGTTCAATTTAATTAATATTTTCTAAAAAAACCAGTTAAATTAACCATTAATAATTTTAAGAGTTCGGTTAATTTTGTTTTAAGTAATGATTATTATCTCACACATAAGCGGTGTAAACTTTTTTTTGTTTTCACAAACGCCTTAACTTTAGGGTTTAGAATTTTAATTTAGGGCTTAAAGTTTAGAGATTTTAGTGTAAGAGCTTAGAATTTAGGGTTTAAAGTTAGGGTTTAGTTCTTAGGGTACTATGATTAGGAATTTAGGTTTTAACCTATATACTCTAAATTTTAACCATAAACCTAAAATTCTATCAACAACCCCTAAATTCAAAAACTACTACACCTAAACCCCTAAACCCTAAATAAAATCTGTAAATCCTAAAACTAAAATGCTTGTGTAAACAAAATTTCTACACACGTTTTATGAAATAAATACCGTTTAAATAAGGGATAAATATTCTATACACATGCGGTGGAAACTAAAAGTTTCCACAAGCGCCTTAGTTTTAGGGTATAAGGTTTAGGGGTTTAGGTGTAGGGGGTTAGAATTTAAGAATAATTGTTTCAATTTAAGTTTTATGGTTATAATTTAGGGTTTATAGGTTAAAATCTAAATCCTCGCCATATTACCCTAAAAACTAAACCCTAAACCTTAAATTGAAACAACTATCCCTAAATTTTAAACCCCTTACACCTTAACCCTAAACCCTATACCCTAAACTAACTTCCTATACCCTAAAACTAAGGCGCTTGTGGAAATTTTCAGTTTCCACCGCCAGTGTATTGGATATTAATCCTGAGTTAATAACCCTGTGTGTGTCCCCTTTGGATCTTCCTTCGTTCATTTAATCAATGTATAGCAGATAGGCGATAGCGACGGAACTCCGCACGCAGTGACGGATCTATATGGTCCCTTGGATGGGCATGTGCCCACCCTGAATTTTTCAAACCTTACACATTTGGCTTCAATTTTTATAACCTTTATGAATTAGTTCTTAAATTTTATGACTTGTGCCTACCCTGAAATTTTGAGATTTTTATGATTTATACCCATCCTAAAAAATGTTTTGATTTGTGTCCACCCTAAAAAAAAATTCTGGATCCGCCACTGTCCGCACGTAAACGCTAGTGCCACTGCCATCCATAAACAAGCCAAGCCGACTTTTTGCCGTGTCAGTCATCTCGGTGGGGCTCCATTTTTGTCTGAACCTGGAGCTTTTCTCTGGCTTGCAGCACCAACCAAACGGAAAATTGTCGATTTCTGGGAATCTCTAATGTGGGTCAGTACCCATTACATCAATTCGGGTTGATTTCCCGGACCAAGAAGAAAAGAAAAAGAATCTGAAAGGGAGACCAGGATCTTCCTTTCACGTTTCAATTACGCTTGACCGTGATATCTCCATGCCATTATTGAAGGGAAAAAAAAAAAAACAAGATAATATTAACTGCTAATATGGATTCAACATTTCCACTAGTCTACTCGTAATTCAACGTGTAAACAATTTTCTTTGCTTTCTTTTCATCTGCTATCATTAACATGCATGAACCAATTATGTTCAAGTTTCATTTTTTCTAAATCAAATAATGAATTAAAGAATCACCTGTGTAATACTTCCTCCTAACAAACAATTGTTGGCCGACCAAATATACCATGGCTTAGCGAAAACTGATCGCATGGACATGGTATGCACCCAAGAGTAACAGCTTGGCTGGGAACAAAAGGATCACTAGCAAATGCATGTGCAGCGATGTGACTAGCTTGCCAAACCGTTTCAAGGATGTCCTCCCTCCAGCCAGGTTGAATTGTTCTTGTCCCGAGGCTGAACCGAATGTTACAATGGGCTTCCTGAGAATGATACTTGCATTAATGCCACGTCGAAACAACAGGGACCACCAGTCCTTGCGGCGTTGCTCTCTCTTGGTTTTCCTGATGCGGTTTTGCTCTTGACGGATCACGTCTCATATACATTTCAAGTAAGATTTCATGTCGTGATCTCTTAGGATTGTATGCGGTAAGGTCACTTAAGATGTCGAGTGGGTGCGGTGAGTTAAAGAAAACTCTCAACGCAGCCCGTAGCAACTTCTCGTCACCGTCTTTACTTGAAAATGGACAGCTTAGGAAATATAGACCAGTTCCCGAAGGAAGGAGATGATGATGTGGAGAGAATTTCTCATCTGGTTGTAAAATCAGATATTGCCCCATTGGTGCATACAATAGCTTCTGTAGTAAAGACAAAGATTAAAGTCCATGTTCTAATTTAGATGCATATCTGACCTTTGGAAATGTAGAAACAGTACCTGATTAGTGAGACAAGGATGGTGGCGAAGTTTTCCATTAATAGCCTTTAAAAGCTCGGCAACATGGTCGGGAAAATTACAAGAGAAGGCTCGGGGAACAATGTCTCTGTGCATTGTAATTGCTTGAACATGACTTCGTGGCAACCCGAGTTGGTGAAGAAGACGATCACCCCCACACATGATGCTTGGAGATCCAAACATTATAACTGGAAGTAAAGAAGAAGCCGGCACTTCACCTCTTATCAGCAACATGAGATTTACCAGTAGTGACAAGCTGCCACCAAGAGAGTGCCCGGTGAAGCGGAAAGTTGCACGATTGCCATGACATTTTAAGTGAAAACGGACTTCAGGCAGCATTTGCTCATAAATGCCTTTAGCTATGCACAAGAACATCCAGTCCCTTAACCAAAACAGATTATATTGCACTTATCAACACAGGAAATAAATACATTTATCACAGTCCTGATTGTCATCTAAAGAAGTTAATATGTAAATAGATATCTGATGCAGGTTCAATGAGCATTCTTATACATTTAAGAATCCGAAAAAAGTTGGATAAAAGATTAACAAGCAACAAATAAAGAGATTACCTCAAATTGAATAGGCTCAAAAAGTAGATTGGCTTGCCAAGATGCCAATGACTCGGATCCCTACATATACATTGATAACTAGTTCAAAATGTAAGGACACATCCAAAATGCAAATTGAATCAATCTAATAAACTCTAAATAAATCTGCAACTCTTGTAAAGAGAGCATGTACTATTCCCCTGTTTGAATGGAATTAAAGTATGGATGGTGTTAGCTACCTGAATTACAAACCATCTTGTAGCAGTCTGATCATCATCACATATAAACCACTCACAAGGCGATGAATGTGTCGAGTTCAAACCATCGGCAACAGCCTGCTTCACTTCTTCCTTAGCAGCAACCACAGCGGTCACAGAGTCCGTAGTTGCCATTAAAGAGGCCACATCAGGGTCTATCGTAAGGGAACCGCTGTCACTTCCATTGCCATCTTTGGATGAACAACCCTTAATGCTTTCAGGATTCGACGATTTGAATGGAAGTATGGTCCTTGTATGGGACTGCAAATAAGAAGCAGCCGAGGCAGCAATCTGATATGCAGCGGTTGCCCATATTTTTCTGCTCATTGTCACCTGCATCATCCTTATTCCTTTTAGCCTCCTGATTTTTAGAGGATGCACCGATTTGGTCATGGTTTTTCTCGGCTTTCATTGTCGATTTCGATGAAGTAACCAAACGCAAACCATGATATATTAGGAGACTTTCAGGCTGAATTTTTATCCCAAATGTGAAACAAGGGAAAAAAAACATGTTAGTCTTCATAGATAAAAAAGAAATGCTAATGTCTAAAACAAATTTCTGGATTCTTTTACCTTAATCTTTGGAATCATGTAGGCCAAGCATCCAAGGTAAGACATTTGAGCGTACAACTTAGCGTCAGTTAACGACACCCTTTTTAGCATCTTGGAAAACGTATGCTTATTGATTTCAATTTCCTTTATTTCATTTTCATCTTCATCACAAACACTGCAGAATTCACAGATTTCGTCCTCCTCGTTAACGGTGTCGTTTTCGTTGTTTCCTTCTTCGGGTTCCCCTACTTTTTCCCTCCACAACGACTTCACGTCCAAAATCTTCATGACCCAATTCCCATTTTGCCCTTCCGGCGTCCCGTTCCCTTCGTTTACTTTTTCCTCCCCTCCGTTATCATCCTCCAACGAAACCGTATCCTCAACGGCCATTCCGTTGTTAAAAACTTAGTTTATTTGGATATCTTTTGTAATTGTTAAGGATAAAAGAATCTTTACAACTCTAATATTAAATTTTCTGATCTAAAAAGCTCATTTTAGCCGCATTTTCAAATTGAAAGGTTTGACCACAAATCTCAATTAGAATCCTCTTTTTACCAAACATACAAATTAACGAATTTAACTAGTTAAAAACTTTAAAAATGGTCCAAACCTCTAGTTTTAGCTCAAAATTTTAATTACCAAGGTCATAATAAAGTAAATTGATGCTATGTTGTCATGTTGATAATTGTGTTAGTAATTTATAAAAATTCAATCAAATCTAAGTATCATGTATGTAATTTTGAAAATTTAAAAGTTATATGTTACATTTCAAATTTAACAAAAAAATAATGTATAATGTTAAGATTATCCACTTTTGAAAATTCTACGTCTGCCTGAGAAAAAAAAGGACAGATTTGGGAGTAGATCTTCTGTTCAAATTTTCATATTCAAATGTTAGGTTTTGACTTAACTTGCACCATTCCACCTCTAAAAATTTATTAGAGTACATTTTTTAATTTTTTTAATTTTATATTTTTAAAAATGTTTTTTAAATTTGATTAAAAAATCTTACAATTTTTTAATTGGTTATTTTGAAATATATATTTTATTTAATGTTGTAAAAATATTTTACTAAAAAATTATTTAATTTATCTAGGTTGGTTCGATAGGACTCGAATAATCTCTTTTTTTGTTGGAAACGAATTCAAATATTAAAAATTGGCTTAAGGGTGTAAGAAGTCCTTATGTAACCCCCTCGTCCCGGTCCGGACGCTTGACCGATCCGAGTGGGTTACACGGGGATAACCGAGGCGAAACCCGTTAAGGCTCCACTTCGGTTACCGACCAAGAAAAACTTTTCATTATTATTATCTTATCTAGATGTAATGTTATACCCTATGTGAAGAAGGCAACATCGGAAGAAAACAAGTGAGGCGAAACAACGAACACATACTTAAAACAGCCCATTTTAATCTTAACAGCAGGCCGTATCGGAACGTCCATAGGGTGTTTCGATACGCCTTGACCTGGTCAACTGGCCAAAGTCAACCCGATGAGACTGTTTCGAAACAGGGGTGGCCCGTATCGAAACAACCTTAACGGTCAACTTCTCGTGGTCAACGATACGAAGGTCGTTCCGAAACACTAAATCCCGTTTCGATACGTCATTGTATCGTCAAATTCTCATATTTCTAGTAGCAAAATCGTATCGAAACGACCCTTAGCGTACCGAAACGCCTGGCCCGAAACAAAGGGACCGTACCGAAATGGGACCAACCGTTTCGAAACGCCCTCTGTCTGCAGATTGGTTTTAGCTGGTTTATGGCACAAGGATGTCCCAAAACCCCACTAAAACCTCACTCAACACACCTACAACAACTCTAAGGCAAACTAAACATCCACAAGCATGCTTAACACTCCAAACATAAAGAAGCCATACATTAAAGGAATCAACAACATGCTTCACACATAACACTTAAGATTCATGCTTCAACAAACATACACTTAGGCATTTAAGGTAGGCAAAGTAAACACGGTTTACAAACATGACAAGGCATCCAAAAGCCAAACCAACAACATCATAAAGAGGAGTCTAAACATGCTCTTAAACAAACCAACACCAACATACTTCAAAAGCTCAAATCAACAATACATGTCCCATTGCTTGACCATTACATCATATAACTAAAATGTCCATACTTGAAAGCTAAGATAGCACCACAAAGCACACACTTGGAGGCCCCCTTCTTGCACTAGCAACCCTCGAACTACGTATCTGCATTGTCAGACAAAAGAGAGCGTAAGCATAAAGCTTAGTGAGGGTAAGCTCGTAAAATAAACCTCGACAATGCAGGGTCCAAGCACGAGCACAACCAAAGTAAAATGCATGATCTTACATTCGATCCACATGAGCCAAAATACACATGATGCATGAACATATATCCAATATTATGACATGCTCAACAAGATCAAATCCACCTCATATGTAAACACATATTTTAATCCATATTGGCAACACACCTCAAAACATATTGGCACCTATCTATGACTCGAATACACGGATAAACGTTGGAACTCACATCCAACAACAACCATTACCTTACGATGGGATTACACTCATCATCGTTCACGCGGAGGGGATTCCACTCATCCTCACGCCCCGTCGATGGGATTACACTCATCATCGACTAACATATAAATAAGAAAAATTTCCGGGCGAACCCGTACTCCATCTTGATGACTACCATCACCAAGACCACGCGCGCATTTGACTCACCTGTGCACACTAAACATCCTAATGATCGATCATTTGTACCCAAGCATACTAGTGCCAATATTAAACATAATTCACAACATCATTTCATAACAACTTCCGTGCTTAGCACGTACTCACCATGATCACCATCATGCACAATCCACATGCATATCACAATGCATCACAACCATGCCTCAACATACATGTATATCACAATATACATATCCACCATAACACAAATAAACATGAGGCATAAACAACAATTAGAGTTCAACCAAAGTCTCTAACTAAAGCTTGGGATTAGACTACCAATCTAATCCCAACTCTAGGTGGGTCTACCAAGCCCGACCTAGTCCACATGCTTGAACCAATACTCGAAAACCATTTAAAAACATTTAACCAATCACCAACTATTCCAAGCTCAACACACTAGCCGATCAAGCTTTCAACGATTCCGGATTTGTTCCCGAGGCTTCACCAACACAAACTCTTGCTTCTAATCATCTCAACACATTCAAAACAACCTCAAATTAGTTCACAATTCAATGTAGCAAACCCGGAACACTAATCAAGCATAAAACACAAGATTTTCAAGCCAAGAACAACCCCAAAACCTCAATCCCGAACAGCCCTTTAGCACAGTCCAAAACTCAAGATTTCAACCTTTTTAACACACCTAAGTGCTCCCAAAACAACCCCTAACATCAGCCCTCAATTTCCAACATCAAACACACCCAAAACTAGCTTTTAAACCCTTCAAAAACCCCATTAAAACCTAAATCCGGGAATCTTTATAAAACTCTTTAAAATTCACATATGTTGGACCTTAAGGGTTGTAAACAACTTATCTAACAACTATAAATCAAAAGCTTTGTTAAAATTTCATAAAGTCACAACCTTTAACAAAATCCTTGAAAAACCCAAAATATGAAATACATAGTTTTAATGAAAGCTAATGGTACCAAAATGAAGAGGGAGATAAGGCCAAGTCAAAAATGCAATTACCTTTTGAAAAGCACCAAAGATGAAGATGTAAGGTGATGGAATAATGAAATGGAGGAGAGAGCTCTCTAATGTTGTAGAAATGCAATGGGAGAGAGAGGGAAGAAGATGACAAGGGATATTTTAAACAAAAAGGGTTTTAATTGAAAGTCTACTTATTTACAATCTTGTCATTAATGAGGATAGCCATTTAAATTTCTCAATTCCATGGAATTGGGCTTTAAAACCAAAACATGTCCAACATAAACTATTTATTTGAAAACTCGAGGCCCAAAAGATTATTTTATTATTTTAATTATGAAACCGAAACCCGAAACATTATGTTAATATTATTTTCACCTGACCCCCAAACCCGGGTGTTACACCTTAAACTTTTGAAAAAAAATCAATTAATCCCCTGGACTTTTTTGCACCCAATTAAGCCCTTGAACAAAAAAATATAATCAATTAAGCCTTTGAACCAAGAAATGTAATCAATTAAGACCTTTGACCAATTTTGACCATCAAATTTTGACAGTTTTTTGATCTGTTGGTATAGTGCGTCGTATCACAATATTTCCACTTGACATTTTCATAAACTTTTTTATTTTATTTAAAAAATTCATTAAAAAGTTATAAAAATTGTATAAGGCTTATAAAATTTATAAAAAAAAATTTATAATTGCAACATTATAAAAAAATTTAATTTATCTAGGTTGGTTCGATGGGACTCGAATAATCTTCTTTTTTGTTGGAAACGAATTCAAATATTAAAAATTGGCTTAAGGGTGTAAGAAGCCCTTAAACTTTTTTTTAAAAAAATAAGTTATTATAAATGTGACTCCACTTTTAAACATTTATGTTTTGTCTCTTAGTCCCAAATCATAGCTTTGACCACTTAGGCAAACCTTATTGGCTAAAATTCATTTAATTTATGGGAAATGTATTTCACTAAATAATTGTTTTTCATTGTTAAATTTAGTTATTTTTTTCAATTTTACAAAATATTAATGAAAACAACTCATTTTTGTTTTCTAACTTCCACATTTTTTATATTCTAGGAAAACGTTTCAAAATTTTAACCAGGTACGTTTTTCAATGTTTTATTTTTTTTTAGAAAATGAAAACATAAAGAAACTCTATTTCCTAGAAGCGGAGGTAGCCTTAAACATTATTTTCATTTGTTTAAATAAGACATTCGGGTAGCTGATGATTTGGAAAAATGTATAGGCGAGGACCACGTGCTGTTTTATTTTATTAATTAAAAACCATAATGTAAGAAATCAGTGGGCTAAGCTAATAGCTATATGTGGTGACAATTTTGTAGAAGTTGAAAATAAAGCAGATAGTTACAGCATTGGACTACTGGCGTGGTATCAAATTAACATGAGGAATTATTTTATTTGGGTAAAGTTAGGGGACAGTCATTTTCATGAACCCCATCCCTTGAAATTTGTTCATTTTACAAAGCCAATGCCATCTTGCTTTCTTTCTTTACTCCCCCTTACTTTTAGCCCATCACGGGACAGCTGGATCAACCTCTGTATATTTTGTGTTTTATATTTATACAACTTTTTTAAGAGGTTTTTTTTAACATTTTAAATTAATAAACTTAATTTTTTATTAAATAAAGAGATGTTACATTTTAAAGATAAAGGTCAGAATTTGAATTTATAAGAGAATAATATTGAATTTAACAAGTGATTAAGTGGAAAAGCGGATGATCTTTATCTAAGGAGACTCGAGTTTAATTGTTTTGTTTGCAAAGTGTGTGTGCATCATTAAAGAATTAAGAATATATATAAGCTTGTATTAACTTGTAATCACCTTTAAACTATTCAAATAAATAAGAAAATAATATTAAAGGCATGTTTCAAAGACACCATGTAATTAAGAATGTAAATATATCTTTTATTGAGGTATTTTGTGGAGGCTCTCCTCTGCCTTATCCACGTTGTCCTTTGGTGGTGTTGTGCAGATAGGAAACCTCTTCCTCACCTCATTCTTATGTAAGACTAAATTAAACTCTCTTTTTTTCTTATTTTTCAAAATCGTCTTCTGGCATTGGAATTTAAAACCAGTACTATTCAACTGAGGTTCGAAAACATGTTGCTCTGGTTGTATTTCAATTTCAGATATTCATTGCCACACACAGGCTTTTTGTAAAAAAAACAAAGTGGGATTTGCCAATCATGAGAGTTGTCGAGATCACAGCCGTTGGTTTTATTCCTTTCCTCATTTCCCCACCCGTAGATCATTCATGAAATCTTTGTAACACTGTTTGCTCCACCTTTACAGCTTTTTCATTATACTCCCTCTCTCTCTAAAGTTTGAAATGCCCACAACTGTGCTTTGATTCCCTTGGGACACAAACAATGTAACAAGACACGTGACGGAGACAACTGGGACATGGAAAAGGAAACAAAGCAAATACAAGCCTAGGTCGAAGCAAATAATGATACACAATTACACCAATCCAACACACTCTCTCTCTCTCCTCTTTAATTTGTACTGTTCAATGCTTGAATGAATAGGGTAATTGGAGCCTGGAGGTGCCATGTCTCCAACTTTTGAACCAATACCATCTTTTGTTTTTAACTTGGTGGGTAAGAATAAAAAAAACATGTTCAAGTTTAATTTAAGATCCGAATCTCAATATATAGTCTGTGTTTTTTCCAACTTCCAACTCTATCATTAAAGAAATAACAAGACTTTGAAATTAAAAAACAAACAAAGAAAGGCATGTAAAGTAAGATTTGGTTGTTCATTATTTAACTTTTGGAAGCCTTTGTAGAGGGGGCAATTCCCTTTTACTATTTGATACCAATCCACTTTTTCAGATCATGTCACTGTGCAAAGTGCAAACCACATACTTTTCAGAAACAAGGGTCAATTGGGCCTTTGCCAAATTACCTACCCTCATAATACACACGTCATCTATAGTTTCAACCAATAAAAATTGTCAATGTCATTAATTTTTTCCATATAATCTTTTTACCAAGTGAATCTTGACATGGTAAAAATTACTTTTAAATTTGATTTTGCAGTAAATATGAGCGAAGATCCACTTGGTGAAAATTAATGACATAGATAATTTTTATTTGTTGAGACCATCAATAACGTGGCGGGACGGTCCTATTACATAATTTGTCAAAGGGAAGATATCTATTATCTGTCCATATTAATTATGTTATGTGTGTTATATTTCTTCTTTTAGGGTTTAAACAATTTTAATGCATGTTTTTTTTTTCTTTTAGGATCAATTGGGTTCATTATTTAATGAATGTAAACTATATTGAGCTAAAATAGAATTATGGAGGACTTGCGTTTACTAAAGAAATCATTTGCGCATAGACAATATATATAGTATTAATAATATTTGAAATACTTTTAATCTATTAATATTTATACTAAGTTTTATGCCCATGCAAATGTATAATCAATTTTAATGTTTATCTGTCTATTAATGTATATTTTTTTTTTAAAATTATACTAATTATATAAAAATGATAAGTTTAGGAATTTATTGAATAGTTCTAGTGGAATAAGGAATAATGCTATCCTTAGAGATTCGAGTTTGAACAGTTTGTCTATACGATGTGTGTCCGTTTTTAAAGGGCTAAGATTAATAAACAAATCATATTATGTAATCGCACCAGAATATTAAAAAATAATAAATTTATCTTTAAAAAATAAATATAATCATTTGAATTTTTTAATTAAATAAAATTATTTATCCTGTATTATTAATAACATTTTAAAGATGACTTTGATCTATTGTATATTTATTTATTATTGCTTTAACGTTCGATATTATCTCATTCTCAAAAGATGACTCTAATCCCGACCCATCACTGGAATCTTGAGTTTTTACCACTGGGGGACAAATGAGTAGGCTAGGGATGGGCACGGGTCGGGTTTTTGTCCCACCCGAACCTGACCCAAAACTAATAATTCTAAAACCGAACTCGATTCGATCTATTTTTTAAAAAACCCGACCCAAATGAGTAGGAATTTTAATGTTGATTTTTTCGTTATCTAATCAAATCTTTTAATTTCATATAAAGATAATTTAAATATATAAAAGATTTTTATTTAATACAATGGCGGTGGAATTAAAAAATTTCATAAATGTTTTAGTTTTAGGGTTTAAAAATTTAGTTTAGGATTTAGAGTTTTAGGGTATAGAATTTAGAAATAGTGGTTAGGTTTAGAGTTTATGGTAATATGATGAGGAATTTAGGTTTTAACATATAAACTTTAAATTCTAACCCCTATCTATAAGTTATGGTCCTCTAAATCTAAAGACTAATTTAAATCGCTAAACTTTAAAACTAAGACACTTGTATCAAAATATATAAAACAACAGTTGTATCAAAAATATATATTTACAATGTTTAGAAACCATATATTATAAATTATCTAAATATTTATAACACTATGATAAGTAATAAATAAAGGTATAATTATTATTGTGTTAATAATTAATAATAGGATTATTATGCTATATAATGACGATATAAAAAAATCTCCCACACGTGCAATTATTTAGGGGTTTATGATTTTAATTTAGGCTTTAGAAGTTTAGGTTGCAGGTTTAGGAGTTGAAAATTTAGTGTTAAAGTTTTAAAATTAGAATTTTAAATTTTAACTTAAAAATAAATTTATTTGTGTAATTTTTTTTGATGAAAAGAAGGCTATTATTATGTGCCTCATTAAAAAATTCAATGAGCCTAGATGAAAGAAAAGAGTACACATAATTATAGTAATAATAGTCTGAAATATAACATAACCACGAGATCACCCGAACCAAAGAACCAAATACCTAAAACGGGCTAAGTGAAACAAAATTACTAACATAAAGAAGCTATCCTGGACCATTAAAATCAGCTTGCAGGGGGAGCAGTGAGGAAAAGAGTTTCCAAATTCGCACTAGATACATTCCGAGCAATAGTATCGGCCACTGGGTTCTTGATTCTGCACACATGTTGGAATGAGAGTTCCCATCTTCGATCCTTAATGTCAAAGCTAAGGAATTCATCTAATCTCTCAGACTTGACAAGGATACTCCAAACAGTACATGCGACTGAGCAAAGTCGCAGAACATGGTTAACATCTTCTGGATCAGCTGCACATACCGGACATCGGCTGGCCATTGCAAAATGACGACGCACACGTTCCGCGTTAGTCATAAGCTTATTCTTGCACACAAGTCACATAAATATCTTAATACGCTGCAGTCCCTTATATCTATGAATAATGCTCCAGACCTCATTTGTCTCTTTATCGGGATGATTCACGCGCAACTCATAAGCAGATTTAGTGCTGAACTTTCGATCCTTAGCCAATTTCCAACCAACCATATCCTCGCTTAAAAAAGGTCGTGGAGGTTTGATTGCAGCAATTTTAAGCAAAACATCAATCGGAAGTAGGGCCTGGAAAGCCGACCACCTCCATTCACCACTTTCATCGTCATGGTGGCCTAAAGAAGCAGCAACATTCGGTGATACCAGCATCCGGGATCTAAATATCGACTACGTTACCATTACCAATGGTCCAGGCAGGTTATATTAGACCGAACATCTTGCCACACCATACAAAGTCCCTTCCAAAGCTTTGAGACATTTTGTCCACGTAAAGATTCTGGAATACCCTCCAAGCATTTGTACTTTGCTCGGAGGAATCATACCCATAATGCGTCTTTTTGGGCAATCAGATTAAAAGCAATCTTCATAAAAAAAATGCTTCATTCATAATGCTCAAGTTCCTGAATCCAAGACCACCGGAACAATGGCCGACAAATGTCCTCTCATCGCACTAAATGTACCCTTTTCTTGTAGAGGAATTGTCCCATATGAAATGCCAGATCCACTTCTCAATTTCTAAGTATGTCTCTTTTGGGATTACCGATGTCTGCAATTCTGCATGGTGTAAGTGAGAATTGCCAGAGTGACCCGACCGACAAGTGATAAGGTTTTCGCCTTCCACTCACTCAATTTATTTTGAACCATCTTAACATGGTAAATTGTAAATCACTGAAATAACTCTCCCATGTAGTAGAACACCAAGAATTTGCGGACAATGTACCAAAAATTCACCCTCAATAATAACTTAAACTAAAGTTAAAAATAATAATAGTGTCGGCGTCATTTTGTCTAGGCCGAAATTGGTTTGGGCCTTCAAAAGCCCATCAAACGTTTGGAGTTGTCACGGGTCGTTTTGAGTGTAATATCCCCAAAGTTTGGTTAATGACTAAAATGATAAGATTGAAAGTTTGACATCTAGAATGAAGTGACCATAAAGGAATAAAATGAAAGTTTGAATGCTAAAAAGGTAATTTTCCAAAAATAATTTTTCCCGTAAATGGACTGTTCACCTATAAAAAGTGGGTTGGAAATGAGGTTTAAGCATGAATTAGGAAATTGTTCTCCTATGAATTCTCTTTTATTTGGTACTATTAATTTATAATTTTTTATGAGTTATACTCTAGAAATTGAAGAGAGAAAGTTAAGATTGTGGATACAAATTGATATATGATTTGATTTGATTTGAAAGGGTCAAGTGTTTATATAATTTTTTTTATGATTGATTCAAATTTAATTTCAAGTTGAAAGTGAATCTCCAATTTGAAAAGTTAAGGTTAATTTAGGTTAATTGGATTTAAGTTGAATTTGATGTTTGTCATAAAAGGAAAATGTTGGATTAATGTAATTGAAGGTTAATTTGAAGTGTTGGGATGATTAAAGGATGTTAAAGATTTGATTTGAGAAATCTGACCAGAAATTTAATCTTTGGCGGTAAGTTTAGAAATTCACCGAAAATTTCATAAAAATAATTAGGAAGTGAGCCATATATCATTATCTCCTTGATTCGGTGTAGTTTTATTGAAAACAAACGGCGACTGATATTAAATTGTATACAAAAAGGGGCCTATCCAAAGAACCTGATCTCAAAGTGGTGACCCCTAATCTCAAACTTCGACATCTCACTGGCAGACCCCAAGTTTTCTGTCCCAATAGTATGAACTATCCCCAGGTCGTGTCTCTAACTAGTGGAGTGCAGGGATAAAAATTGCAGTCGGTGGATTAAAGTATAAAAGGGGGCGGCCTGATTTTGTTGCTCACAATTGTTTTACCCGAGTGTGCAATATCCTGGAGCTAGTTCAGGAATGTTTTGTATATGCAGTATGTGAGTGTGGGGCTGAGTGGTGTTTTGCTGCTACACAATATGGTTACGTTCTTGTGTTTTTCGAACCTGGATACGAGGCACTCTTTTTCCTCCATTAGGATTTTTAGGGAGGTTTTTTAATGAGGCTCGTATCCAGGTAGTTTTTCTTCCCATCATCAATAAAATTTCTTCTGTGTTTCAAAAAAAAAATTGTATATAAAAATATATGAATTTTTAAGTGATGAAAGATCAGAAACAGAGTAGCAATTTGCTCCGAAATTCAGCACTGTAATTGACTTTGAAAATTCATCACAAATTGTACAAGTTTAATTTGGGATATTAGTTTATATGGTTGAAAAAATTATCGAATCTAGTTACTGTCAGAACAAACGGAATTGAATTCCGAGCCGTAGATTAGTTTATAGAAATATTTCTTTAAAGGTAGTGCAGACTGACAGATTATAAGATGTTTTATATGTTTGAATGAGTTGAATGTAATAAAATTTAATTTTTAGATATAAGAACCAAATTGACAACTTTAAAAGATCAATGTTAAAATTGAGATATTGAGAAGTTAAATATCTCAGTTTTAAATTGAAGAAGTTTTATAGAATATATCCTTGTTATGATACACATAAACTGAATTAGTTTTAACATGTGCTTATGATTATGTTGCTATATATATGATGCAAATGAAGCATCCAAGCAAATACAAAATCAAGAATATTCTAAGAGCAAAGGAAAGCAACTAAGTTAACGTGTCATTGCTACTAAAAGGTTTGCAAAGGAATTGAGGTGAGTGCATATTGTGCTTTTATAAGTATACTTATTTATTGTGAAAAAAGCAAGGTATGATTGCCTACGTATTTATTATATAGAATAATGATACACTATCATTATAGAGTAAATTAGTTTAAGTATAAATTTATTTAATAGGGTATGAATTGCCCTAATGTGATCATTGATAACATGTTTAATATTATGTCTTATGATATTATGTTTATATACTTAAATTAAGTGCTTAAAAGTTTTGGTAAAAATGGTATACCATGGGTTTGGCAGCTACATGTTCAGTACATCGGTACTACAGGAACACTTCGGTGTTACAAGAGTACTTCGGTACTATAGGAGCACTTCAGAGCTAGAGGTTTGTACTCATCGACTCGCGTACCTATTTTCTATGTTGTAATTTGAGCTATAATATAAATGAACTGAACATTTCAGGTTAATATTGTAACACCCGGGTTTGGGGGTCGGGAGAAAATAATATTAAAATATTGTTTCGTATTTCGGTTTTATAATTTAAAATAGTAATTTATTATTTTGGGCTTCCTATATTTGAAGCAAACAATTATGTTGGATTTAAGTTGTTTCGGGAATCAAATTCTATGAATTTTAGAATAGATGAGAATGACCATCTCATTAATGGCATTTTTGTAAATAATGAGACTTGCAAAATAAAATAAAATAAAAACCCTTTTTATTATAAATCATTCATTTTATCATCACCTTCCCCCACCCCCTTCTTCATTTCACGTTCCCCTCCCCTTCCCTCTTCAAGCTTTGACAACCGATCGTGCCTCCATTTTTGGAGCTTTTTGAAAGGTAATTACATTTTCGACTTGCTCTCATCTTCCTCTACTTGAAAGTACAAATAGATTTCATTTTCATCAACGTTTTAGAATTTGGATTTTTGGAAGATTTGAATAAAAATGATATTTTTATTGATTTTAACTTAAGATTTTGACTTGATATTGTTAGATATGGTGTTTATGAACCAAAAGGACCAACATATATAATTTTTGAGGTGTTTTATGAAATTTCCGAAATTGGGTAAAAATGGGTTTTTTGAAGGGTTTTGGGTGATTTTTGGGGGTTGTTTTAGGTGGGAAATTGATAGCCAATGGTAGTACTATGATTAGGGATTGATTTGGGATCATTTGTGAGTGCAATGGATGTTGGAAACATAACTTTTGGAAGAGGTATTGGGGCTGTCCGAAATTGCTAAGTATGGGGTTTGGTCATGGTTTGCAAGATGGTAATTTGTATTTGAATTGTATTCCGGGTTGATAATTTGATGTTGGGCTGATTTGAGGTTGTTTGAATTGTATTGAGGTTGTTTAGAAGCAAGAATTTGGGTCGGCAAAGCATCGAGAAGAAATCCGAAAACTTGGAGGTGATGGTTGCTTGGTAGTTGAGCTTGGTGGTAGAGGTGAGTGGTTAAAATATTTTAAATGGTTTTGAGTAATTGGTTCGAGCATGTGAACTAGGTTGAGATTGGTAGACTCACCTAGAGTTTGGATTAGGGTGGTAGCCTAATCCTAAGCTTTAGTTAGAGACATTGGATGATCTCTTTAATTGATGTTATGCCTCATGATGATTTGTGTATGTATAATGTGTTATACATGTTGTTGAGGCATGGTTTGATGCATTGCTATGCATGTGGTTTGGATTGTAAACTGTGTATGATGATGTTGAGTTTAATATGATGTAGGATGCCATATTATTACTCTTGAACATGACATTATGATGATTATGTATAATGTGATATACATGTATGTTGGGGCATGATTTAATGCATTGTTATATGCATGTTGTTGAGATATTTGATGTTGAGTTTAATATGAAGTAAGATGCCATATTATTACTCTGAACATCAAAGGTTGTGGAATTTGATTAATATTGGCACTAGTATGCTTGGGTACAATGATCGATCATTAGGATGAGTGTGCACACAAATTGAGTCAAAACGTACGTGGCCTTGGTGGCGTTAAGGCACCAAGGAGGAGTACGGTGATGTAATATTCCACCGGAAATTTATATATATTCTACGTGGCGATGAGTGGAATCCCGTCCGTAGGGTATGTGGCGATGAGTGGAATCCCGTCCATGCAAGGCCGGTGATGAGTGTAATCCCACCGAGGTAAGGTTGATGTTGGAAAATGCGTTCCAACATGTTATCCGCGTATTCGAGTCATAGCTAGGTGCCAATATGAGAAAGTATGTATATGCCAATATGAGATTATGCATACATGTTAAAATGAATTGATATGTGTATCAATGTGATATGAAATGTGAATTTCAAATGCGAAGCTATATATGTTTTGGTTAATGCATTGAGATATATATGTATCATTGTAAGTTGAGCTTATGAGATGTTGAGCATGACATAATGTTGATTATATGTTCATGCATCATGTTCATTTTGGTTCATGTGGATCGAAGATAAAGTCATGTATTTCATCATGATAATTGCTCGAGCTTGGACCCTGTATTGTTGAAGGTTTGTTTTATGAGCTTACCCTCACTAAGCTTTTATGCTTACGCTCTCTTTTGTTCGACAATGCAGATAAATAGCTTGTGGGTGGCATGGGAAAGGAAAGGTCTTCAAGTGTTGCTTTGGTGAGCTCAATGTATGATTTATAAATTAAAGATTTGTAATAGAAAAGCAATGGGATAGGTGTTGTTGTTTTTGATGCTTTGAGGTGTGTTGTTTTGGTTTGGCAATTAGATGCCTTGTTTGATTTGTAAATATCACTTATGATGCATGCCTTGATGAATGCTTGAGTGATGTATGTCTGGTAGATGTTTAAATTGTTTATCATGTGTGTTGGTCACATGCCTTGTGAGAATGCCTAAGAGTATGGATGTTGAAGCATGAGACCTTATGTGCTTGTTTGCCTTCTTTGATCGAATGCATGATTTTCCTTAGTTGACTAAGGTATGCTCATGTTGAGTTTCATGTATGAAAGGTTTTAATGTATATTTTACCATGTATGTATAATGGTTCATATTCATGTTTCGAGTATGTTGGAGTACGTTTAATCTAGGACGTATGCCTCTAGACTTGGGTGGTTGGTGTTGTGTGCTTTTAGCGTTTTTAAGCTCTTATGTATGGTTGTATATGAACATGAGGTGTTTTTATCATTGAAAGACATTAGAATGAAGCAAAATATGCTCCCCTGCACCTAGGTTTCGAAACTAGGGGTAAAGTTTCGAAACCTTTGCAAATTTTTGGATTCCAGAGGCCACTGCCAGCCAAAGTTTCGAAACCTTTGGGCAAGGTTTCGAAACTATGGTCAAAGGTTTCGAAACCTTCCCAAGGTTTCGAAACTTTTGGGGAAAACTGCATTTTTGAGCATGTTAGAGTCATTTCTGGAAAAAGTGTTCTTCTACAAAGTTGTAGAGGACAAAATTTTACATGAAATAGAGGTATGATTTGCTCAAAAATGTTAAGTATAAGTCTCTGAATTGTTGTTAGAAGTTGACGGGACTGAAACTGAATGAATTGGAATCTGCTGGTCTAAATTGTGAAATTCGAAATGTTTAGGGGTTTAATTGATACCAATAAATTCTGAAAAAAATTATTAGAAACAAGGGAGGTATTTTAGAAATGAAAAATAAATAATTTAGTTTGAATTATATATCAATTGATAGTCTAAATATCATTAGAACACATAGAAGATCAAAATGGACTAGTTTGTAAGAATTGATAATTTGAGGGCTTATATGCCTTGTTTGACCCTTGTAGGCCTGTTTGAAGAGAAAGATACATAGGTACTAATATGCCATTAGCCAAGATTAAAATTTGGATGTTTGAATGTGGTTTAGGAGTTTAAATGTTGCCTCGTGTGATATATTCCGCTGTTTGATCACTTAGAATTTAATACTCGAATGTGACAAGATTAAAAAGAAAAAAAATAGGGTTGCTAACCGAGGGGGAACCTTAACGGGTTTCGCTTCGGTTTTCCCCGTGTGACTCACTCGGACCGGTCATCCGGCTAGACCGGGATGAGGGGGTTACATTTGTTGACATCAGAGCTTAAGGTTTCCGAGACCTTGGGCAGGTAAGTGAAGTAAGTTATGTTTTATGATTGATATGCATGGTGTTTGCTTATCATGTAAGCATGTTGCTTGTTATTCGAGTATGCTGAAATGAATGATTGCTTGCTTTGTAAGTATGATTGCTTGTGTGACAAGTATGTTGATTGTTTGTTTAAAAGCATGTTGCTCGTTACCCGTGTATGCGGTGATGTGTGATTGTTTGATGGAGAAGATATGTTGTTTGATAGTACGCATATGTTTGCTTGTTTAGCAAGTATGCCTTGTAATATGCATGATTGAGCATGTATGTGTGTTGAGTTGCTTGAAGCATGTTGAGTAGAGTCCCATTGCTTCTATTACCTCGGAAAAGAGATTTTAAGTGAGGAAATCATACTTGAGCCACTTGGACCTTTTCCTTTGCTAACCCAGTTTGTATGTTAATGTGTTGTTGTTGTTAGTTTATTGCTTTTTGGTAAGTTGAGGCCAAAGCGTGGACTGTGAATCGGTAAGTGGAAACTTGGGGTTCTGAAAGTGTGAATGATGTTGAGGGAGTTCATCGCTTTAGTCAGAGAGGTATAGTTGTACCGGAGTTGAGGTACAAATTGTTTTCTGAGATAGTGAGTATGTGGGTTGGTTCCTGTTGATGAAGAACGATATTATCGTTTCTGGTGTTAGTGATGAAAGAGGTGACGACCTATGAGTGGGAGTCAGAGTGGCACCGATGTCATAGTAGGTAAGCCTTGGTACAGTTTTGAGCTTGTTCCCTTTTGATTGATTCTGAGTCTGCACTTCTGTATATTGTTAGCAAGCATGCAAGTTTGAATGTGCCGATGAGGTGTCAGAGGTAGGTATGAGTACCTTAGTTCTTTGGGGCGAGATCAGGGTAAGGGTCTCATTTGTGTAATCTGAAATTCAGAAATGCTAGTTGGTGATCGTTGGGATTCAGCCTATGGTTTTCATACAAAACAACCGTTCAGTGTCCGTAAGTGGAAATCAATTTGTGTGATTGGGCCAGTGTGCGTCTGAGTTGTCTTCCAGCGAGAAGGAGAGATGAAGTTACTTCCGATATAGTTGAGTCGAGAAGGAAGTATTGAGCTTTAAATTCAGATTGTTTGGTAGTGGGATGTTTTGAGTCGTCAGGACCGATGTTACAGAACAAGTTCAAGCATGATTGTTTGTGTGTGATTAGAACTGCATTTTGAAGTTTTGAGATGCTCTAAGAACATTTTAGAAGAATCAGATTTTGTTGAAGAACCAGTCTGAAAACAAGAGGGTCGAAGACTATCAGCTGTGCACAGGTGTAGTTGCAATTTTCACGGATACTTCCTTTTGTGTGAGCATGTAAGAAAATTTGATGTACGTGTTGAGACCTTAGAAGTAGGGACACATGTGACTAGACCTTGAGGTGAGATAGTGGTGGTCAAAAAAAAATGTGCAGAAGATGTTTGTTGATGGTTCAGGGTTATGTGTATGCAGTAGATGTGAAGTGATCGTCTTCCTACAGTTTTGAGGTACGTTTTGACTCAATTTGGCTTGAAGAGCACATAGTTGCCTTGAAGTTGCAGGTTTCAGTGGGACTGTAGTAGTAGACGAGGGTGTGAACTTCTTATTGAATGGTTGATCCAGCTGTGGAGGTCGAAGATTGATTGAGTTTAGTTGGCAGACTTGTTTGGCAATGGTGATGGATTTGATTTTTGAACGAAGATTAGACCGTGGAATGATAGTACAGTTTGTGAAGAAGAAAGAGCGGCAATACGAGAATGTGTTGAGATTTCAGACAGTTGAAACCAGTGGCAGTGAAAGATTAGTATCCGCTTCCGAGTGTCAGCGATTTGTTGATCAATTAGTGGGTGCTTCAGTCTTTCCGAAGATTTATTTCGAGATCCGTTTACTACCAGTTGAAAGTGAGAAAAGTGGAAGTATCGAAGAAGGCCATGACGAGCTTTGAAGTTAGTGTGGTAGCACCTTTTAGAAAATCAGCTGTATGTCAAGTTACGCAACGTGAGCTTCGAGTTAATGAAGATGTTTTCCTAGGACATGCAGATCAGTCGAGTGCATTAGAGTAAATCCTAACTATTCAGAAGAAGATGTGAGTTGAAAGAAACTTTAATGGAAGCTTTGACCTTGATCCGAGAAAAAAATAAATAAATAAATAAATATAGTGATGTGTTATATGTAGAGTTAGGTTGTATGCTTATGCAAGATAGAAGATTGTGGCTTATTCATCGAGATAATTGAAAGACCGAGAGAAGAGTTATTTGACACTAGACTCAGAGTTGATTTCAGTTGTACTTGCTTCGAAGACTTGAAGACAAAGTTTGTATAGCAAGAAATGCACAGTGAGTATGTACATATCATCAGAACTTGAATTGTTAGACAACTTAGGAAGGGTTGGAACTTGAACAACATGAGTTGTTAGAATTGCTTGAAGACTGTGGTCCCAAGATTGAGTACTATCTGAAGAGAGTCTACGTGGTAACCGATGTTCCGAATTATTTTGTTGTCAGATTAGTGGTTTTGTGGCCGAGTTTCATGTGAAGCCTACTTTGAGTCAGATATTTAAAGAGAAACAGTTGCAAGATAGGTTCTTGACACCTCACGTGCAAGACATGGCAGAAGGAAGACCTTCAGGATACAATCTCAAGGAAGATAGAGTTTGTATTTTCAGAGACATAATAGTTGTGCCGAATGACATAGTGTTTGGAGACGTATTGTTTCGGCCGATGCACACGGTAGTTCATTTGTATAGCATCTAAGTAGTATGAATACGTATTGTGGGTTGAAGATGAATACTTCAGGATTGAGATGATGGGTGATGTGGTTCAGCATGAGGGTAAGTGTATAATTTGCCAGCATGTCAAGACCGAACGTCAGTTTTCTTCTAGTTTGTTGCATCCGTAGAAGGTTATTAATGGAAGTAAGTAATAGGGATCCGAGGTTCCAACTAAATTTTTGAGGACGTCTGCATAGTGTTTGGTTATCGGTTGAAGTCAGATGGTCAGTTAGAGAAAGTTATGGGTCGAGTATTCAAACAGTATTGTATGAGATTGTGAAATGGGCTAGTTCTGTTGTTTATTTGTTGCAGTTACCACCAGAGTTAGAAGAAGTTGTGATGTATCCTGTGTATCTGTGATTCGGAAGTATTAGTCAGATCTATCCCGTACTATGTTTGTAGAAGAGATTGAGTCGAATTTAAATTGACCAGTTATGGAGAACCGGTTGAGGTCGTAGCATCAGATAGCTAATGTTGTGTGGGAAGACTACCGAGTTGGTTAGTGTGTTGTGGTGAGAAGGTAAGTGTGGAAAAGCAGTTTCCGTGGCTCTTCCTGTTCGATGAATTTCGAGGACGAAATTTCCTTAAGTGGGGGAGAATTGTAACACCCGGGTTTGGGGGTCGGGAGAAAATAATATTAAAATATTGTTTCGTGTTTCGGTTTTATAATTTAAAATAGTAATTTATTATTTTGGGCTTCCTATATTTGAAGCAAACAATTATGTTGGATTTAAGTTGTTTCGGGAATCAAATTCTATGAATTTTAGAATAGATGAGAATGACCATCTCATTAATGGCATTTTTGTAAATAATGAGACTTGCAAAATAAAATAAAATAAAAACCCTTTTTATTATAAATCATTCATTTTATCATCACCTTCCCCCACCCCCTTCTTCATTTCACGTTCCCCTCCCCCTTCCCTCTTCAAGCTTTGACAACCGATCGTGCCTCCATTTTTGGAGCTTTTTGAAAGGTAATTACATTTTCGACTTGCTCTCATCTTCCTCTACTTGAAAGTACAAATAGATTTCATTTTCATCAACGTTTTAGAATTTGGATTTTTGGAAGATTTGAATAAAAATGATATTTTTATTGATTTTAACTTAAGATTTTGACTTGATATTGTTAGATATGGTGTTTATGAACCAAAAGGACCAACATATATAATTTTTGAGGTGTTTTATGAAATTTCCGAAATTGGGTAAAAATGGGTTTTTTGAAGGGTTTTGGGTGATTTTTGGGGGTTGTTTTAGGTGGGAAATTGATAGCCAATGGTAGTACTATGATTAGGGATTGATTTGGGATCATTTGTGAGTGCAATGGATGTTGGAAACATAACTTTTGGAAGAGGTATTGGGGCTGTCCGAAATTGCTAAGTATGGGGTTTGGTCATGGTTTGCAAGATGGTAATTTGTATTTGAATTGTATTCCGGGTTGATAATTTGATGTTGGGCTGATTTGAGGTTGTTTGAATTGTATTGAGGTTGTTTAGAAGCAAGAATTTGGGTCGGCAAAGCATCGAGAAGAAATCCGGAAACTTGGAGGTGATGGTTGCTTGGTAGTTGAGCTTGGTGGTAGAGGTGAGTGGTTAAAATATTTTAAATGGTTTTGAGTAATTGGTTCGAGCATGTGAACTAGGTTGAGATTGGTAGACTCACCTAGAGTTTGGATTAGGGTGGTAGCCTAATCCTAAGCTTTAGTTAGAGACATTGGATGATCTCTTTAATTGATGTTATGCCTCATGATGATTTGTGTATGTATAATGTGTTATACATGTTGTTGAGGCATGGTTTGATGCATTGCTATGCATGTGGTTTGGATTGTAAACTGTGTATGATGATGTTGAGTTTAATATGATGTAGGATGCCATATTATTACTCTTGAACATGACATTATGATGATTATGTATAATGTGATATACATGTATGTTGGGGCATGATTTAATGCATTGTTATATGCATGTTGTTGAGATATTTGATGTTGAGTTTAATATGAAGTAAGATGCCATATTATTACTCTGAACATCAAAGGTTGTGGAATTTGATTAATATTGGCACTAGTATGCTTGGGTACAATGATCGATCATTAGGATGAGTGTGCACACAAATTGAGTCAAAACGTACGTGGCCTTGGTGGCGTTAATGCACCAAGGAGGAGTACGGTGATGTAATATTCCACCGGAAATTTATATATATTCTACGTGGCGATGAGTGGAATCCCGTCCGTAGGGCATGTGGCGATGAGTGGAATCCCGTCCATGCAAGGCCGGTGATGAGTGTAATCCCACCGAGGTAAGGTTGATATTGGAAAATGCGTTCCAACATGTTATCCGCGTATTCGAGTCATAGCTAGGTGCCAATATGAGAAAGTATGTATATGCCAATATGAGATTATGCATACATGTTAAAATGAATTGATATGTGTATCAATGTGATATGAAATGTGAATTTCAAATGCGAAGCTATATATGTTTTGGTTAATGCATTGAGATATATATGTATCATTGTAAGTTGAGCTTATGAGATGTTGAGCATGACATAATGTTGATTATATGTTCATGCATCATGTTCATTTTGGTTCATGTGGATCGAAGATAAAGTCATGTATTTCATCATGATAATTGCTCGAGCTTGGACCCTGTATTGTTGAAGGTTTGTTTTATGAGCTTACCCTCACTAAGCTTTTATGCTTACGCTCTCTTTTGTTCGACAATGCAGATAAATAGCTTGTGGGTGGCATGGGAAAGGAAAGGTCTTCAAGTGTTGCTTTGGTGAGCTCAATGTATGATTTATAAATTAAAGATTTGTAATAGAAAAGCAATGGGATAGGTGTTGTTGTTTTTGATGCTTTGAGGTGTGTTGTTTTGGTTTGGCAATTAGATGCCTTGTTTGATTTGTAAATATCACTTATGATGCATGCCTTGATGAATGCTTGAGTGATGTATGTCTGGTAGATGTTTAAATTGTTTATCATGTGTGTTGGTCACATGCCTTGTGAGAATGCCTAAGAGTATGGATGTTGAAGCATGAGACCTTATGTGCTTGTTTGCCTTCTTTGATCGAATGCATGATTTTCCTTAGTTGACTAAGGTATGCTCATGTTGAGTTTCATGTATAAAATGTTTTAATGTATATTTTACCATGTATGTATAATGGTTCATATTCATGTTTCGAGTATGTTGGAGTACGTTTAATCTAGGACGTATGCCTCTAGACTTGGGTGGTTGGTGTTGTGTGCTTTTAGCGTTTTTAAGCTCTTATGTATGGTTGTATATGAACATGAGGTGTTTTTATCATTGAAAGACATTAGAATGAAGCAAAATATGCTCCCCTGCACCTAGGTTTCGAAACTAGGGGTAAAGTTTCGAAACCTTTGCAAATTTTTGGATTCCAGAGGCCACTGCCAGCCAAAGTTTCGAAACCTTTGGGCAAGGTTTCGAAACTATGGTCAAAGGTTTCGAAACCTTCCCAAGGTTTCGAAACTTTTGGGGAAAACTGCATTTTTGAGCATGTTAGAGTCATTTCTGGAAAAAGTGTTCTTCTACAAAGTTGTAGAGGACAAAATTTTACATGAAATAGAGGTATGATTTGCTCAAAAATGTTAAGTATAAGTCTCTGAATTGTTGTTAGAAGTTGACGGAACTGAAACTGAATGAATTGGAATCTGCTGGTCTAAATTGTGAAATTCGAAATGTTTAGGGGTTTAATTGATACCAATAAATTCTGAAAAAAATTATTAGAAACAGGGGAGGTATTTTAGAAATGAAAAATAAATAATTTAGTTTGAATTATATATCAATTGATAGTCTAAATATCATTAGAACACATAGAAGATCAAAATGGACTAGTTTGTAAGAATTGATAATTTGAGGGCTTATATGCCTTGTTTGACCCTTGTAGGCCTGTTTGAAGAGAAAGATACATAGGTACTAATATGCCATTAGCCAAGATTAAAATTTGGATGTTTGAATGTGGTTTAGGAGTTTAAATGTTGCCTCGTGTGATATATTCCGCTGTTTGATCACTTAGAATTTAATACTCGAATGTGACAAGATTAAAAAGAAAAAAAATAGGGTTGCTAACCGAGGGGGAACCTTAACGGGTTTCGCTTCGGTTTTCCCCGTGTGACTCACTCGGACCGGTCATCCGGCTAGACCGGGATGAGGGGGTTACAAATATGCTCAGAAAGTTCAAGGTAATTAATAGAAATAAAACTTGTTAAAGGTTATAGTTACTTTAGTAGGCAATAGTTGGGCAGCGAATTTTTCCATAATTGTTATTTATATTTATCAGTGTTTATTGATAATGTTTATGCCTCACTAAGTATATACTTATCGTGTGTTTTATTGTACACACATAAGCAACTCGAGGTGAAATGAAGAAGAACATTGCACCAATATTGGAAAGCTTGATAGGTAATCACGATAATAACATCCTATAATGGCATGTATAGTTGGTAAAAGATGATATGATTAAATGACTTTTTTTTAAATATGAAATATATGAAATATTAGATTTGATAAAATTTATGATAATCTAGTAATATTTTTTATGGCATAAATGTAGATTAAATTGTGAATAACTTAAAAATAAAAACCGAAAAGTATAATAACATGTACAAGCATGTAATAAAGTTTATGATAGATATTGAATCTCATAAATTGGTGTTAAAATTAGAAATTTTTATAACTATTTTATTAGAGTGATTAGAGAGCTTTAAAAATGGTAAAGATGCATTTTTGGACAGAGTGTATCAATACACAAGAGATGCATATCGGTACTACATTAACAAAATATTTCATTTGTTCAAGGTGTATCAATACTGAAATGGTGCATATTGGTATCAATATTGAGGTAGTGTATCGATACCGAACTAGGTGTTTCGATACTCGATGTTTCGTACCGGTACGGTCTAAGCATACTGCCCAAAAAATTCAAGTTTTGTATAAAAGAGAATTAATTCGGTTAAAGGCCATTAATAGTTTTCAAATGTTACAAGTTAATCCCAAATTGCTGAAATTCAAGTTTTAAGAGCAAAAATACTAGTTTTGAAAAATGTTTTTAAAATTACCCTACTAGTAAAAGCCTTGAGTGTTTTTACATCCTCTTTATGTGTTATGTAACGAATACGTATAGGGGATGTTATATTGGGTTGGGTACGACCGAAAATTTATAATGATCGTTCGGTTCAAGAGTCGATTTCGAGTGAGGAAGGTTATAGTACCTCACTACACCTAAAATTAGTACCTAAAATTTTTGGTTGTCTAAGAAAGAAAATTTAGAAAAGAGATTAATAACACTACTAAAAAAATTATACTGCCGTGATATGCTCAAAAATATAAATGCATAAACTAAATCAAGCAAAAGAAAACAATTATTAATCAAGTTCTAAAATGCACCTAGACTAAATCAAATTTAATTGGAAATTAATTCTCAAATTAATCAATTTATTAAAGTCAACATATTACCAAATCCTTAAACAGTGACCAAATTGGATATAAAGCAAATTAAGAGACTTAAATATTAATCAATTCCATAAAATTAGACCTAATTAAAAAAACCTAAACTTAAAAGCTTAATTAAATTTTAATTTATTAAGCTAATTGAATGTCATGCAAACATGGCAAAATGTAAAGGATAATTACCCACTAAACATAAAAAAAACATGCACAGATTTACTTTTCTCCGACACTGCCGCTTCCTTATTCATTGAGTAAAAAAGGAACTAAAATCAAGAAGCTTTCGTCTCTCTCAAATATCACCCAGCTATACGTGGGTTTTAGTCACCGCCAGTACGCCGCCGTGCATCACTCCGACCACCGCTAGTCGTCGTCGATGGCGGCCGTTTGACTACGAAGTTTATCGGCGGACTCGTATCAACGCCCTGAGTCTAAATCTGGAGTTCATTTCGCGGAAATTCGGCTCAAACGTCACGAATATGGCCAAGAACCTTTTGACTTCTCTCACGCCGATCTGCTTGATCTGTCATTAGATCGGCCTCATTTTCTAGTATGTCGATCTCCTGGATGCGTCTTAACCCTCCACCGTTGGGATTTGCCATCCGTTGACCGGAGCCGCCGCTGACGACAACCCAAAAGTAAAGCTTTTTTCATTTTTGTCTCTTTTTTTTTCGGTACTGCTCTCTCTATTTTTTTTTTGTTTTTTTGGTTCTTTCAGGTAACTATTGAATCTATGGCCATTTACCCGGACTCGACGGGTTCTTTCAGGTTCCGACCTGACTCGGCCCCATTGGATTAAATTTTTTAATAAAAAAAATTAATTTTGGGTCGGTTCGAGTTTAGTGTGAAAAATATCCAACCTAACACAGAAGTAATAGAGTAATTTTCCCTAAAAATAGTATATTTCCAATAATACTCTTCTTTATATATATATATATATATTTTAATTAAGTCTTTAAAATTAAATTTTTATTTATAATTTAGTCTTTTACATTATAATTTTTTATAATTAAGTTCCTTAAATTATTTTTTTACAATTAGATTCTAAAATTAATTTATTTTATATAAGTTGGGTCGGAGTCGAATTTAGTATATTTATTTTTGAGTCGAGTCAGATTTTCTTAAAGAATATATTCGAGTCAGATGCGAGTTTAGGGTGTTTATTTTCGGGTCGAGTTTAAGTGTGCAAAAATTTGAACCTACCCGACTCGTGCACATTCCTAATTGAATATAGGCCATCATTGGCTTGAACTTGAGTGACCATGTATTTGGTGCTTACAAACAGCATATTCATTATTTTGTCAAAAAATAGCATATTCATTATAAAGTGAAACTTTCATGTTAGAGATAATATTTAAATATTTTATACGCAGTTTACCCGAAAGTAAAAGATTTTGCAAAGGTCCACGTGTTTGACAAAAGAACAATTGCTGGAGTACGCACCATATCTCGTTTCCTGCCGCCATTGTTACCCTCCTCTTCAAAAGTTCGCATACCATCCACCCGTATGTGGGCTAATCCGACTAAAAGTTGCATTCGAATTTTATGCTGTTGCGTTACTCGGCGTCCACCTGTCCCCTCTCAATTTTTCAGGTTTCGTGCCCTACCTCTCGTGGAGAACACAAACCTTAATAACACCAAGTCATCGTCGTCGTCGCCGTTTTCTTCTTTTGTTCATTCAAATAGAAGGTATTTTTTTTAAATTTAGGGAGTATTTATCATTTATCATTAATCAGTTTGATCATTCGGTAACAATTTTGCTCTCTATTATTTTTGGGGATTTGACAGTGGAGCTGGAAGAAGAGGAAAATAGTTGAAAAATGACCGAGAAAGATCCAGAGGCCGTGGAGGGGGCAAGAACAGAATTGATGCTCTTGGTCGTCTCTTGTAAGCGACGTTGCAGTTTAGAACATTCTGTCGATTCTTTTTTTCTGCATTGTTTTTTCTTACAACCATGGGTGTATTCGATTGAAGTGATTATTTGTTTTTTATTAGTATTTTGTTTTGGTTTTAATATCTTCAGGACACGAATTCTGCGACATATGGCTACTGAACTGAATTTGAATATGAGAAACGATGGTTATGTCAAAGTTGGAGATTTATTGAAGCTGAACTTAAAAACATTTGCAAATATTCCTTTAAGGCCACACACGGTTAATGACATCAATGAGGTAAAGTTTGTGAAGAATTTCTTGTCTCTACTTGAGAATTGTTTCTTGTTTTGATTGAAAAATTCCCAATTTTTATCCTTAAAACATGAAACTTTATGTGGTGAAAGATGAAAATGGCTTCTTTAGATACTTTTCTTGTCAGGGGAAGGAAAATGTTTGTAGTCTTATCTCATGAGTTTTCTATCGAAATTCAAATGATTCATAGTTGAATATTTCTTTGAATGTAGGCCGTCAGAAAGGATAATAAGCAACGATTTAGTCTTCTGGAGGAAAACGGGGAGCTTTTGATACGTGCAAACCAAGGTCACACTGTAACGGTGATGAATCCTTTAAAAGAAATTAATTCAGTTCCTTTAGTCCGAATTTTCAGTTAAATTTATCCTTATATGTTGTTTTGAGCATCTTTGTTGATGTGTATGCACTATCTAATGAAGATATCATATGTTGTTGCATTGCAGACGGTCGAGTCCGAAAGCTTATTAAAACAAATCTTTTCAGCCGATGAAGTGCAATGTAAGAATAAGAACATCATTTCTCTTAGATTGATGCTCTCGGTTTACGTCTTTTGTTATGCTTAATCCTCTAGTTTTTCCCTGTAATTGCAGTTTACATACATGGAACCTATAAGAGGAATCTAGAATCAATTTTGGAGTCGGGTTTGAAGCGCATGAAAAGATTGCATGTCCACTTCTCAAGTGGCTTGCCGACTGATGGTGAAGTGATTAGTGGTGAGATATCATGAAAAATCTCTTGACCTTATAACTGTAGTGATATGATATCTTTTATTCGTCTCATTGGATTTTTCTTTATCGGATTCAATAGAATATTCTGGTCATGTGAATTATACGATCGTAGCAACAACATACATAACTCATTCATTTTAGTCTTGGTTTTTAATATCCTAATTAGGCATACATGACAAATTGCTTTGCTGATATTATGACTGATATTTATATTTTGCCCCGGAGGATTCCTGCTAAAGAATATGAAAGAGGATTACTAAGATTCAATTTATGACGCAATCTTTAATCAATTGTAGCAAATGCCAAGAACTAATCAGCATAAATCAAGTCCTAACGAAGCTAAATGTTTTAGATTTGCTTCTGATGATTCGTACTCTTCGTTGCCTTCAGGTATGAGGCGAGATGTTAACATCTTGATTCATCTCAATGTCAGAAAAGCTTTGGAAGGTAAACATGCTTCTTTCGAGTTTTAGGCCAGTGATGATTCTATAGACTGAACCAATAACTGCTGCAAATCATTCCTTTTTCATTTTTGATTCGAGTCATGGCCGGAGATTTATCAATCTTTTTGTGCTAAACAAAAGTGACTTCCTGGATGAGTGCAGATGGAATGAAGCTGTACATTTCAGACAACAAAGTGATACTGAGTGAGGGTTTTGATGGGGTTGTACCTGTCAAGTACTTTGAGAAGATAGAATCATGGCCAGATAGACGACCTATACCTTTCTCAAATCTTCAAAATTGAATGACCATTTATCAATTTTGTACTTTATTTTAAACCTTTGTGTGATGATTATTTGTAATTGATTTGATACAAGATGATTCTATTTTTACCAACAATCAGTTGGTTAAGCGGGATGAGACATTATGTCCTTTAAGTAAGATTACGAGTTCGAATTCTAATTTTGTGAATGGAGAAAATTGCACTGGAGAGTCGCATCATATTATCTCGGATTAGTTGGTCAATGAGTTGGTTACTAGTGGTTAAACTAGAATAATTATTCCATTTTTTTCATTTTTACATCATTTGGTATTTTTTTAATCGTGCTGAAGTTTCTCCCCTCGGTTCATGTTAGTGTTTTCTTTATTAGAGAATTGTTGCATTTATCGCGCATGAATAAATTTACATTTTTTAAAGTTTTGTTTGTAATTTGTTGTCTTAATGCGTAGTTTGATCTTCGAATTATACCAGGATTGTGCATAGGGAGACAAATATAATTATTTAAAAATGAGAAAAAAAATTATGTAACAAAAGTAAAAAGAAATTATAGGAGTTGGGGTATGATCCCTCCCGACGTTTTAGTCTTTTTGTCTTTGATATCGTCCATAAATATTATTACGAATAAATTAGATTTGACGGAAAAAGTATGCTAGGTGTTTGAAGCCCCCAAAAAAATTAGTGAAGCACCTAAATTTTTTTCATTCAATTAAGCATTTCAACTAATAAAATATATCGATTAAGCTTTTTGACTAATTTTTGACGATATTTTCTTAAAATATTACTGTCTAATGTCATTTACAAAAAAAATTAGAAAGTTATTTTTTATAATTTTTATAAGTTATTTTTTAAATTCTAGAACTTTAAAAGAGTTTTTAAATAAAATTAAAAAATTATAGAAATGTCAAGGGACAATATTGTAACATGACCTGTTACACCAATTGATCCAAAAAAGTTGTTAGATTTAATAATCAACGTTGGTTAAAGAGATGAATTGATAAAATTTTAGAGTATAAGGGTTTGATTAGATTAATTTTTTAAGGATTTAATTATTTTTTCAAAAATTTAAGATGTCAAAAAAATATTATTATTACAGATAAATTGACTGTGTTGGCTTGAGGGCGTCCGATCAGAGAGATTATTCACAACGAACAACCCCTAGAATTTAGGCTAGTTCACGACTTTTGAAAATTGCTTTTAAAAGTACTGTCAGAAAATAATTTTAAAAGTGATTTTGAAAAGTTAATTGTAAGCTTTTAGTGTTTGACATTGTCGTTAAAAAATAATTTTAAAAAGATAAAATGTTCATTATATATATTATATTGTAAAGTAAAAATAAATGAATGTAAATGGTGTTTAAATTGGTTATTATAAAATTTATTAATATTATTATATATGAAACAATCAACTTACATAATAAAAATCTAAAAAACATGACAATTCATTAGTAATTTTTTTATATTTTTTCTATATGTCTTTGACTCCATATTTTATATTTTGATATTTTGTAAATTTTTTCCTTAAAAATATAAATTTTTTAATCTTTTCTAACATATCATTGGAGAGATCTTTTTCTTCTCTTATAATATTTCCTAATTTTATTTCTTGTTGTTTATTATCAGGGATTTTTTTCAATTGATTTTTGGACCTATTTTTTGTTTTTAACATAAATATGTAGTCTTCACTATCACTATCTGAATCAGTGTCCGATTCTGATATTAATTTGTATAATATTTTATCAGGACTTATTTTTTTTCAGGGCATATTTCTAATTCTTGTTCTGCAAGAGTTTTAATCATTTTCTTAGTATTTTTACCCTTGTAAGGACACTCAAATACTAGACGACCTTCTTCATCACATATAAAACACCTGCATTTTGTTTTATTATTCTTAAAATTCTTAGATTTTTCTTATAACAAATCTTTTTTTTATTATTATTATTATAAGGATACTCAGATTATTTCTAGGGTTTTCATCTATATAACCTATATCTTCTGTTTTTCTTTTTATGATAGGTTAATGCACTTTTTGTCCCTTAACGTTTATCATTTTTTTCAATTTGGTACCTAAAGTTTTTTGGGGCTATTTTGCCCCCTAACGTTTGCACCGTTTTTCGTTTTGTCCCATTCCATTATCATTGTCGTTAAAAAAAAATTCAGCCAATAACAACGCGCCACATCATCTCCTCTTTGACTAAGTCAATCCAGTTGGTTTTATTTAAAGGTAAATGACATGTCAAGTCTGTCAGGTTTGTTTTTTTGTTTAATTTAGTCATTTAAAAGTCTATTTTACATAAAATTGATCCCTGTTTGTTTGTAATTTTTATAATTTAGTTCAATATTTGTTATTATTAATAATATTATTTTATTTAAATGTTAATATTTAATAAAAATAAATTAAATTAAATTAAATATTTTAATATTGAATTAGTATTTACCTAAAATTGATTCCAACAATTACTTATCCAAATTATATATTTTTTGAGCAAAATTCGAATTATATTCGAATCATATCCCAATTATATTAGAATCATATTTGAATCATACTCAAATAATATTTCAATTATATTAGAATTATTAATTTAAATTTTGGTAAATTCAAATTATATTTGTTTTAGCAAAATTCGAATCATATTTTTTTAGCAAAATTCTAATTATTAATTATAACTTTGTTAAATTCAAATTATATTCTTTTTAGAAAAAATTGAATCATTAATTTGAATATAATTGGAATATAAATCAAATATGATTTTAATATGATTCGAATATAATACGAACATTATTAAAATATGTTAGGCTTGATAGGCTCGATTTACTTCAACCGATTTAGCTAGCTAAGTGGTGGAGAAGTTGGATTTTGGGTGATTTTGTGGGAGGTAAATGTAACCCCTTAAACCCGACCCGGAAGAACTGGGTCGAATATAAGGAGTCAAGCTCAAAGCTTGTACCTCACGTAAGTAACCTGATTCAAAAACTTTAATTCCAAAAATAGATAATGATAATATCGCATAATATATATATTGATAAAACATTTCTAAAAATATTAAATATTCGAAATGTACATGCATGATAAAACGTAATAACCCAATAAGACGTCCGAAATCCGAAAATTAAATACAATCTGATAAAACGCATAATATAAATAGTTCCAAGTATCATACTGGTAATAACAATTAAAGCTGAAAAACGAGGTCATCCAAGTACCGTAGCCTAGACCTGAGTATCTGAAATAGAAACTAAGGGGGAGTCAGCGAAAACGCTCAGTGTGTCTCTACAGTGCAAACAGAACTAACAGAATCAACATATCAACAGAGTCAATCAGACATTATCAAAATTCAATTTTCCACCAAGAATTAATTAAATCACATAAATAAGTATGAATGAATATGCAACACAGTATGACATGCACCCAACTACGTCACCATCCGAAATCTGATCTAAACCAATCAGAAAAACCTCATCCCGTTACGGCGATACCCCATGTAATTCTTCCGGAAAAACGTCTGGAAAGTCTTTCACAACTCGAATCTTATATAAACCGGAATCAGACTGTGTCGGATCAAGGATATAGGCAAGATAAGCGATAGACCCTTTCCTGGTCGTTTTCTCAGCTTTGAGAGATGAAACGATATTACATAGGAACCCTCTACGCTCACCAATCAGAATCACCTCGTGATCATCAGAAGTTATCAGTGTAGCCCTTTTCTTTTCACAATCTAAGGTAACACGGTGTGTAGACAACCAATCCATGCCCACAATAAGATCGAACTCCCCAAAGGGTAACTCCATCAAATCAGCTGGAAAGATCTTCCCCTGAATCTCAAGAGGACAATTCCTGTATACTTTAGTAACCTCAACTGGATTAACCACTGGACTGTGTACAGTAACAACACTAACAATATCCTCAACAGAAATCTCAAGACCCCAGACACAGAACTCACAACATATGAATGAGTCGAACCATTATCAAGTAGAGCAAAGTACGAAATAGAATGGATAGAGAATGTACCGGCAATAACATCCAGCTCATCACGGTCCTCGTGCCTCCTAGTGGAATAAACTAACCCCGGCTGTCTGGCCCCTGATCATGCTGATCCTCTACTCGGAGCTGGTCTACCTCTATTAGCAGAACCCGAAGTAACAGATTTGACCTGACCTCTTCCCCTGGCGGGAGTCTGTATTGATGCCTGAGACTGAGTAGTAGTAAAAGCTGAGAGAGGTGGAACCGGACAATCTCTGAAACGGTGCTCGAATGAACCACATCTGAAACAAGCTCCAGTCTGCCTCCTACACTCTCCCGAATGCCACTTCTTACAAAAAGGACACTGTGGCACCCCTCGAGTACCAGTCAAACCACCAGCACTAACAGTCAGAACAGAAGAAGTCACTGGTCTAGCTCTCGAATAACTCTGATAGTCTGACTCATCTCTTGCCCTCTTCCTAGACTGATTCCCTCTGACTATGCTGATCTGGCATTGACGCTGGTCTCTTTCCTCTATCAGATCCATGCGACTCGAGCTGTCTCAACTCTGCCTCATTACGCTCAACTGTCCTAGCTCGTTGAGTTATATCTTTGTATTCCTGGTCCATACGTAAAGAAACACCAGCCTTTATCGTAGGACGCAATCCCTTCAGAAACTAATCATACTTGTCTTTTTCTGTGGTCACTAACCCTGGGACGTAATGAATCGATCTTATAAACTCGATCTCATAGTCATTAACAGTCATATAATTCTGCCTCAGATTCATAAAATCATCTCTGCACTTAGCTATATAGTCAGCTCCGACATATCGATCACGGAAAGACTGTCTGAAATGATCCCAAGTAACCTTACTAGCTGGAGTAACAAGCTCCTCAGCCTACCACCAATTATGGGCTTCACCCTGTAGCAGTGAAACGACAGCCCTGAGTTTCCGGTTGGTAGGATAATCCATCTCAACAAATAGTCGCTGAAGCTTCTTCAGACAGTACTCTACATCTGCTGGGTCTGTACCCGTCTTTCCATCGAACATAGTCATCCCGGCAGCGAGAAACTCTGTGGATATGGGTCTCCGAACACTCTCAGACTGACGAAGGTATCTCAATAGCTCTCTCTGAACAGTAACAACATTCGTGCCCACTATTTCACTATCCCCTGAATCACGATGACCACTACTCTGAGCAGGCTGAACATGTTGGTCTCCTCCACCAGTTTGATGAGCTCCAGTCTACTGAGCTCCTGTATGGTCCACATGTTTTTCCTCCACATTCGCACCCTAGACCTCATCCTTATTTTTTATCGAACCCTCACGAGGTGGAACGTCACTATCTGCAGTCGCGGTACGACCTCGGCCACGGCCTCGACCGGGCGCTACTCTAGAACTTCTCCGAGGTGGCATAGTAGTATATCTACAAAAGACAGAATCTTAAGATTAGAATCGGTACTTGGAGACCTTATTCAGAATATGTATAAATATTATTCATAAAAGTTCATAAGTTTTTCTGAAATTCCCGTTTTACCCGAAAACATTTGATAATGCATGCAAAAATTTATTTTCGATTTCAAATTGATTAAAATCACCCAGGCCGAGTGTTGGACCTGACTTTGATACCACTAAATGTAACCCTTTAAACCCGACCCGAAAGAACTGGGTCGAATATAAGGAGTCAAGCTCAAAGCTTGTACCTCACGTAAGTAACCTGATTCAAAAACTTTAATTCCAAAAATAGATAATGGTAATATCGTATAATATATATATTGATAAAATATTTCTAAAAATATTAAATATTCGAAATGTACATGTATGATAAAACGTAATAACTCAATAAGACGTCCAAAATCAGAAAATTAAATACAATCTGATAAAACGCATAATATAAATAGTTCCAAGTATCATATTGATAATAACAAATAAAGCTGAAAAACGAGGTCCTCCAAGTACCGTAGCCTAGACCTGAGTATCTGAAATAGAAACTAAGGGGGAGTCAGCGAAAACGCTCAGTGTGTCTCTACAGTGCAAACAGAACTAACAGAAACAACAAATCAACAGAGTCAATCAGACATTATCAGAATTCAATTTTCCACCAAGAATCGATTAAATCACATATATAAGTATGAATGAATATGCAACACAGTATGACATGCACCCAACTACATCACCATCCGAAGAGTAAGGTTCCCCAGAACCACTCTCTACCTCGTCACCATCCGAAGTGGAATCCAGCCCATAGGGCGAAACCACTGATCCGAAGTAGACATTAACCCGAAGGATGAAGCTATTGAACTTCCCCGTACAGAATCCCAACCATAATGAGATGACATAAAATCCGAGTTCTGAATCTGAATGCATTGTTTATCACAGAAATGCATAATCATATAATCCGATATACAATAATCCGAATATGATAATATATACGAATATTGCATAATGTAACAGAATGCTGAACAAGTCAAATATCACAGATCAACAGAATATTATTATCATACATCATCAGACCACATCATGTATACATTTTAGCACATCAACACATTTACATACAGAGCACTGTAAACAGACAACACAGAAGAGGACACACCTCAGGTAGCTAACACTCAACGTCGACGGTGACGTCTCCCACGCTCAGCTCTATCTCTAGGTCGGTCAGAGTCAGCTCCTATAACAATTAAATACAACATCAACATACTACTACTATGCCAAGACACTGATAATATAAATATCAAATATATTAATAATTAAACTCACGAGCGGATCCCGATCTCTAAGCAACAGGAGGTCGTCCAGGTAGAGGAGGAGGAAGAATCTCAGTATCCGAGTCAACGTCGTCTGAAAATAAGAATAAATACAATTAATCTCCCGATATTCAAATCTTTAAATACTAAGCATAAACGGACAAAAGTGATCAAAACGGTCTTTCGGGTTTGAATTTGGGAAAATGGGCAGCGGAAACGGAATCAGGACGTCGAAAAATATAAAATAGCCCTTTTCTGAAAAAGTCAAAGGTTAACGGGTCAACGTCGACGTCAGCCGAGTCTTTATAAGACAGACCGGTTCGGTTCTGTAAACCCGGTTCAGCCTTCTGGACCGGTTCAAGCCCAAAATCCCCAAATTTTAACCCGTTCGAAGTTAGGGCACACCCACTTCCGATTTTCCCACCGTCGGCGAGCCTTATGCTCAAATTCCGGCAAATACAAGCAACCCCAACCTCACACCTTCAACCCGAACCCCTCCCAAACACCATTTACACTCACCCTTACCCCAAAACACGAAGGCAACCCATGCGAAAATGATGAACGGCTCAACGTCTAAATTTCCGGTGAACAACGGCTGAAAGGAATGGCTTCGTCGGGGTTTTGATCGCAAGGTTGAGGGGAAACGATTGGCGGTTCCGTTGCAACGAACGACCGCGGTTAAGGGCTGATTGGAGCTTGATCGGAAAGAAATGAATGAGAGGTTGGTGGTTTTTCCTTTCTTTGCTGAAACACGAAAAGGGAGGATGGGGGTAACTAAATCAATGCAAATTCAATTGAAAGGGAAACCAGATTTTTAGATTATTTTTGGGTAAACTGCAACATCAACCACTAAACCACTTAGCGTCCACGAAACAACACCGAAGTTTTGAACCTTTTTCAATTTAGTCACGTAAATTCTGAAAAATACCCAATTTAATCATTGGAATTCAATTAGGTTTTTAACTTAAAATTCCCAATTATTAGGGTTTTAATTTAGGGCAAAATTGGGGTGTTACAACTCTCCACCTGTTAAAAAGAAATTTCGGCCTCGAAATTTTACCTAGAGCAAAAAGATGCGGATACTAAGCTCGGATGACAGTCTTGGGCTCCCACGTAGCCTCATCATGACTACAACCACGCCACAGGACTTTGACCATCTTAATGGTCTTCCTTCTGAGAACCTTTTTATCCTGAGCAAGAATCTCAATAGGCTCCTCCTCGAAACGCAAATCAGGACGGACCTCAATATCCTCAACAGGCATAACATGTGACAGATCAGGATGATAACGTCTCAACACTGAAATATAAAAGACATCGTGAATACGCTGAAGCTCTGGTGGTAGCTCTAGCTGATAAGCAACTGGTCCGACTCGACGAATAATCCGATCAGGGCCAATGTAACGAGGACTGAGCTTGCCTTTCCGACCAAACCGAAGTACCTTCCTCTAAGGAGATACTTTCAAGAAAACCTCATCACCCACCTCAAACTCAAGATCACGACGTCTCAAATCGGCATAATACTTCTGTCTGTTAAAAGCAGCCTTAAGCCGATCCCGATTTAATCTGACAGTCTGCTCAGCCTCATGCATAATCTTAGGTCCCAACAATCTGTGCTCATTCAACTCAGTACAACCAATAGGTGAACAACACTTACGCCCATACAGAGCCTCATACGGTGCCATCTTAATACTGGCCTGATAACTGTTATTATAAGCGAACTCTACAAGCGGCAAGAAATCCTTCCAACTGCCTCTGAAATTAAGAATACACCCCCTTAGCATATCCTCAAGAATCTGAATCACACGATCAGACTGACCATCTGTCTGCGGATGATAAGATGTACTGAAGTTCAACCGAGTACCCAAAGCAGAATGAAGAGCCCCCCAGAATTTTGAAGTGAACCTCGGATCTCTATCAAAAATAATAGATGACGGTACCCCGTGAAGTCGAACACTCTCATAAATATAAAGCCGAGCTAACTTACTCAAAGAATAGTCAACATAGACAGGAATGAAATGTGTGGACTTCGTCAGACGATCAACAATAACCCAGATGGAATCCTTCTTCGACAGAGTCAAAGGAAGTTCACTAACAAAGTCCATAGTCACGCGCTCCCACTTCCACTGAGGAATCACAATATGCTGTAGTAACCCAGACGATCGCTGATGCTCTGCTTTGACTTTCTGACAGGTCAAACATCTCGATACAAATCCGACGACGTCTCGCTTGAGACCTTTCCACCAGTACCTTTCACGAAGATTCTTATACATCTTGTCACCACCATGATGCATAGAATAAGGACTGTCATGGGCCTCACGGAGAATAACCTGTTTTAACCTAGATTTCCTCGGAATACAATACCAGTCACGGAAACATAATACCCTATCCTGATCAATAGAGAAATCCTGAGATGTACCCTCATGCACCTCCTTGATACGATGCATCAAAAACAGATCACTAGGCTGCTCAGCTCGAATATCAGAAATCAATGTAAGAATAACCCGAAGTTCTGCCAATAGACTGCCATCGTTGTACAAAATCATTCGATCAAACAAAGCTCTCAAATCTGAAATGGTGTTACGACTCAAAGCATCAGCAACGACATTAGCTTTACACGGATGATACTCAATCTCACAATCATAATCCTTGAGAAGCTCTAACCAGCGACGCTGTCTCAGATTATGCTATTTCTGAGTGATGAGGTATTTCAGACTCTTATGGTCTGTATAGATATAACACTTCTCTCCGTAGAGATAGTGTCTCCAGATCTTAAGTGCAAAAATAACAGCAGCAAGCTCTAGGTCGTGGGTAGGATAGTTACACTCATGTGGTTTCAACTGTCGAGATGCATAAGCCACTACCTTTCCATCCTGCATCAGAACACACCCCAATCTGGTGTACGAAGCATCACTGTAAACTGTATAAGCCTTACCAGGCTCAGGTTGAATCAAAACTGGTGCTTCAGTCAACATAGACTTAAGCTTCTCGAAACTAGACTGCTGAGCCTCAGTCCAAACGAAGGGAACATCCTTCCTCAGAAGCTTAGTCAACGGAGCTGCAATAGAAGAGAAACCCTCAACGAATCTCCGATAATAACCAGCTAAACCCAAGAAGCTTTGAACCTCAGGAACATTCTTGGGCTGCTTCCAACTCATAATAGCCTCAACCTTCATCGGATCAACCTGAATACCCTAAGCAGAAACTATATGACCCAGAAACATAACCTTAGAAAGCCAGAACTCACACTTACTGAATTTTGCATACAGCTGTTTCTCTCGCAGAGTCTATAACACAATCCGAAGATGTTCCTCATGCTCTGCCTCAGATCTAGAATATACCAGTATATCATCAATAAATACCACAACAAATTGGTCAAGATAGGGTTGAAACACCCTATTCATCATATCCATAAAAGCGGCAGGGGCGTTAGTCAACCCAAAAGGCATCACAAGGAACTCATAATGACCATATCGTGTCCGGAAAGCTGTTTTGAACACATCATAATCCTTAACCTTGAGTTGGTAATAAAAAATCTCAGGTCTATCTTAGAGAGTACCGTAGCTCCCCGGAACTGGTCAAACAGATCATCAATACGAGGAAGAGGATATTTGTTCTTGATCGTCAACTTGTTCAGCTTCGGATAATCTTTACAGAGTCGAAGTGTCCCATCATTCTTCTTAACAAACAGAACAGGAGCTCCCCAAGGAGAAACACTAGGTCGAATGAAACCTCGATCCAACAGTTCTTGCAACTGAATCTTCAACTCTTTAAGTTCTTTCTGTGCCATCCGATAAGGTGCCATAGACACAGGAGCGGTACCCGGATAAACCTCGATTACAAGCTCAACCTCATCCCGTTTCGACGGTACCCCAGGTAATTCTTCCGGAAAAACGTCTGGAAAGTCTTTCACAACTCGAATCTTATCTAAACTGGAATCAGACTGTCTCGGATCAAGGATATAGGCAAGATAAGAGATAGACCCTTTTGTTGCATGTAAATAAGACTATCACAGATAATGCAAGTGTACACGACACAAGTAGTAAAGTGATACTAGAGTATCAGATATCATCTCCACAGGGACTGGAAATAACTCTATCCTTGAATTGTTGCATAAGAGAAAGAAATAGTTTAAATAATTGTGTAAAGTAATCTTGAGTAAAACCTAAGGAAAAAGATAAAGGAATCAGATTGAGAGAATAGGCCATTATTGATTTGCTCAGTAGTGCAGGTGTTGCACTGTTCAGAGGAACTTCTGTTATGATGTCGTCGTTCTTGTCGCGGCAGCACCTGTCGCGGCAGAGGTTCGTTGATGTCGCGGCAGCGATCAACAACTCCATACTTCAAGCTTGGCAAGAATCCCTGTTATGACTTGTCCTATCCCTAGGTCCACGTTCTGTTGATGAACACGTCTTGGATGATACCTCCCGGCGTGAATCGAAGGGTGAACACCAAAGTTTGTGAATTCTTCTTTAGCCACTTAACCTTGTACTTATCCCTAAGCCAAGATGGTTTAACCGTAAACTGGAAAACACGTATTTACTCCTTTCATATGCTTGACTCTCCTGATATCAAACAAATGGATAACCTCACAATGCTCTCCCGATGCTCTTATGAGATATTGAAAAACCAGAGTAAATAAACTTGAAGTTTTTATTACTTGAATAGAAAAATCCTAAAAACAAATACAATCCTTGCAACTACTTTACAAAATCAACCCTTGGCCCTAAGGGAAGTTTAGAACATGGTGGAGAGAGAGAAATGACTAGGGTTTTGAGGGAAGACGGCTAGGAGTGAGATATCCCTCCCTAGGTCAAATTACATGCCTTTATATAGGCCTTGGGTCCAAGTTTTCTAATATGGCAAGAATATAAGTTTAAATTAAAGTAAAACTCTATTAAAGTCTAAACCTTCTGAGTAGATGCCTTTAATTCGTCCTCTTTTCTTGCCTTGACTTTCTTCCTTGAACTTTGGGCTTGGCCTTCTTTCTGCTTCAGGGCTCAGAAAAATATGGGAGTGGTCAACGACAGACCGGCTTGAAATCCTCTATCTGTCGAGCTCCACTTCACTTTCCACCTCAGTGTTCCATTATCGTCATGGCTGCCACGGCAGTTGTCACGGCAGACAGTGCTCTTTGTCCTTTTGACTCCAGCTCTACAACTCGCCTCTGCTCCTTTGCTGCCATGGGTCTGCCGCAGCAGATACCTTCAAAATTAACCAAAATCAGCAGTAACTCTGCAATTTTATCTAATTGTTATGTATATGCAAAAATCTATCCTAAATGCAATGAATCATGCTTGAGTGCAGCAAAAATATGGGTAAATGAGGGGTAAAATATAGAACTTTTATGCACTCAACATACCCCCAAACTCAAGTTCTTGCTTGTCCTCAAGCAAATACAACCTAAATAAGAAAAAAAACTTTTTGGCTTGGCTTAATTCAGTGAACCTTCATTACCTACCACACCTTCACTATCAAGAGCAGTACCTTGTCGGGTGTTTATGGATTTATCCGGAACAATGCTATAATTCTTGTGCAAGTGTGTGCAGGTTTTGTGAACAAATATGTGCCTAGACTCCCTTAGCTACTGGAATAGTTATGCTGCTCACTTGAATTTTATGCCAGTTTCATTTTTTGGAGGCAATTCTTAGGCTCCTTTAGTTTTTTCTGACTTAGACTCAAAAATATTTTTTTCTTCTTATTTTGATTTTACTAGAGCCTGTTTTGGGCACCTCTAGCTATCTTCCTAGAGCCGTTGTAAGGCAGTTCTAGGGGCAAATGAGTCTAAAATTTTTCTTTTCTTTTATTCTTTTCCTAGAGCCAGTGTTAGGCACCTCTAGGGGCAACTCAAGTGTTAAACTTCCCTACTCTAGTTCACTAACAGAAATCTAGACATCATATAAGTCACAAGGGTGTTTTAAAGTTCAAAACTATAGTAAGGCTCTAAATAATTCCTAAAACATCCGAAAGGCACTGTCACGACAGAGAATGTCGCGGCAGGTAAGTTCAGTTCAAAGACTTAAGCCAAATTTTATTTTATTTTAATTTTATTTTTTTTACACAAAAATTAACTAAAATGAGACACAACTTGAAGACACAACTAAAAAGTTCATTAATAGAGGGATGCCCACCCCCAAACTCGAGGGTTGTATTGCCTTCAATGCATGACAACAAATAAAATGAAAAACATGAAAAACAACATCACAAAAGATAAAACAACAACAAAGACATCAAATATATAAGGAAAAGCACTTAAGTTGATGAGCTGTCATCGCTGCTACTGCTGATCTGGAGCTGCCGACGGGCAGTGACCTTGACGGCAGAGGGGCTGGGAGATGGTGAGGCGATCTTCTTTTTGGCCTCTCGAGGTGGCTAGACTCGTGTAGGTGAAATCTTGGGGGGCCTTGTCAAGGACCTCGAGGTCATCATCACTGCCGCTGCTACTGCTGCTGTCCGATCTGTCGTGGCAGGGTCCTTCAACAGTTTCGTTCAGCTTCTTCCTCTTCATCGGAGGGAAGTCCTTCGATATGTCCCGGACGACAGATGGTTCTGAATCAGAATCGTCTTGCTAGACGGAGGAGGAGAACCCTTCAAAGTATTTTGGGTTGATCTCCGGTAGTGGTTCCTTCCTTTTCTCTCCTCGGGGAGTGGCAGATCTTCTGTCGCCATCTCTGGTCGTGGCAGGTGGTGATGTGGAGGCAGCAGTGGGTGTTCTGGGGCTAGCAGCATGTGTGGGAGTGGAAAAAAGAGTTTTTGGGAAAGAGGGAAACTACACATTGGTAAAATTTAAATCAGTCTTAATAAAATTTACCGTGGCAGTAGTGAAATCCCTCATAAAACCCATGAGGCTGAGCTGTCGTTCCTCCATCTTCTTCAGCATCTGCATGATTTGTCTAGAGGTGTCTGCCGGTGGTGTTTTCGTCGTCTGCTTTGGTTCTGCCGTGACAGGTTCAGTGGAGTCAGGGTCTGCTATTGCTTCTTCCGCGACAGTAGGGTCTATGTAAGACAGGGGAGTGGTAGCCTTCAATTCCATCAAACTATAGATGTTCTGCTGCGTCCATCCCTTGCCTCGGATTTTTACATCTTCATTGATCTCCGGTACATTGTTGGCTCTGTAGAGTGTGGTGATCAAATAGGGGAAGAACAAGGGCCTGTTGGTCTAAGTGCACATTCGAGGATGCCGTCTCGGATGTATCTGCCAACGTTGATTTACCTCTCGTTGAGGATGGAATGTACAAGGGCTAATCTCTACCGGTCTACCGTGGTGTTGTGTGATGTGGGCATGAGGCGTTTCTTTACGAAGTGGTTCCAAAGCTTGGCTTGCGGTGTGAGCTGAGTCCTTCACACTGTCCATCTGTGCTTGGGATCCTCGTTCCACTGGGTGCCTTCTTTCGTTAGCTCTACCATGACAACATCATAGTCTACCGGCGACAGACTGTTGATGAACCTCCTATGGGCATCCTCCTTCTTGCTCACGTATATGCCATACAATATGTTGATGTAGGCTAGTTCAAGGGCGCTTTCCTTACCCCTGACAGTCACTATCGTGGCATCTTTTTCGGGGATAGCAGCATAGAACTCTCGGACCAACGTGACGTTCATCTCTTCGTGCTGGACGGCGAACATCTACCATTTGAGGGCAATGATTTTCTTGGAGATGAAGCCTTCGAGCCTTAAGTCTCCTATCTTCGTGGTGTATGTGAACCCCCTCTCTTCCCACATTTCTCGCTTTTGGAACGAGCTATAGTACCTCTGCTCTGAGTCTGCTGATGTGAAGCGGCTGGGTATTCTGTTGTGGCTGGGTGTGGATACTACCGTGGCAGAGGTGGAGGCAGCACTTCGTCAGGTTGATCGGGTAGCCATTGCAAGGAAAACTTTAGAAAAATAAAAAAGATTTCTAAAAGCCTAAATTATGGAGAGTAAAGCAGAGAGAATGAGAATGAGGTGAAAAATGAAATGAGAATAAGAGTTTATATAGAACGAGATTTTCTGCCAGTTGGCACTGCAACAGCAGGCGCGAATAACGGGGCCAGCTGTCATGCGGCTTCCTAACGCGTCTGTCACGCGTTTCCGTTTCTACTGCGCGTCTGTTACGCGTTTCTGTGTCTGTCGTGACAACTCCGTGACAGGCTGTATTTTCCGCGTCTGCCGCGACAGCTGGTTATAGGCTGTCACGGTAGGTTTGTTCCCTTGGGCTTTATGGGCTGTTGTGAATACGGTGGGTTGGTTCATTCCTCCTCTTTGCTTTGCTTCCTTTATTTCCTGAAAACTAAAATAAACAAATAAATTAAAATCTTATTTCCTAAAAATAAATAAATAATTAAAATAAAATAAAACTAAGTTAAATTAGGGATGCCTTGAGGGGCATCTCCTAAAGTAACTACTTCCTGCATCCTTAGGGCTTCAATCCCCTGATAATACTTTAGCCTTTGTCCGTTAACTTTGAATTGGTGCCCATCCTTGATTGATCTGATTGTAATGACACCATGGGGAAAAACTTGGACTACTTGGAAAGGGCCAGACCACCTAGATTTAAGCTTTCCTGTGAAGAGCTTTAACCTAGAGTTAAACAACAACACCCACTACCCTGGGCAGAACTGTCGTGGCAGCAGTCGTCTGTCGTGCCACTTCTTTGTTTTGTCTTTGTAAATCTTGGCGTTGTCGTAGACCATTGCTCAAATTTCTTCAAGTCCAGTATCCTTTTTTGCCATGCCTTGTCCCAATCCATATTAATTGTCTTGATAGCCCAGTATGCCTTGTGTTCTATCTCGACAGGTAAATGGCAAGTTTTCCCGTAGATGAGGCGGTAGGGTGACATTCCCAATGGCGTTTTGAATGCAGTCCTGTAGGCCCAGAGTGCATCATTTAGGTGAAGAGACCAGTCCTTTCGAGTTGGTTTTACCATCTTCTCTAGGATGTTCTTCACTTCTCTATTCGAGATTTCAGCTTGCCCATTGGTTAGAAGGTGATATGCTGTTGCAATTCGGTGCTTAACTCCGTATTTCCTTAGTGCACTAGCAATTACCCTATTGTCGAAGTGCCTACCGTCATCGCTAATGATCGCCCTTGGGATGTCAAACCTTGAGAAGATGTGCTTGTGGAGGAATCTTTTCACGGTCTTGGCATCGTTCTTTTGAGTGGCGATCGCTTCTACTCACTTAGATACATAGTCCACTGCCAGCAGGATGTATAGATTCCCACAAGAGGCTGGGAATGGTCCCATGAAGTCGGTTCCCCAAACATCAAAGATTTCGACCTCAAGAATGTTCTGTAGTGACATATCATGCCTCCTAGATATGTTTCCAGTCCTTTGACATTTATCACAGCTTTTGTAAAAAGCTTGTGCGTCCTTGAATAGTGTAGGCCAATAGAGACCGGACTGCAGAACCTTGGCAGTAGTTTTATTTCCTCCCAAGTGTCCTCCATAAGGGGCAGCGTGGCAGTGATGAAGCACTTCTTTCTGTTCCTCCTGTGGTATGCATCTTCTGATAATCTGATCTGCACAATGCTTAAAAAGAAGAGGTTCATCCCAATAATAATGTTTTGCATCATTTTGGAACCTCTTCCTAGCTTGATAATCAAGCTCAGGAGGTAATAACCCACTTACAATGTAATTGACAATGTCAGAATACCAAGGGGTTTCAGAAAACTTACTTGCCGCCATGGTTGTCGCGTCAGTGCTGGTGGCAGCGAACAACTGCTCATCTGGGAAGGTTTCCAGTATGTTGATCTTGTCTTTCTCTTGATTCCTTCCCATCTCCAATCTTGACAAGTGGTCTGCTACTTGGTTTTCTATCCCCTTTTGTCCTTGACGTCAATTTCAAATTCTTGCAGTAGCAGAATCCAACGTATCAATCTTGGTTTGGCATCCTTCTTGGTGAACAGATATTTGAGTGCTGAGTGGTCTGTATGGACCACCACTTTCGTTCCAAGTATATACAGACGAAACTTGTCAATTGCAAACATCACTGCTAGCAGCTCCTTCTCTGTCGTGGTGTAGCTTATCTGGGCATCATTCAGCGTTTTGCTGGCATAGTAGATCACATGGAAGAGTTTACCCTTTTTCTGCCCTAGTGCTGCCCCGACAGCATAATCACTGGCGTCACACATTATCTCGAATGGTAGGCTCCAGTCTGGTGGTTGCACTATTGGGGCTGTTACCAGCTTTTCCTTCAGTATCCTGAATGCTTCAGTACATTCAGTGTTAAAGTCAAAGGGACGATTTTGTTCCAGCAGGAGACACAGGGGCTTAGTAATCTTCGAGAAATTTGCTATGAATCTTCGATAGAACCCTGTATGCCCTAGAAAACTTCTTATTCCCTTGACTGTGGTGGGTGGCGGTAGTTTCTCAATAACCTCAATTTTCGCTCTGTCTACCTCTATGTCGCGACAGCTAACCTTGTGTCCCAACACAATGCCCTCGCCAACCATAAAGTTGCATTTTTCCCAGTTTAAAACAAGGTTTGCCTCTTCGCATCTTTCAAGCACCTTATGTAAATTGCCTAGGCAACCGTCAAAGCTGTCTCCAAAGACGAAAAAGTCGTCCATGAAAATTTCTAGGAAATCCTCCACCATATCGGAGAATATTGCCATCATGCACCGTTGAAAGGTTGCTAGTGCATTGCACAGTCCAAATGGCATTCTTCGAAAGGTGTACGTTCCGTATGGGCATGTGAATGTTGTTTTCTCTTGGTCCTCCAATGCTATTGCGATTTGGTTATAACCTGAGTAACCATCAAGAAAACGGTAGTAAGGCTTCCCCGCTAGTCTATCTAACATCTGATCAATAAAAGGTAAGGGGAAATGGTCATTCCGGGTAGCTTTATTAAGCTTCTGGTAGTCCATACAAACCCTCCAACCGGCCACAGTCTTGGTTGGGATTAGATCGTTGTCCTGGTTCGTTACCACGATTATGCCTTCTTTTTGGGTACACATTGTACCGGGCTCACCCACTTGCTATCCGCGATGGCGTATATTATTCTAGCGTCGAGCCACTTGATGATTTCTTTCCGCACCACCTCTCGCATAGCTTCGTTCAGTCGTCTTTGGGCATCAATTGTCGGCTTATGGTCATCCTCCAGGAGGATCTTATGCATGCACAATGCCGGACTGATGCCTTGGATATCGGCAATGGTCCATCGAATCGCCTTCTTGTGCTGCTGTAGCATTTTGACCAGCTGTTGTTCCTGTTCCTGCATCAACTTAGAAGAGATGATTACATGCAACGTATCATTTAAACCAAGAAAAACATATTTGAGCTGCCCTGGCAGGGGTTTAAGGTCTAACACAGGTGGCTGTTCAATGGAAGGCTTTTGGATTACATGTTCATTTGAGGTATAATTCAAAGGCTCGAAGAACTTACCTGGATGTGTGCCTATCCAATTTACCTCCTCAGGACCTTCAGTGTCGGCTGTATCAGTGTCTGAGGGGTCACTGTCGTCGATACTGTCGTGACAGTCTTCAAGGTGACTGCTGTGGCAGTGACCAAATTTCCTGTCGTGACAGTTCGACCTGATGCAGGGTTTGTCTAGGATTACTTCTGAAATCGCCTTGCATTCTTCCTCTGCATCAGCTTGTTTTATTGCTTGGAGAACATTTAGCTTTATTTGTTGGTCGTTGACTCTCATCGTCAGTTCTCCTTTCTCTACATCGATCACTATTCTGCCTGTGGCTAGGAAGGGTCGCCCCAGGATGATCGGTGCATTTTCATCTGCTTCACAATCTAGAACAAGAAAGTCAGTAGGAAAAATAAACTTATCCACTCTTACCAAGATATCTTCAATCTTTCCTTCCGGTTGTACGTAAGAACGGTCTGCCACTTGCAGCATGACTATCGTGGGCCTTGCTTGTCCAATACCTAGTTTCTAAAATACAGATTTAGGCATTAGGTTAATACTAGCACCAATATCACAAAGTGCCTTACCCACGAACTTATCGCCAATTATGCAAGGTATAATGAAGCTTCCAGGGTCCTTCTTCTTTTGGGGTGGACTCTTATGCAAGATTGTCATGCATCCTTCTGTCATCTTCACTGTTTCAAATTCCCCAAGTCTGGACCTTTTGGACATTGCATCCTTGAGAAACTTTGCATAACCAGGCATCTGCTTAATGACTTCTAACAGCGGAATGTTAATATGTACTTGCTTAAAAATATCATAGATTTTCTTAAGCTGGTACTCCTGCTTCTGTTTCTGTAACCGCTGTGGAAAAGGGGGTGGAGGAGGGTAATCTTCAAGGCGTCCTTCACATGGAATTCGGATCTGAGGAGGCTCAAGATCTTCAGCTTCTTCTGTCTGCTCCTCTGTCCCTTCTGCTGTCGTGGCAGGTGTGGCAACAGCATGCTGTTTCTCCTCTGCCGGGGCAGTGTTCACGGCAGGTGTCTGTAGGGTCGGTTCCTTATCAGATGTTTCTTTTATTTCCGCCCCTTGTAGTTGTTTCCCACTCCTCGTTGTAATCGCTTTGCACTGCTCATGTGTGGGTTTTCTAGTGACCTCAGTATCACTAGGGAATCCTCCATTCTGCCTTGGTTTGATGTACTGTGAAACCTGGCCCATCTGTGTCTCCAGAGATTTTAAGGTAGGCTCATGGTTTGTCATTCTCATTTCTATCTTGTCCATGAAGGTTTCAGTTTTCTTGACAAAGTGATCCATGTTTGCCATATATGCTCCTGTTTGAGACATGAATGTAGCCAGGGTCTACTCCAGTATGCTTGTTGTGGCTGTCGGCTGCTGTTGTGGCTGTTGTTGTGGTTGCGGTCGTGATAGAATCCTAAGGCCTCCTTGGTTCTGGTTGTTCTGAACTGGAGGGTTCAGTGCGTTGTTGGGGTTACTCCATGAAAATTTGGGGTCCTTCCTCCAGTTGGGATTGTAATTGTTGGAATCATAGTTTCTATTCTTGTTATAGTTCCCAACATACATCCCTTCTTCTAGCTGTAACAGACATTCATCTGAGCTGTGGTTCCCGCTGCAAGTTTCACATACCTCCTCGGCATAAAATACTGCTTTAGAGTCTTTCCGTTGCAGGTTTTCTACTATCTTAGTGAGGTATGCAATCTGTGTTTTGACTGAACTGTCAGCTTCGTATTCCTTCATAGATACTCCTCGTCTACATCCTCTTCTAGTAGTAGGAAATTGCTCATCGTTTTTAGCTAACTTTTTCAGCACCAACATTGCATCTTCTGGTTCCTTGTCCAATAACAAGCCATTTGCTGCTGAGTCAATCCGCATCCGTGTGTGTGCATTGGCAGCATTGTAGAATTTGATAACTTGATTCCATACAGGGAATCCATGCATCGGGCAGTTTTGTAAGAGGGTTGTGAATCGGTCCCATGCCTCGTGCATTAGCTCGTCATCTTCAAGTTGAAAAGTAGCAATCTCATTACGCAGTCTTTCAGATAATTGAGAAGGATTAAAACGAGAAAGAAATTCGCGACAGAGATCCGCCCAGGTTCTTATTGAACCCGGCGTTAACTTATTCCACCAGTTTTTTGCTCTATCCCTCAGTGAATGAGGAAATAGCCGGAGCCTCAGTACTTCCGGACTTATTCTTGGCTGTCTGAATGATCCATAGATTTCTTGGAATGTCTTAAGATGTTCTCGTGCATCCTCAGTTCAACATCTGCCAGCGTAGTCTCCAGTTCAACATGGTCATTATCCATGTACTCCCGACAGGTTCATCGTGCTGTCGGGGCATCAGGCGGCGGCAGATCATTCCGGTCATCATTAGGAGGATCAACAATAACCCTAGGGTCATTGTTGTTGTTGCGGTCATCTCTCTCATTGCCTTGCCTTTCGTTCACCATTGCTTCCAGTCTCTCCTCAAGATAGTTGTTTCTTTCTATCAAGAGTCGGGCTTGGTTCCTGAGTTGGTTTGTGCGTTCAATTTTTGGGTCTAGTTCGTACTCAGGTTCTTTACCTCGTCTAGATCTACGAATAAGCAATAAGAGAACCTTGTGAAAAGCACGGGGTAAATAACACCAATAAAAACAGAAAATAAAAATAAAAAAAGTGCAGTAATTAAAAGGTAAAGGTATGTTGCCAGTCCCCGGCAACGGCGCCAAAAACTTGTTGCGTGTAAATAAGACTATCGCAAATAGTGCAAGTGTACACGACGCAAGTAGTAAAGTGATACTAGAGTATCGGATATCGTCTCCATAGGGACTGGAAATAACTTTATCCTTGAATTGATGTACAAGAGAAAGAAATAGTTTAAATAATTGTGTGAAGTAATCTTGAGTAAAAACTAAGGAAAAAGATAAAGGAATCAGATTGAGAGAATAGGCCGGTATTGATTTGCTCAGTAGTGCATGTGTTGCACTGTTTAGAGGAACTTTTGTTATGATGTCGTCGTTCCTGTCGCGGTAGAGGTCTGTTGATGTCGCGGCAGCGATCAAAAACTTCGTACTTCAAGCTTAGCAAGAATCCCTGTTATGACTTGTCCTATCCCTAGGTCCAAGTTCTGTTGATGAACACGTCTTGGATGATACCTCCCGGCGTTAATCGAAGGGTGAACACCAAAGTTTGTGAATTCTTCTTTAGCCACTTAACCTTGTACTTATCCCTAAGCTAAGATTGTTTAACCATAAACTGGAAAACACGTATTTACTCCTTTCATATGCTTGACTCTCCCGATATCAAACAAATGGATAACCTCACAATGCTCTCCCGATGCTCTTATGAGATATTGAAAAACCAGAGTAAATAAACTTGAATTTTTTATTACTTGAACAGAAAAATCCTAAAAACAAATACAATCCTTGCAACTACTTTACAAAATCAACCCTTGGCCCTAGGGGAAGTTTAGAACATGGTGAAGAGAGAGAAACGACTAGGGTTTTGGGGGAAAACGGCTATGAGTGAGATATCCCTCCCTAGGTCGAATTACATGCCTTTATATAGACCTTGGGTCCAAGTTTTCTAATATGGCAAGAATACAAGTTTAAATTAAAGTAAAACTCTATTAAAGACTAAATCTTCTGAGTAGATGCCTTTAATTCGTCCTCTTTTCTTGCCTTGACTTTCTTCCTTGAACTTTGGGTCTGGCCTTCCTTCTGCTTCAGGGCTCAGAAAATATGGGAGTGGTCCACGACAGACCGGCTTGAAATCCTCTATCTGTCGAGCTCCACTTCACTTTCCACCTCAGCGTTCCACTGTCACCATGGCTGCCACGGCAGACAGTGCTCTTTGTCCTTTCGACTCCAGCTCCGCAACTCGCCTCTGCTCTTTTGCTGCCCTGGGTCTGCCGCAGCAGATACTTGCAAAAGTAACCAAAATCAGCAACAACTGTGCAATTTTATCTAATTGTGATGTATATGCAAAAATCTATCCTAAATGCAATGAATCATGCTTGAGTGCAGCAAAAATATGGGTAAATGAGGGGTAAAATATAGAACTTTTATGCACTCAACACCTTTCCTGATCATTTTCTCAGCTTTGAGAGCTGAAACGATATTACATAGGAACCCTCTACGCTCACCAATCAGAATCACCTCGTGATCATCAGAAGTTCTCAGTGTAGCCCTTTTCTTTTCACAATCTAAAGTAACACGGTGTGTAGACAACCAATCCATGCCCAGAATAAGATCAAACTCCCCAAAGGGTAACTCCATCAAATCAGCTGGAAAGATCTCCCCTTGAATCTCAAGAGGACAATTCCTGTATACTTTAGTAACCTCAACTAGATTACCCACAGGACTGTGTACAGTAACAACACTAACAGTATCCTCAACAGAAATCTCAAGACCCCCAGACACAGAACTCGCAACATATGAATGAGTCGAACCATTATCAAGTAGAGCAAAGTACGAAATAGAATGGATAGAGAATGTATCGGCAATAACATCTGGCTCATCACGGTCCTCGTGCCTCCTAGTGGAATAAACTAACCCCGGTTGTCTGGCTCCTGATCCTGCTGATCCTCTACTCGGAGCTGGTCTACCTCTACTAGCAGAACCCGAAGTAACAGATCTGACCTGACCTCTTCCCCTGGCGGGAGTCTGTACTGATGCCTGAGACTGAGTAGTAGTAAAAGCTGAGGGAGGTGGAACCGGACAATCTCTGAAACGGTGCTCGAATGAACCACATCTGAAACAAGCTCCAGTCTGCCTCCTACACTCGCCCGAATGCCACTTCTTACAAAAAGGACACTGTGGCACCCCTCGAGTACCAGTCGAACCACCAGCACTAACAGTCGGAACAAAAGAAGTCACTGGTCTAGCTCTCGAATAACTCTGATAGTCTGACTCATCTCTTGCCCTCTTCCTAGACTGATTCCCCTAACTATGCTGAACTGGCACTGACGCTGGTCTCTTTCCTCTATCAGATCCATGCGACTCAAGCTGTCTCAACTCTGCCTCATTACGCTCAGCTGTCCTAGCTCGTCGAGTTAGATCTTTGCATTCCTGGTCCATACGTAAAGCAACACCGGCCTTTATCGTAGGACGCAATCCCTTCAGAAACCAATCACACTTGTCTTTTTTCTGTGGTCACTAACCCTGGGACGTACTGAATCAATCTTATAAACTCGATCTCATAGTCATTAACAGTCATATAATTCTGCCTCAGATTCATAAAATCATCTCTGCACTTAGCTATATAGTCAGCTCCGACATATCGATCACGGAAAGCCTGTCTGAAATGATCCCAAGTAACCTTACTAGCTGGAGTAACAAGCTCCTCAGCCTCCCACCAATTCTGGGCTTCACCCTGCAGCAGTGAAACGGCAGCCCTGAGTTTCCGGTCGGTAGGATAATCCATCTCAACAAATAGTCGTTGAAGCTTCTTCAGCCAGTACTTTGCATCTGTTGGGTCTGTACCCGTCTTTCCATCGAACATAGTCATCCCGGCAGCGAGAAACTCTGTGGATATGGGTCTCCGAACACTCTCAGACTGACGAAGGTATCTCAATAGCTCTCTCTGAACAGTAACAACATCCATACCTACTGTCTCACAATCCCCTGAATCACGATGACCACTACTCTGAGCAAGCTGAACATGTGGGCCTCCTCCATCAGTCTAATGAGCTCCAGTCTGCTGAGCTCCTGTCTGGTTCACATATTGTTCCTCCACATTCGCACCATGGACTTCATCTTGATTTTGTATCGAACCCTCACGAGGTGGAACGCCACTATCTGCAGTCGCGGTACAACCTCGACCGGCCGCTACTCTAGAACTTCTCTGAGGTGGCATAGTAGTATATCTACAAAAGACAGAATCCTAAGATTAGAATCGGTACTTGGAGACCTTATTCAGAATATGTATAAATATTATTCATAAAAGATCATAAGTTTTTCTGAAATTCTCGTTTTACCCGAAAACATTTGATAATGCATGCAAAAATTTATTTTCGATTTCAAATTGATTAAAATCACCCAGACCGAGTGTTGAACCTAGCTCTGATACCACTAAATGTAACCCCATAAACTCGACCCGGAAGAACTGGGTCGAATATAAGGAGTCAAACTTAAAGCTTGTACCTCACGTAAGTAACCTGATTCAAAAACTTTAATTCCAAAAATAGATAATGATAATATCGCATAATATATATATTGATAAAATATTTCTAAAAATATTAAATATTCGAAATGTACATGCATGATAAAACGTGATAACCCAATAAGACGTCCGAAATCCAAAAATTAAATACAATCTGATAAAACACATAATATAAATAGTTCCAAGTATCATACTGATAATGACAAATAAAGCTGAAAAACGAGGTCCTCCAAGTACCGTAGCCTAGACCTGAGTATCTGAAATAGAAACTAAGGGGGAGTCAGCGAAAACGCTCAGTGTGTCTCTACAGTGCAAACAGAACTAACAGAATCAAATATCAACAGAGTCAATCAGACATTATCAGAATTCAATTTTCCACCAAGAATCAATTCAATCACATAAATAAGTATGAATGAATATGCAACACAGTATGACATGCACCCAACTACATCACCATCCGAAGAGTAAGGTTCCCCAGAACCACTCTCTACCTCGTCACCATCCGAAGTAGAATCCAGCTCGTAAGGCGAAACCACTGATCCAAAGTAGACATCAACCCGAAGGATGAAGCTACTAAACTTCCCCGTACAGAATCCCAACCATAATGAGATGACATAAAATCCGAGTTCTGAATCTGAATGCATTGTTTATCACAGAAATGTATAATCATATAATCCGATACACAATAATCTGAATATGATAATATATACAAATATTGCATAATGTAACAGAATGTTGAACAAGTCAAATATCACAGATCAACATAATATTATTATCATACAACATCAGACCACATCATGTATACATTTCAGCACATTAACACATTTACATACAGAGCACTGTAAACAGACAGCACATAAGAGAACACACCTCATGTAGCTAACACTCAACGTCGACGGTGACGTCTCCCACGCTCAGCTCTATCTCTAGGTCGGTCAGATTCAGCTCCTATAACAATTAAATACACCATCAAGATACTACTACTATGCCAAGACACTGATAATATAAATATTGAATATATTAATAATTAAACTCACGAGCGGATCCCAATGTCTGAGAAACAGGAGGTCGTCCAGGTGGAGGAGGAGGAAGAATCTCAGTATCCAAGTAAACGTCGTCTGAAAATAAGAATAAATACAATTAATCTCCCAATATTCAAATTTTTAAATACTAAGCATAAACGGACAAAAGTGATCAAAATGGTCTTTCAGTTTTGAATTTGGGAAAATGGGCAGCGGAAACGGAATCAAGACGTCCAAAAACATAAAATAGCCCTTTTCTGAAAAAAGTCAACGGTCAACAGGTCAACGCTGACGTCATCGCTGACGTTAGCTGGCTCTTTATAAGACAGACCGGTTCGGTTCTGTAAATCCGGTTCAGCCTTCTGGACCGGTTCAAGCCTAAAATCCCACAATTTTAACCCGTTCGAAATTAGGGCACACCCACTTTCGATTTTCCCATCGCCGGCGAGCCTTATGCTCAAATTCCGGCGAACACAAGCAACCCCAACCCCAACCTCACACCTTCAACCCGAACCCCTCCCAAACACCATTTACACTCACCCTTACCCTAAAACACGAAGGCAACCCACGCGAAAAAGATGAACAGCTCAACGTCTAAATTTCTGGTGAACAACGGCTGAAAGGAACGGCTTCGTCGGGGTTTTGATCGCAAGGTTGAAGGGAAACCATTGGCGGTTCCGTCGCTACGAACGGTCGTGGTTAAGGGCTGATCGGAGCTTGACCGGAAAGAAATGAAGGAGAGGTTGGTGGTTTTTCCTTTCTTTGCTGAAACACGAGAAGGGGGGATGGGGGTAATTGAATCGACGCAAATACAATTGAAAGGGAAACCGGATTTTGAGATTATTTTTGGGTAAATTGCAACATCATCCACTAAAACATTTAGCGTCCACGAAACAACACCGAAGTTTTGAACCTTTTTCAATTTAGTCACGTAAATTCTGAAAAATACCCAATTTAATCACTGAAATTCAATTAGGTTTTTAACTTAAAATTCCCAATTATTAGAGTTTTAATTTAGGGCAAAATTGGGGTGTTACAGTAAAAATTAGACAATGGACACAAGGTTTTATAATGGTTCGGCCTTCTAACAAGCACCTACATCCTCTACCTTAGCTTCCCACTAAGGATTTCACAAAATCCACTCTTGAATTTCTTTCCCTTTTCTAGGCTAAGGAGGCAACCTTTACACACTCAAAGCTTTCTAACCCAAAGCTTGAGTAAACCCTCTTTACAAGAGAAATTTGAGCAAACTTGAAATCCCTCACTAGGTAGATAGTTTGCACTCTTAAGCTCACTCACCCAAACCTAAACACTTGAGCAAATTTGACAATTTTGGCTCAAAAGTGTTGTCTATACTAGAAATGTACAATTTAAGCTCTAAGACAAATTCTTCATCATTATGTTGTTGAAAATTGCAGCATTAATATTTCCTTGATGCTTGGAGGTCCCTTTTATACTCTCAATTGAGTTTGTAGTCGTTGAGGACCGTTGGGGTTGAATTGGAGCCGTTGGAGACTTTATTTCCCACCATAAATGCAGTTCTAGTGATGTCTGTTTCGATACACGCGTAGCTGTATCAAAACGCCCTTCTTCAGAACTAGCCGTTGGAGTCTGATGCAATGTGCCGTATTGAAACACTTTGGGTCGTATCGAAACCCCCGTATCGAAACGTCTAGTGTCGTATCGAAACAGCCTGTAATTCAAATAGTCGTTGGGGTGTATGCCACGTAGGCGTATCAAAACACCAAAGGGTGTTTCGAAACAACCCCTGTCCGTATTGAAACAGGTAAGCCCTGTATCGAAATGGATTATGGCTGTTTCAAAACGTATCGATACAGATTATGACTGTATCGAAACGGGTACATTAAAAGCACTGGTTTGGCTACTTAAAAACGTTTCAAACATTGCCAACACTTTTTTAAACATTCTCAAACTTATTTTCAAGTTGTTTTTGACTTAGAAAGTATTTTAAATTCTTTTCAATTAAGTCAAAAACATTTTTCAATTATTATATAAAAACATATATTTCTACAATCTTCCCCTTTTTGATATAATAAAACCAACTTGAAAAATTGTTTGGGATTCTCCCCCTTAGTATTTAAAAAATTTGAATAAGAGATTTTAATAATTAAATGAAGTTAAAGCTCCCCCTTATTCACTTGAAAAATCAAATTTTCAAATCATTTCTCCCCTTTTTGTTATATCAAAAAGAATTTAAAAGACATTAAGCTCAAAAATAAAATTTGAGGTTAAAAAAAATTGGCACAATTAAAAACTTTGGTTTTAAAATTGGCTCCCCCGTAGTCAAAGCATCAAATATTGTTAGTCCAACAATATGATTAAACTAGTTGAATTAAAAGAAATAAAAATAAATGAAAATAAATTCAACTAATTTTACCACACATGAATCCAATGAAGGATGTGAAGCCTTCCTTCTTCAAGTGCTCTCTTTGTGTGCATGGAGCTCCCCCTCAAATTTGGACTTGTTGATCACTCTCCATCACACCTAAACAAGACAATCAAGTAATTTTTGGTATCCAAATTGCTTTGGATCCATAAACATTAGTAGCACATAATTTTGTCCCCTTAAGAATCCATTTTTCAATTTCATCCTTTTTAGTTGAAGTACTTAGTCCTTTTGGAACCAAAATACTTCTAAAAATTTTACCATTAAAAAATCTAGGGGCACTAGATTGTCTTACATAAAAATATAATTTTCCCAAATTGTTTTTATTTTGAAGTTCATTTAAAATCAAATCTTTTTCCTTTTTAAGATCATCAACTTCTTTTTGATGACCTTTTTCAATCGTTTGAAGCAAATTTTTTAAATTTAAAACTTTAAGTTCAAAATCTTAAATTGTTGCTTCAAACTCTAGGTTTGTTTTGGAAAGCAAATCATTTTCCTTTTTTCAAATTTGAAAGCAATTTTTTGTTTTTAAAAAATGATGCCTTAAATTCCAAAAGCAAATCATCATAGGCATCTTGTAGTTCATCAAAAGAATATGAACTAGGGGTGTGCAAAACCAAGTTCGGTTAACCATTAGCAAATTATTTCAGTTAACCGATATGTTCGGGTCACCAAATTTTCGACCCTAAACCGTAACCATTCAACCGATTAACCGAATAATCGGTTACCCGAAATATTCAGTTCGGGTAATGGTTTTTTTACTTTGTTCATAAATATTAACATGTTAAAAAAGTTACATGCTTTTAAAAACAACATAGTGTGCAATGTTTGCACTTTGCAGGTGCTTGCTGCAAATGTTTGAGAGAAAATTAAATATATAATATCATAATTCATACACAAACATCACCAATAAAAACTATAAGTCCATAGCCATAATCAAATAAATATTGTTAGTCAACATCATAAAAATATAACCATAACAGAACAAAAAAATTATCCAATTACAACTTACAAACCTAACAAATATTCAAAAGAGAATTAAATATATAATATCACTATTCCAGCAGGCAGCAACACAAAAATAACAGTTGATGTCTCTGTGAGAACCAAATCATAAATTAATATGAAATCTAAACCCCAGGATTTATCATGTCAAATCCTAAAGAACAATAAACTGAATAAACTGAGTGCGAAAGCGTACCTGAATTCATTGATAGATTGAAAAATCTTGAATCTTGATGTTGAAATCCCAAATCTTTGGTATTGATCTTCCAAGAAGATAGGTTATCTCTTGAAGTAAAACTCTCTGATGGGGAAGGAGAGAAAAACAAGTTAACCTATTTCTTGGGGACCACTACCTCTTTATATAGTTGATTTATTAAATCAACTATTAAATATTTATAACTCTGCCCCTCATTGAATTATAAATATATCTTATGGTGACATTTTAATACCTATGACACGCTTAACTTAATTGGTCACTTTATTTTGTGTCATACTTTATAATAGCAACATACATTTTTACATATGTGCCCATAATTGTAGATTTTAATCCAACAATCTCCCACTTGGGCAACATATGTTTCCTGATAAATGTACAACCTTATGAGCTAAAAAATTTGCTATTATATAATATATATTCTATAACAATCTTGTCCATCAACTATATCCATATAGGACCAAAGCGGTCTTCGCCATATCAATCATGACTGGACCCATCAATGGTCACGTATACAAACATAATCAAATGACATAGATCAATCATGGATGCGTAGCATGGAAAATTACATGAAATGTGAACCGAACATGTCTATTTCCAACTGGTCCTCCTAAACCTTAGTGAGATTAACTTTACTAAATTCAGAGTGTGCATAAACCAAAAGAACTTTATTTCTGCAGAAAAAATATCTTAAAATATCCTTAAACTGAAGTAACCGAAATTGTGTCTAAAACGAATGAGCATTTTTCAAAAATTACAAACTCCCACTAAAACCGAATATCCTTAAATAACATTACACCCACATGAGTAGTGTGCTCATGAAAGACCTAGGGTGATAGTTTCTTAATATGCGCTCAATTATGGAGTTTGTATCAATATGCTCTATAGACACACAACCACTCTGAATTTTCTTTAACAACTAGAAACTTAATATTTATGTGCTTCAAATTTGAAGTGTTCCTATTGTTTATAGAATAAATGAATGCATATTTATTGTCACAAAATAACTATAGTGGTCTTTATGTTCAATCTATAATTAGCAGCCCATGTGACAAAATTCTTTTGCATCAATATTCTAATAGAATCGAAGTCTGTAAACTTGATGATCTCTAACTTACCAGAACTCCGACATGTGAGCATGTAATTTTTTTTTGTTCTCTGAAGATATCTCATAACCCCATTGGCTGCTATCCAATGGTCCATAATATGATTCCTCAAATATCTGTCTAACATTCTAACAATGTATACAATTTCCGAACGCATACATACTTAAGCATAAATTAGATTCTCAATAGCTTATGCATAGAGAATCTTTTAGATTTTTTTTTTAAATTTCAAGGTTACTTTTAGGGCATTGAGTAAGACTAAATTTGTCTTCTTTAGCAATACGAGTATCACTTGGTTTTACTCCCACTGAACTAGTAGTACATACAATTGTCAACCAAATTTATCTCAAAATCGAATGAGATATTCAACATGAAATTTATAATTTCATTAATGAGAGTCCTATTTAAACTCATAAATAGATTTCTTAATTTACATATCATTGATATTGTATCATAAGACACAACTTTATAATTGTACCATATAAATAGTTTCTTCAATGTCGCCATTGAAAAAAACAAGCTTAACATCTATCTAATGTAGCTTAAGACTAAAACAAGCAACAAGTGTAATAATTATCTTGAAAGAGTCTTTCAATAAAACTTGAGAGAAAGTCTCTGCAAAATCAATGTCTTCTTTTAGAGTATATCCTTTAGATACAAGACGTGCTTTATACTTCCACATTACCATTTGCATCCCTCTTGGTTTTAAATATCCATTTACAACCAATTGGTTTGAATCTTCAAGTAATAAGATAAGTTCATAAACTTTATTGTCTTGCATAAAATTATACTTTTCTTGAATGACATCAATCCACTTTTGAGAGTTAAAACTTTCATGGTCTGATAAAAAAAATGAATGATCATTTTCTATCATTCCATTGTTACCTTATTTTATTGAAGAAATACAATATAATAATCTAAAATATTATTTCATCATCATCTCGTGGACCTCTTTAATGACACTTGTTTTTTTAAGGTTGTTGAGTTTGTTCTTATGAAACAATTACCTTATCTTGAATGAGAATTGTTCAACATTATTTTGCTGAGGTACTTGATTCACTTCTTGATTAATGATAGGTGTGAAAACCTAAACATCATCAAAAGTGATAGTATGAATTAAATTATAATTCAATTTTTCCTCAATAACAATGCATCTAACCTTATTTCTCTCTCCAAACTCAACATCCTAAAAAAAAGTTATAAATCTTTCCTTAAAGTAATCTTCATTGTGGGATCATAAAATTTACAGCACATAGATCACTCAAAATAACCGAAGTAGTTGCTCGCTTTTAAACTTGAATTACTTCACATGTGTCCTAACTTGTTACAAAAGAAATCAACCCTTTGTAACTTATTGTTGTTTCTTTTGAGTAGGACCCTTAGCAACTTTATTCTAATATTTTTTTTTGCCCTTATTCTTAGAGACACTAACTAAATGAGCACTAATTAAATTAATACTTTTACACTTATAATGCTTCAACTTTTCTTCCTCTTGAACATAATGAGAAATGAGCTCAATTAGAGTCTATTTCTCCTTTTGGCAATTGTTAGAGAGTTTGATCTTAAGTGTTTTAGATTTTGAAGCAATATTAAGAATTTTCATAATCTACTCCCTCACATTTCCTTGACCCTTAAACTTCATAGACATCAAAGAAAGCATAAGTGATGTCATCTTAACCTTAATGTTTTGGATAAAACATTTCTTAATTTCGTCAAGGAAACCCTTAGTATGAATAATCTCTTTAGATTTGTGCTCCTAAGGACATCTAGAATGTTGTGTTTTATGATCATTAGACTCATGCGATTCAAACGATCTCACCTCTCAAAACACCTTTTATGGTTGCTTACTGCAGTGAGAGGTGCAAGTTGTTCATTCCTTAGTGCAAAGTCTATGTTCATACATCAAAATACTATATGTAAGTATCTTTTCTTATTCCTTGAAATTTGTTTCACTAAACATGAGTGTAGAATGTATTTAACAGATATTGTGACAACAAAGGATAAATTAACTAAATATAGAACAAAAAATAAATAAATAAAATTAAAAACAAGCTCACATAAATATTCACAAGTAAACAAATAAATTCAAAATAATGGCTAGTTCCCCTCAAGATACCAAGCACAACATTAATATCAAGTCTTTGGACAGTAATATTAACTTTAAGCGGTACTCTTGTTGTAGCAATCAAACATTGACAATAAGTTATGTCAAACAATAGACTAATCTTTGGACTAACGTATTGCTCACATAAAATACCTTATAATTGTCACACATTTATCGCCACAGTTGTCGTTGTAATTCTGTCAAATATTAACTTTCCTTTGGGTCAATTAATAAACGCATGAATTAAAAAACCTATAATCATCTTAATATTTTAAATAAACTAATCTACACAAAAGCGGTCACTTTGGTGACATTATGTTTCAACTAATCTATTAAAATATTAGATGTCCGAAGCCAAAATATGAATTTATTTATTTCAAAAAAAAATCCTTATTTTTTTTTCATCTTTCAATTAAATTAAAAGATAACCAAAATAATAATAAATTTGAATAAACGTAAACCTCATATTAAGATATCGAACACTCCATTAATATTTCATCGTTGGACAAAACATTAACTTGCAAGTGATATCTTGGTATAGTAATCAAACATTGATAATAAGAACATGTCAAACAGAAATCTTCCTTTGGGCCGATTTATTGCTCACATATAAAACTGAATAATTATCACATGTTTATTACCACAGTTGCACATGTAATAATATTAATTATTAACCTTCCTTTGGGCCGATTAATACTAACATAATCTGAATTACATGCACAAAACCTTCTATATTTTAAAATAAAATAATTTTCACAATAGAGGTCACTTTGGTGACTTAATGTTTCAATTAAATTATTTTAAAATATATACAATAAATATACCGATATCCAAATTTAAAATTTTGTAACAGTCAAAACTGAAATTTCTGATAACACTTGAGTTTTCGAAATAACCCAAAATAAGGTTGTCTGAATGGGGCTATCAGAAATCGAAAAACCTAAATCTTTGACTGTATCTTTAAAAAAATGTCTTAAACCTTAAACATGCATTTACCAAAATCAAAGTCGAATTCTAAACATTCAAACTTTAACTAGAAGCGAAAATCAGAAGTATCATACAGATGAATAATTCATATAATGATCGCATGAAACTTTAATATATTCATAATAGCCGAATAATCAAAATTAAAATTCTTGATCAAACAGAATCAAATATGAATTCCATAAATTTAATGACATGTATTAACAATTGGTACCCAAAATAGAGAACGTGAAAGTAAAACTCACGCCCATCTGAACCAATATAATTTAAGGCATAAGAGGATTGACGATTGGTTGAACTTATAAGTTTGATGATAGATTAAAGATTATCACACAGCCTAATTGGTTCAAAATCTAATCTTTAATCCAAATACTAAATATCAAATCAATATATAATCAGACATAAACATTAGAGTGATTCAATACCAAGCATAATTAATGAAATATCAATTCTCTAATATGAATTCACATGAAGTCAACGAACTTTAGCCCCTTTTTTTTAATTAAACTGATAGAATTAATCAAAAGTACACAAGGACCAAACTGAACATACTAAAAAAAAGGTACTTGGACGCATAATTTCCCCCTAAAAAATGGCCACATATGACAATGGCAGACTTCACGTGGCCCTTTTAATTCAATTAACATAGGTTAAAGAAAGATCACAGCAAACATAATGGCATTGGATCACCGAATCTATCCATTGATTAACTTTTTTTTTAATGCGGCGATTAAAGATTAAAAAAATGTTAATCAATTGAATTAAAACCCTAAATTATTATAGGAAGCAATCAAAGTTAACGAATCATCAAAAACAAACAACGAATATCGTATTTGTATAAATTCAATCGAACATGAAAGCATATCGACATCAAAACTTTGTATTCCAAACAGTTAAAAGAACCCAACTCAAGCCATCGATATCATCAACATAAATACCATGAATTATACAGAAATTAATTATTGTACGATTGCGATTTTCCATAATAAAAATTAATCGATTCTCAATGATTCAACATGATGAGGCTCTGATACCACTTGTGAGAACCAAATCATAAATTAATATGAAATCTAAACCCCATGATTTATCATGTCAAATCATCAAGAACAATAAACTGAATAAACCGAGTGCGAAAGCGTACCTGAATTCATTGATAGATTGAAAAATCTTGAATCTTGATGTTGAAATCCCAAATCTTTGGTATTGATCTTCCAAGAAGATAGGTTATCTCTTGAAGTAAAACTCTCTAACGGGGAAGAAGAGAAAAACAAGTTAACCTATTTCTTGGGGACCACTACCTCTTTATATAATTGATTTATTAAATCAACTATTAAATATTTATAACTCTGCCCCTCATTGAATTATAAATATATCTTATGATGACATTTTAATACCTATGACACGCTTAACTTAATTGGTCACTTTATTTTGTGTCATACTTTATAATAGCAACATACATTTTTACATATGTGCCCACAATTGCGGATTTTAATCCAACAGTCTCACGTTAAAAACTAAAATCAAGTACTTAAAGAAAACAACATCAAGCAACAAGCTTAATCATCGTACATGTTAAGAATCTTTATATCTTTGATGATTGCAGCATCTACTAAATCTAAAAAATAAAAAATTTATTTAGTTAGTTAAGTAAAAGAATAATAGAAAGAAAAAAGATAAAGAAAAGAAAAAGTAAAGAAAAGTATTTTACTTGATTCAAGCTTTTCAAGGTCTTCAAGTGTCTCCTCTATTAAAAGTGGAGAATGTGAAGTCCTCAACCAATCTTGAGCACAAATTAATGCCTCTACTGTTCTAGGACTCAATGAACTTCTGAATGGGTCAAGAACTCGACCACCGGTACTAAATGTCGATTCAGATGCAATTGTAGAGATAGGCATAGCTAGCACATCCTTAGACATTCGAGAAACAATGGGAAGCCTTGCAGCATGCTTTCTCCACCAATCTAATATATCAAAAGTTTTACCATAAACTTTCTCACATTCTTCAGCTAAATACTTATCCAATTCTGTCTTTTTTTCCAAACCACCATAACTAATTTCTCTCTCAAACTGATGCTTCAGCATAGTTTAAACATCATCCATATCATTAATAGCAGTAGCATTCACCTTTTAATTCATGGGAGTAACAATAGAGTCTAACCCTTTATCATTTGCATCAAACACAACAACATATGAAGCAAACATAGAAGATAAAGCATGACTAATTTTATCACGTAATTCCGCTGCAATATCCTCATCAAATGATTTCTCAATCACCCAATTAACATATTTCCATTTACGTCTTGGATCAAGAAGCACAGCAATAAATAACATCAAATTGATGTTGTTAATGTTTCCCCAATACTTTTCTTGCTTCTTTTCATGCTGAATGCCATTTTTCTAAGTTTAGGATCCGATGCACTATCACATTTCATTGATATCATAATCTCAATTCCAAAAATTTCTTGCAAATACATATTTCCAGTGACATAAAGTGAACCAGACAGCCTTACTGTAGCTTCATAAAAGATCTTTAGAAAAAAAATTAAGTTACGGATGCAGTCCCAATCATCATCAGTAGGCACCCCATCATACTTGGCTAACTCAGCACGATATCTACCATCATTCTTAGACAACAAATTAAAAGCTTTTTGAAATTTTAAAGCACTTTCAAGCATTAAAAATGTAGAATTCCACCTAGTCTCCACATCTAAACGCACAAGACTCTTTTTATCAATCTTCTCTTGTTGCCTACAAGCCTTAAACCTTTGTAATCTAGCTGGAGAAGAACGCACATATCTAATAGCAGCTCGCATCTTGAAAACAGAACGATCAAATTCTTTCAAACCATCTTTAACAATTAAATTTAAGTTATGAGAAGCACATCTCATATGTAAAAATTCACCATTTAAAACACATCCATCCCAACTATTAAGTCTTTCCCTCAAATGAGCAATCCCCACATCATTAGAACTAGCATTGTCTACTGTTACTGTAAATACATTTTCAATTCCCCAATCAAGCAAACACCCCTCTACAACTTTTCCAATTGCTTCCCCAGAATGACTAGAAATTGGACAAAAATTTAAAATCTTTTTGTGCAAGTTTCAATTTTCATCAATGAAATGGGCAGTCAAACACATGTAACTAAGGTTTTGACAAGAAGTCTACGTATCAGTTGTCAAGCAAACTCTAGGCTTAGTATACTTAAAAAAGTGTTTCAGCTTATTCTTTTCCTCCCCATATATGCCAAGAAGTCTACGTATCAGTTGTCAAGCAAACTTTGGTTGCATTACTTGAAAAAATTCAAGAAAACCCTCACGTTCGACAAACTTAAAAGCTAATTCATCAACAATTACCATTTTTGCTAATGCTTTCCTACAAGCATCATGATCAAATTTCCAATTTTCAAGTTTAGGGGGTTGTACTGTACCATCAAGACGCACACAACCAGACTGAAAAGATAAGATTTTTTTAGACTCATCAACAGTATGCGGATACTTTTTACACCTTAATATATGTTTAGACAAAGAACTAGTTCCATTATAAGATGCACAAGCAATTTGTTTGTCACGGTACGAGCATATAGCTATATTTTCACCAAGAGATTCAGATTTATTAAAATGATCCCATACCCAAGATCTTATTTTGTTACCAATTCCTTTTTTGGCCTTTTTTGAGGGCGGAGGCATTGAGCATTGAGTTTCATTTGTTGTTGAATGAGTCTGATTTTGTGGCTGGTTGGAGCCTGAAAAATCAGGATTGCTGCCACTGCCATCAGTTTCTATTGAAACACTTTGATGTTCAGGGATAAAAGACATCTGAAAAAAATAAAAAAACATAAATTTGATAATAAAACCAAAATATATAGGACATTTTGAACCTCAGAAAATCTAATAAACCATTACAAGTTATAACATGTGACCATTAATCTATGGACAAGTAGCTACCAATTGCAGTCTATAAATGCTACCAGAATTCTCTCAACGTTGCACTAACGCAAACAGATGAGATAACAAAAAAAATTATGCGAACAATCAAGTATCAAAGTGAGTCAAAACTTGAGCACTTATCATCAATTTGACAAGTATATAAAATCTTACAAGACTTAACCGAAGGGAATATTTCTCTCCTCAAATTAAAAGCCCAAAGTCGCAAGTTTGCAACAAACTACAATTTGTTCACAAAGCTTCATTCTGCCATAATTAGTACTGCACACAACTATATACATAGAAGACCCCAATTTATCATTTATTTGAAATTTTAGTTTCTAGCATCCCTAAGAAGCATGCTAGTCTCAGTAGCTACAATATTCAGGAAGGAGAGGCAAATTAAAACCACCACATGTAGGCTACAATTCAAGTAGTAGATTACTTACAGAAATCGAATATAATATAACCCAAATTCGATATCGAACAAAAACAAAAACAATATCAATTAAAAAATATAAAACGAAGTGAAAATTGAAGATACTTGAAAATACCAGTAGAACAACTTTTGCACGCCTATAGTGTTGATTGTTGAAAATTGAAGATACTTGAGTGGAAAATTGATGGATGATTATGATTGAATTTATGGTTTACTTTATGTGAAAATTGTGAGAAATAGAGAGACTGAGTCGGAGAGAATTAGAAAATAGAAATTGGAAGAAAGTAAGAAGAAGAGAAAGATGCGTTATTAGAATGAGATGAGACTAGGGTTTTCACTTTTACTTTTTGGGAAAATAAATTTATATATTAAATAATAGTATAATATAAATATATAATATATAATATTGTATAACCGGTCGGTTTGGTTACCCGAATTTTTTTAAAATTGGAAACCGTAACCGAACCGGTATTATGTAATTTTAAAAAAACTCATAACCGAAACCGAATTTTTCGGTTCGGTTAACCAAGATTTCGGTTCGGTTTTTCGGGTTTTGGGTTCCGGTTCGGTTTTTCAGTTTTTTTGCACACCCCAAATATGAACGTGAGGTAGATGAATTAGAAGTTACCCTTGAATCTTCTTCGATGGCCATAAGGCAAAGGTTGGCTTGTTCATTGTCGGTGGAGACTTCATCACTCCAAGTGGCCACATATGCCTTCTTCTTATGGCTTGAAGAGCTTGCCTTCTCTTTCTTCCTCGATTCATGCTTGGATTCATTCATTTTGCTCTTCATGAATCGGGAAAATTTCTTAAAGAGATAGGCCATCTCTTCTTCTTCACTTTCTTCCTCACTTGATTCAATATGGTTGCACTTGGAGGACTTGAGAGCAATGACATTAGTGTTGATGCCAAGCTCCATAATTTTCTTCTTCCCCATCTTCTTCTTCTTCTCCTCTTCTTTTTCTTTCTTCAAAATTTCATGAGTGAGAAGAGACCCCATGAGTTCATCAAGTTTTAAAGTCTTGAGATTCTTGGCTTCGATGATGGCGGTCATCTTTGAGTCTCATGACTCGGGAAGAGAATAGAGAAGCTTTCGAACAAGCTTATCTTCCGGAATGATTTCTCTATAGCCTTTGAGCTCATTTGTGATGGTGGAGAATCTATCGAACATCTTCATGTTGTCTTCATTCGGTTCCATCTTGAAGTTCTCACTTGAGGTTGAGAAGACCAATCTTGGTCTCCTTTACTTCGTTGGTTCCTTCGTATATGACTTTAAGCTTGTCCCATACTTCCTTGGCATCTTCACAAGAGGACATCTTCTCATAGATGTTGGAGCTAAATGCACAAAAGAGGATGTGCAAAGCCTTGCAATTAAGCTCTATCTTCTTGCGATCATCCGCATTTCATTCCATCTTTACTCTTTGTGGCACATAAGGACCCTCTTCAACAATATCCCAAAGCTTGTAGTCTTTGGCTTTGATGAAGAACTTCATTCTAATCTTCCAATGAGCGTAGTTGGTCTCGTCAAAGAATGGTGGCTTGTCGATAGATTGCTCCATTTGACCGGTTGATTGAATTGTTGTAACGAGCTTCCCGGATCGCCTTAATAGGATGTTAATCCCCTTCGATTGAGCCTTGCTCTGATACCAATTGTTAGGCTTGATAGGCTCGATTTACTTCAACCGATTTAGGTGGAGAAGTTGGATTTAAGGTGATTTTGTGGGAGGTAAAAATTAGACAATGGACACATAGATTTATAGTGGTTCGACCTTCTAACAAGCACCTACATCCACTAACTTAGCTTCCCACTAAGGATTTCACCAAATTCACTCTTGAATTTCTTCCCCTTTTTCTAGGCTAAGGAGGCAACCTTTACACACTCAAAGCTTTCTAACCCAAAGCTTGAGTAAACCCTCTTTACAAGAGAAATTTGAGCAAACTTGAAATCCCTCACTAGGTAGATAGTTTGCACTCTTAAGCTCACTCACCCAAACCTAAACACTTGAACAAATTTGACAATTTTGGCTCACAAGTTTTGTCTATACTAGAAATGTACAATTTAAGCTCTAAGAAAATTTCATCATCATTATGTTGTTGACAATTAAAGCGTTAATATTTCCTTGATGCTTGGAGGTTCCTTTTTATACTCACAATTGAGTTTGTCGCCGTTGAGAACCGTTGGGGTTGAATTGGAGCCATTTGGAGACTTTATTTCCCACCATAAATGCAGTTCTGGTGATGTCTGTTTCGATACACGCGTAGCTGTATCGAAACGCCTTTCTTCAGAACTAGCCGTTGGAATCTAATGCAGTGTGCCGTATCGAAACACTTTGGGCCGTTTCGAAACGTCCGTATCGAAACGTCTAGTGTCGTATCGAAACATCCAGCAATTCAAATAGTCGTTGGGAAATAGCTGTTGAGGGTTTTAGCCGTTGGGGTGTATGCCACGTAGGCATATCGAAACACCAAAGGGTGTTTCGAAACAACCTCTGTCTGTATCGAAATAGGTAAGCCTTGTATCGAAACGGATTATGACAGTTTCAAAACGTATCGATACAAATCATGCCTGTATCGAAATAGGTACAATAAAAGCACTGGTTTGGCTACTTAAAAACAATTCAAACATTGCCAAAACCTTTTTAAACATCCTCAAACTTATTTTCAAGTTGTTTTTGACTTAGAAAGTATTTTAAATTCTTTTCAATTAAATCCAAAACAATTTTCAATTATTATATCAAAACATATATTTCTACAAAATATAATACGAATATGATTCTAATATAATTTGAATTTTTCTCAAAAAATATATTTCGAATATAGCAAAATTCTAATATAATTGGAATATGATTCGAATATAATTTGAATATGATTCGAATATAATACGAACATAATTTGAATATAATACGAATATAATTTGAATATGATTCGAATATAATACAAACATGATCTGAATATAATACGAACATGATTCCAATATAATATGAATATGATTCGAATATAATTTGAATTTTTCTCAAAAAATATATTTCAACTATAGCAAAATTTGAATTACTAATTTGAATATAATTGAAATATGATTCTAATATAATTCGAATTTTGCTCAAAAAAAATACAATTCGAATTAAGCAAAATTTGAATATAATTGAAATATGATTAGAATATAATTCAAATTCTTCTCAAAAAAATAATATAATTATAATATAATTTGAATATAATTCAAATTTTGCTCAAAAAAGAATATAATTTGAATATGTAATTGTTGGGGTCAATTATCTAAAAAATTACTAATTTACTATTAAAATATTTAATTTAATTTATTTTTATTAAATTTTAAATAAAATAATATTAATAATAATAATAAATATTGGACTAAATTAGAAACAAATATGAGTAAATTTTGGGTAAAAATTGACTTTTCAGTGACTAAATTGAACAAAAAATAAACCTGATAGACTTGACATCTCATTTATCCTTTAAATAAAATCAGACAGGTTGACTTAGTCAAAGAGGAGATGATGTGGCACGATGTTATTGGCTGGAAATTTTTTTAACAACAAAGGTAACGGAATGGGGAAAAACAGGAAACGGTGCAAACGTTAGGGTGCACAAGAGCCCAAAAAAAATTTAGGTACCAAGTTGGGAAAAGTGGTAAACGTTATGGGGAAAAGTGCATTAAGTATATTTTTTAGTATTTGAACGTATTTTTTTACATCCGAATTCTCATTCATTTTGTAAGATCTTAGTACAATGTTTATTACTAATTTTATTTTTTACTTGTTTGGAGGCTTTTGTTTGTAGACAATTTTTAGTTATTCTTTCTTTACCAAAATTAATTCTATTTCCTATAGAATCTATGAATTGAGCTTATACTCCTACTAAGTTATTATGTTTTTTAAGATAAAAATCGTATTTATTTATACAAATTTCATCCCATGGTGATGGTAGTTTATGGAATATTATTTTTTTCCAGAATTCTACATTATCATTTTTTTAATTTTTGATATTCATGAAGAAATTTTTTAGAAAATTCTTCTAAATATCTAATATCACATAATTTTCTTTTTGACAATATATAGTTGGCTTGACCGTCTTGATATTTCTTATTTACATAACCACATAATTCAATTTTTAGAATTTTTGTTAAACATTTTAATGCACCTTTAGGAATTTAAATTCGATTAATTAACTATCCTTTTTGTTCTCTATCTATGTCAGATTCTTCTCATCTTCGAAGAAATTGTAAGACATTGCCTTGAAAAGTTCCAACGAAGTAATTTAAAATTTTTGCTCTTGTCCAATTATTGTTGTTGTTTACAACAATTTTTATAAACTGAGCCCAGTCGTCTATAACTTTTTTATAGTCTGATATGGGAATATTGGTTAAGTCTAAATATACTCCTCCTTGAGCAACATTTCTTTTATTAAGACTATCTATCACATAAGGAACTGCTTGTGACAATTCACCGGTTTATTCGATTTTAACTTCATTAGTAGCTATATTTTCAACTATAATTCTAGTTGTGTTTTCAACTTGCTCTATTTTTCTATTGAAAGATCTTAATTGATCATCTTCAAAAAGATCAGGATATAATTTTCTTTTTCCTTTAAGTTCTGGATCTGGTGGACCAGTATTCATATGATCTGGTACCTCAATATTTTCATCAACTTTCGAAGAAGTATTTTCTTCATAAGAGAATTCATGGCTAGTAGTTTTTATTATTTCTAGGTCTTCTGAACTACTATTATTACTTTTTGTAGTATTATAATTTAACATATAATGATAATTAAACAAGACAAACAAATCTTTATGTTCTTCATAAAGTTGTTCTATTAGTTTTAAATATTCTATCTTTTTTCATTTTTATCTTTTAATTTATAAAATTTATTTTTCCAATGCTCTATAAGTTCTTTATAGGATTGAAAATTATATTTTTGGTGAGACCTATAATTTTTTTTGATTTTTTTCTTTTCCTTGCTAGCACTAGGTGTTTTTTCAGAGGAAGTATTTTCTTCATCTGATAAAACTAATATCGTGGTACTATTACCATAATATAAAGGTCCAAAGTTTTCTTGTTTAGAAGAAACTATAACTTGTTTTAATATGTTGTTAACATCGGATAAAAGTTTTTTAGACTCATTATTTAAGTCTAAATCAACTACCATTCCTAAAGTAGTAACTTGTTGTTCTACTTTATTAATCTTATTGTACATTTTATTAAAATATACCGAAGTAAGATCTACTAGACTATTTAAACTTTTACTAATAGTTGATATGTTATTTTCGTTTTTAGAGTCTATATGCATAATATGATTGTAATATTTATCGCAATATAGGCAGTCTGATTCTTCCATGATATTTTTCCAGGGTACCAAAACCGTCTGTTATCTGTGAATAACACAGCTTAACCAAGAAGGCCGAAGGTGTAGTTTGAAGACGAGGCATGAATTGAGAAAAATAACAAGAAAAATACCAACAGAGTGTCATGATAAGGGACTTACAAAGTATTAGGATATTATCACTCCAGAAACGTTACGCTAGGCTCTCTGATATTAGTAACTCGAATGTGTGGATTGCCATCGTCGTGAAGCCTGCGTTTGGTTTGGTGAAAGGAGTTGTATGGCAGAAAGCAGTTGTAGGAATAAGTAGCGAAGCCATCTACGATGGGCTTAGTTTGGGTGGTCTCGTCTCTTTGAGTTCCGGCCAGTTCTCGGTTGTCCCTTTTTCTTGGTGGTAAGGGTCTGTCGGCTACCCATGAGTTGGATCTAACAATGGTGAGGAAAGGGAGTCTGTATGGTCCAGGGTTGAGAGCTTTGTCAGTGACTCAGAAGTTGTTAGTAAAAAAGCTCTTTCAAGCACCCTTGGTGATGAGCAAGACGACCAGAGGGGGCACGTGAATGATCTTTCCGATGCCTCGCGTTTTGATGGACCAGAAGCGTCTCAGACTTTAACCTTGGAAGGATCAAACAAAGCTATGTTAGAGGTTACGGGGTTTAAGGAAGAGTTAAGCATTGTATTTAGATGAATAAACTGCGTTTCGGCTGCATTTAATCTTTTTTTCTTGTTTCTCTGCCTTCCAAAATCTCTCCCCGCTTGGCAAATCAGCCTATTCTAGACTGGAAAGTGAAAGTTGTTGCCCGATTCCCTCCCTTGGGCCTAACTCCTCTGTCTTAACCAATATTAATGAGGTTAAATGCCCTGAGGAATGATTAAGCTTTGCAGTGCCACCCTCGTCTTGTGGAAGGAACGTTTGGTGGCTTGCTATGGTTGGTTACCCTTCATGTTCTAGACAATTTAAAACTATGGCTCCTTCTCATCCCTCTGGATGCCTCGCCTTCTCTCTACTGTTATGAAAGGCATGTGCCATCTTTTGTTGTCTTTGGATCCACTTCTCAAAGAATTTTGTTTCCTTTCTTTTGGGACTCGGTATATAGGGAGACCCTGGATCTCTCTAAGATGTAATCTGATGCTTAAAAAGTGTTTCTGCTTTCTTGTGATCCTTATGTTTTCTTTTGGTGTGCGTCGGCTTTTACCAGGTGGCGGCGGTCCCTTGTTAGTTTTTACTTGTTTTGGAGTGATGGTTTTCTTTTCTTTGTTGGTCTTATTTGTCCTTGGTGTTTTGTTTTTCCCTGCCATTTCTTCTTTGTTGTGTTGCTTTGGCTCGTGGTTTGTTGTTGTGCCACGCCTTCCACTTCCCATGTATGATGTTCGTGGTTTTAATGAATTTCTTACTTTCAAAAAAAAGTGGGTTGAGCTTTATATATTTAAAATTTTAGTTATTTTTGTTTAGGTTATTACATGTGTAAACTATTTTGAGTTTAGTTATATTTTGTTTCAGAATATATTGGATTTCAATTATTTCAAAACTGAATTAATTGTGAATAAGAATTGATTTAGACTATTTATTTTTATAATTAACAAATCAAATCGGAATTTAATTCTGTTTAATTTTTTTATCATCAAGTATGATTTTATTAAAATAATTATATAGATATTATCGATGAGTCTCATTAAAACCTTCCTTAAACCTAAATGGAGGAAAATAGTACTCCAAATAATTTGAGGAACACAATCAAAACAAGTTCAACACAGCTAGGCCAAACAAATAACAACAACCGAGCCTACCCACTCCAAATCAAACCAATCACTCACCAAAAAAGTTCCGACCCTCATCCCATTTGCTAACAGCCACCACCATTCTTACTCCAGTGACACACCAAACAAGAATGCGAGTAGCACACTACAACACTCCCATCGAAACACTCCGGGCACCAACAAAGAACTATAACCTCGCATGAAATCAAGTAACTCGGTCTACCCCTCTTTGCCAATGTATCTGCCATTCCATTTGTCTCACAAAAAGTATGAGTAATACAAATACACTTCAACATCTGATATGCAGCATCAATTTTTTTAAAGCAACTCTATAAACACTACAGTCGTCGATCACTATGAAGGATGTTGCGTGTAATAAGTGCTACGCACTTTTGCAAGTATACATGTCGCAAGTAATAAAGTGATATGAGTATCGAGTATCGTCTCTACAGGGATTGGTTTGAGCCATTTTGCTTAAGTTACTACATTGTGCAAATAAAAACACAAATAGGTGATATGAAGAGTTCTAACTAACGAATAAACTAAAGAACAATAGAAGTAAAAGATAGAGGAAATCAAATAGAAAAGAAGAGTAGGTCATGTTATCATGAGTTGAGGAGTGAAATCCAAATAGAACAGTTTCGGTTTTGCATGCAAGAGGAGGCTTAATTGCCTCGGCAATGGGCAGAAAGATTGCCTCGGCAATGGGCAATATGATTGCCTAGGCAATGCATAAGATGATTGTCTGGGCAATTGGTAAGGCGGTTGCCTGGGAAATGAAAAAAACTACTGCCTGGGAAATTTGGCGAAAACCTTCAAGGTTTGGCAAGGCGTTCTTCAATGGTTCCTTCTTATCCCTAAGTCGAAACTCTATCAATGTGCAAGCCTTGATAATACCTCCCAGCGTGAACCAAGGGTGAACATCAACCTATCTTGCGCCTCTTTTAGCCGTTGAAATTCGTACTTATTCCTAAACCGAATTAATCTTCACTGAATTGGGCAAAAACCATGCTTATTCGTTTCTTGAATCTAACTCTCCCGATATTAGATAAATTGATGCAATCACAATTTCCTCTCCTGATTCAATTGCAAGTAAGATACACACCAAGAATAAGCAAACCTTGAATTAAAATTGCAACTTTAAAAACCTAAACAAATCTAATCGTTTATCAAAACCACAAGCCCAAAATAACCCAAGCCAAACAAGTTAGTTCATGGTTGAGTTTTGAAAGATATACAAAGAATAATTCCCTAGCATGAATCTAACCGAAACAAAGAAGAAAAAGATGAAAAATTCGAACAACCCCCTTGTTTCTTTCTCTCCAATCGACTCTCCTTCAAATTGACGGATTGACCTTCTTTATATAGGAGATGGCTAGGTCAAAGTCTTTCTTGAGGAGGAAGTTAAGTTAGAATTAAATTGAATAAAAGAAATATTAAATCCCTTTCAATTTTATTCCAACTAAAACTCCTATTTTCTTGGGATTTAATCTCTTTTTGACCTCTTCATGAATGTCTAAGCTCCGATCTTCATGTAAATTATCTCTAAAAATTAAGCTCTTTACGCTTTTTAAGTCGCCTACCACTTTGTTTTTTTTCTCCCTTGTCAGAAATTTCCCGGGCATTGCCTCGGCAATGGCTCGACATAGTTCGGTGTGGCATTGACCTAGTAGCGGTCTCTCGGTCGTCTTCGCTCGGCCAGGCGCTCTCAGCATCACGTAGCACGGCTTGGTTCTGCTCGGTCAGGACCATTCAGCAGGGTTTGGCAATGAATTGTCGCGGCAATACTTTCCCGAGCAATTAACCTGCACACATCAAAACATATACCAGAGCAGCACCTTCTCCACCAAATAAGCAATTAAAGATAATCAATCATGGCAAGGAAGAAAACAATGGAAATATGCATGAATGACTAGATATGTAACCTAAATGAGCCTAAGTCTAACAATAATTGAGATGAAAAAGGGCAGAAAATTAGTACTTTTACACACTTAACAAAGAACCCATGACAATGCCACATTCGAATCCAATTCTATGATTACTGACGAAGCCAACTATTGTGGTGAATCAACCAACATCTCTAACGCATAAAAATCGCTCTAATCTCGGCTTCATTAGACTCCATAACACCCAGAAGACCCGAAAACAAGGCCAAAACTCCACCACAAATGGTAGGCCCTGATTTACCCCTTGCGGACCTATCCACATTAAATTTAATCACACTAGCCAATGGTGGAAACCAAGACATGCCATTATGCACAGTCCGACTAATAGCTTGGGGTGCACAACCTCTCGGACAGTCTCACCACTGTGTTTCTGATATCAAGAAATCGCCCTTAGATGTCTTAACTCAATACATAGCTCTCAACTTAATCAAAGAGAATATCTCACCTACAGTCTTCCTTTTATTCTTGAATATAAACTCATTCCGAGCTAACCACATCGACCAAAGAGTTATCCCACATCCCGCAATCTACCGCTTTTTAGGTATACCGAAAAAGTCGTCACAATATCCTTCGAGAATAAACTCACAAACCAGCCTCGGCCTAGCTAACACCATGCCCCACCATTGAAAGAACATTGACCAAATCTCCTCTATATACCGACAAGAATATAATATATGATCTGTTTTTGATTCAAAGTGTGATCTAAGGCTCAATTCCGGATGCTTTAGCAGTGCTCGAGATCAAAACGGCATAGAGACAGGTTGGTTTTTGGCCAATTTTCTTCACCTGGGCGTAGGAACCGGCTGAAACCAGAGCTTTGGCACGGGGCAAGCTTCATTGCCTCATTATCAGGAGATGATTTCCCTCATTCGCCTGCTCTCCATTAACCTTCCCTATGTCCAAAATGCTAACAAGCACAATCAACCCCACAACACATTCAATGCAGCTGCGATTTTTCTCTTATCTAAACAAATCCTATAACATTCAGCTGAACTTGACCCAAAATCTGAATGCGGATTGCCCAGTCTTAAAGACGTATTTATACTGAAACTTGAACATCAAATGGAATTGCAGCACAAGCCACCGATGGTATGACGAAGGTTGCATTGTAAGAAGAGACCATTTTATAATTGTAGCACTTTGATTAGATGCATCAGTTTAAGCTTTAAAACTAAAAACTAGCCGAGCTTTGATGTTAAATAATTTGGGTTTGGAAAGCTAGATTAAGGTAAAGTGTTCATCAATGTCTCGGTTCCAAGTTAGCAACAATGGAACTTGTCGAGACAAAGCGAACAAAAGCAACTGGAAGTTATCCCACATTACTGATGCATTTGATGTACAAGCTATTTAAATAGATGATTGAGGCGTACCTTGCTTGCCGAGTGGGGTAACTCCTGCTTGTAACTAGGGGTGTGCAAAACTGGGTTCGGTTAACCATTAGCAAATTATTTCGGTTAACCGGTATGTTCGGGTTACCAAATTTTCGACCCTAAACAACATTGTGTGCAATGTTTGCACTTTGCACTTTGCAGGTGCTTGCAACAAATGTTCGAGAGAGAATTAAATATATAATATTATCATAATTCATACACAAACATCACCAATAAAAACTATAAGTCCATAACCATAATCAAATAAATATTGTTATTCCACATCATAAAAATATAACCATAACAATATAACCATAACAGAACAAAAAAAATATCCAATTACAACTTACAAACCTAACAAATATTCAAAATAGAATTAAATATATAACATCACTATTCCAGCAGGCAGCGACACAAAAATAACAGTTGATGTCTCACGTTAAAAACTAAAATCAAGTACTTAAAGAAAACAACAGCAAGCAACAAGCTTAATCATCGTACATGTTGAGAATCTCTATATCTTTGATGATTGCAGCATCTACTAAATCTAAAAAATAAAAAATATATATATTAGTTAGTTAAGTAAAAGAATAATAGAAAGAAAACAGATAAAGAAAAGAAAGAGTAAAGAAAAATCTTTTACCTGATTCAAGCTTTTCAAGGTCTTCAAGTGTCTCCTCTACAAAAAGTGGAGAATGTGAAGTCCTCAACCAATCTTGAGCACAAATTATTGTCTCTACTGTTCTAGGACTCAATGAACTCCTGAATGGGTCAAGAACTTGACCACCGATACTAAATGTCGATTCAGATGCAACTGTAGAGATAGGCATAGCTAGCACATCCTTAGCCATTCGAGAAACAATGGGAAGCCTTGCAGCATGCTTTCTCCACCAATCTAATATATCAAAAATTTTACCAGAAACTTTCTCACAATCTTCAGCTAAATACTTATCCAATTCTGTCTTTTTTTCCAAACCACCATATCCAATTTCTCTCTCAAACTGATGGTCCAGCATAGTTTGAACATCAACCATATCATTAATAGCAGTACCATTCACCTCTAAATTCATGGGAGTAACACTAGAGTCTAACCCCTTTTCAAGATATGAAGCAAACATAGAAGATAAAGCATAACTAATTTTATCACGTAATTCCGCTGCAATATCCTCATCAAATGATTTCTCAATCACCCAATTAACATATTTCCATTTACGTCTTGGATCAAGAAGCACAACAATAAAAAACATCAAATTGATGTTGTTAATGTTTCCTCAATACTTTTCTTGCTTCTTTTCATGCTTAATGCCATTTTTCTAAGTTTAGGATCTGATGCACTATCACATTTTATTGATATCATAATCCCAATTTCAAAAAAAAATTAAATACATATTTCTAGTGACATAAAGTGAACCAGGCAGTCTTACTGTAGCTTCATAAAAAATCTTTAGAAAAAAAATAAGTTACGAATGTGGTCCCAATCATCATCAGTAGGCACCTCATCATACTTGTCTAACTCAGCATGATATCTACCATCATTCTTAGACAACAAATTAAAAGCTTTTTGAAATTTTAAAGCACTTTCTAGCATTAAAAATGTAGAATTTCACCTAGTCTCCACATCTAAACACACAAGACTTTTGTTATCAGTCTTCTCTTGTTGCACACAAGCCTTAAACCTTTGTAATCTAGGTGGAGAAGAATGCACATATCTAATAGCAGCACGCATCTTGAAAACAGAACGATCGCATTCTTTCAAACCATCTTTAACAATTAAATTTAAGATATGAGAAGCACATCTCATATGTAAAAATTCACCATTTAAAACACATCCATCCCAACTATTAAGTCTTTCCCTCAAATGAGCAATCCTCGCATCATTAGAACTAGCATTGTCTACTGTTACTGTAAATACATTTTCAATTCCCCAATCAAGCAAACATCCCTCTACAACTTTTCCAATTGCTTCCCCAGAATGACTAGAAATTGGACAAAAATTTAAAATCTTTTTGTGCAAGTTCTAATTTTCATCAATGAAATGGGCAGTCAAACACATGTAACTAAGGTTTTGACAAGAAGTCTATGTATCAGTTGTCAAGCAAACTCTAGGCTTAGTATACTTAAAAAAATGTTTCAGTTTATTCTTCTCCTCCCCATATATGCCAAAACAGTCCCTAGTTACAGTCCAACGTGAAGGAATAGTAAACTTTGGTTGCATTACTTGACAAAATTCAAGAAAACCCTAACGTTCTACAAACTTAAAAGCTAATCCATCAACAATCACCATTTTTGCTAATGCTTTCCTACAAACATCATGATCAAATTTCCAATTTTCAAGTTTAGGGGGTTGTACTGTACCATTAAGACGCACACAACCAGACTGAAAAGATAAGATTTTTTTAGACTTATCAACATTATGTGGATACTTTTTACACCTTAATAGATTATTAGACAAAGAACTAGTTCCATTATAAGATGCACAAGCAATTTGTTTGTCACAGTACGAGCATATAGCTATATTTTCACCAAGAGATTCAGATTTATTAAAATGATCCCATACCCAAGATCTTCTTTTGTTGCCAGCTCCTTTTTGGCCTTTTTTGAGGGCGGAGGCATTGAGCATTAAGTTTCATTTGTTGTTGAATGAGTCTGATTTTGTGGCTGGTTAGAGCCTGAAAAATCAGGATTGCTGCCACTGCCATCAGTTTCTATTAAAACACTTTGATGTTCAGGGATAAAAGACATCTGGAAAAAAATAACAAAACATAAATTTGATAATAAAACCAAAATATATAGGACATTTTGAACCTCAGAAAATCTAATAAACCATTACAAGTTATAACATGTGACCATTAATCTATGGACAAGTAGCTACCAATTGCAGTCTATAAATGCTACCAGAATTCTCTCAACATTGCACTAACGCAAACATATGAGATAACAAAAAAAAAATTATATGAACAATCAAGTATCAAAGTGAGTCAAAACTTGAGCACTTATCATCAATTTGACAAGTATACAAAATCTTGCAAGATTTAACTGAAGGGAATATTTCTCTCCTCAAATTAAAAGCCCAAAGTCGCAAGTTGCAACAAACTACAATTTGTTCACAAAGCTTCATTCTGCCATAATCAGTACTGCACACAACTATATACATAGAAGACCTCAATTTATCATTTATTTGAAATTTTAGTTTCTAGCATCCCTAAGAAGCATGCTAGTCTCAGTAGCTACAATATTCAGGAAGGAGAGGCAAATTAAAACCACCACATGCAGGCTACAATTCAAGTAGCGGATGACTTACGGAAATCGAATATAATATAACCCAAATTCAAAATCGAACAAAAACAATATTAATTAAAAAATATAAAATGAAGTGAAAATTGAAGATAGTTGAAAATACCAGTAGAACAAATTTTGCACGCCTATAGTGTTGATTGTTGAAAATTGAATATACTTGAGTGGCAAATTGATGGATGATTATGATTGAATTTAGGGTTTACTTTATGTGAAAATTGTGAGAAATAGAGAGACTGAGTCAGAGAGAATTAGAAAATAGAAATTGGAAGAAAGTAAGAAGAAGAGAAAGAGGCGTTATTAGAATGAGATGAGGCTAGGGTTTTCACTTTTACTTTTTGGGAAAATAAATTTATATATTAAATAACAATAAAATATAAATATATAATATATAATGTTGAATAACTGGTCGGTTCGGTTACCCGAATTTTTTTAAAATTGGAAACCGTAACCGAACTGGTATTATGTAATTAAAAAAAAACAAAACCAAAACCGAATTTTTCGGTTCGGTTAACCAAGATTTCAGTTCGGTTTTTCGGGTTTTGGGTTCAGGTTCGGTTTTTCGGTTTTTTTGCACACCCCTACTTGTAACCCAAGTGGGGGAATTAGGGTGTTTGAACTTTGGTTCGATCTTTTGAGTTTGATTCAAGCTGTTTCACAGACTAATCAAGTGACTATCTCACTCATATGATCTCCTACTATAAAGTTTAGATTGTAAATTAATAACAATGTGTTATGAATATTTATCTATGTGGATATCTATCATGATTAGAAATTTATTTAAGGGGTTTGATTTATTTATTATTAGGAATATTATCTCTATTAATTAGAGTTTAATGTCTTATGTACTTTTTATGCCTATAAATAGATGAAGGCATTGTACACAGTTTTAGTTTTTGATAATAATACGAATCTCCCTCTTTCTCTCATCTCTTTGTTCTTTTATACTTGTTCGTTGTTATTCATTATTTTATTCACAACACGTTATCAGCACGAGACTCTAACCAACTGAGGTGTATGTCGTTCAAATTCTAAAAGAGTTCCCGAAAAGAAGTTGATTCTAGCATGAATTAGAGATAAGTTCTTCTCCTCGATTATATTTTAATTATCGATTATTTCTCTCTCTTGATCTTTAATTTGATTTTAATTTTTGAAAAATCAATGGTTGCTCGAAAGATATTGGTGCTCTTTGTTCAAATCCCATAGAAGTTACCAAAAAAGTTTTGATCCTACGTTGAACCGAAGATGGTGGCATGTTTTGAAGGTTTGAACGAGCCATGGATTTTAAAGCACGATCTCGTTCGTTTTGTGATTCTTATTGGTGATTCCCCGAAAGAATTTCAATTTCATATTGGTGACTACAATTTTGTGATCTACGAAGAAAAGAATGCGAACCAATGTTTGATTGCAAAGATTTTGGCTTGAATGCACCCCTTAAATCTTGATTCGCCGTCCACTCAATCAAAGGTCACGTTTTTCATTTTTTTATTTCCAAAAGAAAAATTCTTTATTTCTTTGCTTATATTTGAACATTGATATTTATTCACGATTATTATAATTATGAGATTTGGTATTTTTAATCGTGATTTGAGTTTTACATGTGTTTAAATGGCTTGGAAAGAGACGTGATATAAAGGGATTATGAGAAGCTATCTCGGTCATTTGCTATGTCTCCATTGTACTCGAGAGAAAACTCAATATCGGTAAATTTTGGTTTTATTTTTATTGTAACCACCTCGACCCGGTCTAGTCGCAAGACCGAATCGGGAGAGTTACATGGGGATAACAAGAGAGAAACCCGAGGATATCCCACCGATTAACAACCCAAGGTAATTTTTTTCTTTTTATCTTTTCTAAAGGCTTCATTATTATCCTATATGTCCATGCAAGCAGCGGTTAAAACCTCACCTCAATCGGACATCGATTCGAAGTCCAATTGGCCCTTTTAGCGATTAGGGACTAAAATGTAAAAACAGATAAAAATAGGGACTTTTAAGAAATTAAGGTTACCAATACGCAATTAGTCAGGTTTCATGCTCTCATGTTAAATTTCAGCTCTAAAAGATCATTCAAACTCACCCAAAAGCATGTTAACCAATCAGGGACCAAAACATAACTTTTCAAACTAATTTTTCAACTTTACCAAACAAAGGTTTCGAAACCTTCCTAACGGTTTCGAAACTTTCCTGCAGATTTCCAGAAAATTCAACAAGTTTCGAAACCTTAAGGCTGGTTTCGGAGCCAGCTTTAAAAGGTTTCGAAACCTATTCCACTAGTTTCGAAACTTACCTGGAGATCTGTAGAAAATTCAAATTCGAGACACTTTAGAACCTTCCTAAACATAACCGAAACTACCTCAAAACTCTAACAAACTTCAAACATAACCACAACATGATTAAAGATCAAACCTCATCTACATAACACATAAACATCAAGTCTTTAAACATAAAACATAGCATCCCCATTGCTAGTAGTATTATTACAAACTTAAAATCATACTTGAGCCAAAGTGGAAATTGGCCTCGCTCCCCTTGCTTGCTTGCTGCCCGGAACTCTAACGGTCTGCATTGTTGGAAAAGAGAGCGTAAGCATTTAAGCTTAGTGCGCGGAGCTCAAAACCAAACAACAACAATGCAGTTTTAAAACCATTTAGAATTTAGAAAACCAAAACCTTTACCAAACCAAAATGCGCATACAACATCTTACAACAACGTACTAACCAACAAGATCATCTTACCATTCAACCATTCCTACAAAAGCACAACTTACTCTTACAAGGTCTTACCAAACCTTACCCCATCTTACCATAATATAACAAAGTCTTAAAAAGGAGAAGAGTAGCATATTGGCATAATTAACAACGATACCCGGATATACGGATTTCTTACAATCTTACAAGTCTTCCAGGACATCGATGAGAGTAAACTCAATCACCGCGCCCAAGCTAACCTTACACGTACGAATTTGTCTGACATTGCCGAATTTTCTTACACGTACGAATTTTTCTTACACGCATGTGAATTTTGTCTTACAAGTCTTACATGTGAACATTAATCCTAGTTGATCGATCAACTATACCCGGTAAAGATTCTAACTTATGTCAATATTCTAACAAAGGTCAAACTTACCAAATCTTACATGGCTATCAAGCCCATCTTACAACACCTTACTCTTACCAACATTTCCATACCAAGCATGCCTTTACCAACACATACATCTTACAATCTTACAACAACAATATAAGCATGCTCACAACATATCATAGGCAATAAAGGTAGGAAAAACAGTAGACAAATCAATCACAAGTCTTGCCACAATTTTATAACACATCATACAATATCAAAAACACGGTGAAGTGTAAAACCACTTACTCTTGAGTGTACATTGGCTTATCAAGCCCAATCTAAAACCCCAAAATCATCTTTGAACATTTCCAAACGCTTTAAAAACATTTCCACTCACTGATAAACACGTTCCAAAAAGCCGAAACCCACAATTAGTTAATGGTCACCTGGATTTGCTCCCAAACCAGGATCCCCTGTTTCTAAACAAGTTAAAACAGAGTATTAACACCCAAATAAGCTTCCAAACTTGCAGCAACACTGAAATCCAACAAATACTCTCAAATACCAACAATCCAATACCGAAAGTAATCAAAATCACTTCCAAAACACAAACCCAGCCATTACCCATCATTTCAACCATCAAAACTCATCTATTAACATCAAAATCAGCAACTTAAACATGCTAAATTCACTGCTGCCATTATAAACCCGAAATAAAGCTTAACCTCAATATTTTTCATACCAAACTCCACTCAAACTTCAAGTTTCAGTTTCCTTATGATCATACCTTCATTTAAGCATCATTTAAACACCATTTAGAACATTCTAAAACCAGCCTAAGCCAATTGAACGAAAATCTTCCAAAAAAAATTTTATTTCAAGCTTTGAACTTTTAAATCAAAAGAGATAAACCATTTGATTTTGATAGAAGACTAATAGAAAGAAGTTTAATTAAAGAAAGGCAAGGTGAAATCAAGTTTACCTCCAAAACCTTGATGGGTAATCCCTTTGGATTGAAAAAGGCTACAATGGTGGCTTGGCTTTAGGAAACCAACGTGAAAATGAGAGTGAGACTGATTCAAAAACCTTTCGTTTTGTTATAAAACCCTTTTCAAATAAGTTTGGGTTTAATTAAAAACTAGAACCACATTTTTTGCTGATTTTACAAAGTGGCCACCAACTTTTGAAAACTTGCGATTTGGTCACTAGACCGAAATCTCAACCTTCTAGAATTGATTTTCCAAAATTGTTTTCACAAAACTCTTATACATAATAAATAGTGATTTTAGAATTTATTCCCAACTTTTTAGGAATACCCGAAGAGGGTTTTCCCTAGTCTAACCCTAAAATGTCAAACTAGCTCATCGAATATCAAAATCCACATCCGCAACATCTAGCCCAAAAATTGGGGTGTTACATTTATTCTTTATATTATTATTTTAAAGTGCGATAAATCATGCTGATTTTGCTCGATAGTAATATTTCTTCTACTTCGAAAAACTCAACTGTAGACTTCTCCCAATGTCAGATTACAAAAATTCATCCTGACAAGAATTTTGTGGGAGGCATTCCTTGGAGTGAATGCAAGCATGATGTTTATTCCATGCAATTATTGGATTCATTTCTGTAACACCCCCAACTAATGATGATGATAATAATAAATATGGGTAAAAAATGAGAAGAGAATTGAGGCTGGTGGGTTTGGAACCAGCGACCTCGCCCCAGCCTCATGCACCTTGTGTTTAACCGCTAAGCTAAGTGCCCAAGTTTGTCAAGGAATAACTTGGTTAAGTCTTGAGGTAAAAGTTTGGGGTTTTAAACCTGAATTAAAATCAGTTTGACTCTCCACCTACCATTTTTTGAATGCTTTCTAGATTTGAAAATTTCCAGAAAACCCTAAGCTTTCCCCTACCCCCCTTTTTGCTCCGACCATCCCTCTGATCTCAGCCACCGCGCTATCGTGGGCGTCACCGCCCATTCCACCGTGTCTGCCACTTCACCCCGAACTCATCAATGTCGTTCACTCGCGGCTCAACGCCACCGTTCACCTGGAAGAACCGATTGACGAATCGTCGAAACGCCAAACCTAGCAGTCTCTATTTCTGTCGATTATCGGCTGTTTTCGTCGTCATTGGAGCGCGTTAATGGTTCAGGCGTGAGGAGGCAGCCAAAACCCCCTTAACCCTCCGTCTTATCGGCATTGGGAAAGCTTCATCGGTGGTTCGTCACTTTCCGACGATTTCGAGACTTTAAGGTTAGATCCGGTCAATTTTTTGGTTGTTATTGGTTGGTTTTGAATTCCCGATTGATGGGTGTATTTTTCCAAGCAGAATCGGCGCTTCCGGCGACTTTCTGGTGGTCGCCCGATGGTATTTCCTTCCAAGGGTAAGAAGCTGGTTTGTTTGTGACCCCAAGGGCCTGAACTGGCTGGACATGTTGAACCGGTCGGTCTACTTAATCCCCGACCCGTGTTCGACCCACCTAACTCGACCCGAGTTCGACCCGACCCGTGTTCGACCCGCCTAACTCGACCTGAGTTCGACCCGACCCGTTAACCAGACCTGTCTGCCCGACCCGTTAACCCGTTGACCGAGTCAAACCTTCCGAGTGAACTTAGTGAGCCAACCCGTCCGAGTCAACTCAGTGAGTCAACTCGCCCGAGTTGACTCAGTCGAGTCAACCCAGTTGACCAGTGACGTCAGCATTTACTTGACTCAGTCGAGTCAACCTAGTTGACCAGTGACGTCAGTGTTGACTTTGACTGCTGACGTCAGCGTTGACTTTGATCCAAAAAGTCAAATTGTCTGAAAACTCCTATTTTATGTTTTTAGACGTCTTGAGTCCGATTTTGAAGCCCGTTTCACAAAATTTTTACCCGAAAGCCTCTGAATCTGACCTTGAACACGAACTTGTTTATGTATTTTTTTATTCAATTAAGAGCTCTATGAATAAGGTCTGAAATGGGATATTGTTTGATTGAAGGTACTCACAGTTCCTTGAATACGAATGGTTGAGGGATGTCAAATTCGGGTTCAAGAGTGTTCGAATGTCATTCGAGGATCGAACGATATAGAAAGGATTCAAGGCAATACATTACTACCTTCTGCATGCTTTTGTAACATGTTAGTATTCGGTTAATGTTTGCACGACCATGTTTGAGCATATAATTATTCCCGCCTATGTCGATCATTTATGAGATAAAAATAATAATGTCCAAGACAAATATTCAAAATAGAGGTTTGATAAATCGAAAGGACTTCCGAGTTTAGTGAACGATTAATGAGTCGGCTAATCTTTAAGTCTGATTATCCTTTTGATTAAAAAGAAATGTCAAAAATTTGAGTAACAAATGATGAAAATACCTCTATCTATAAAAACAAGTCATGAAGCTACACTTGATCCGATAAGACATCTGATACACTTGAAAACCTCAGATTACTGAAATGTCACGGTAAGAAGACTTAAACCCTCGAGATTGTAAAGTACTTGAGTTGCTAGAATTCTAAATAATTCGACGAAGATAAATTTACGGAAAAATATTTGTATGTATGAATTGAGCAATGGGGCAAAAAAAGATTGAATTGATTGAAAAGACTAAAGAGGATTGAAAATACCGATAAGGCTGAAATGGGTCACAATGACCCTAAAGACTGATATTTTCTTCGGGCATTAATTTCCAATCGACCGACATATGGGCTATATCCTCGAGGTCTGAAACGAAAGAATAGATGGAAGAACCGAGAAACTTTGAATAATTGAAATATTTTAGAGCATCGTAATGTCTGAAATACCTTCGAATACTAGAATGTCGGAGAATACTTCTAAGACATAGAATTAGAAATCCCAATAAAGACAAACAAATGTAATGGCTCCAAAAGCGGCAAAATACAACACGTGTCAGTTGGTCGATTCAGATACTATGATGATAGTGGGAGAATACCGTGTGAATGCACGTGCAATTTATTTGGAGAAAGTACATAATTAATAGTGAGAGGAATATGTTCTCCTAAGCCACATTTGATGTTTTGGAATGAGTTCAGGTACAATGCACATGTTTCAATACTAGGAAAAATACCGCTCGAATATATGCTTAATTTCTGGTAATAAGTTCACTGGACGATTGGTGAAGACGAACTATTGTTGTTCTGCTCTGTAGTCAGTTCTGAGGAATGAATGGTTGAGGTGTACCTATCCGGTGAGATATTAAACACTTTGTTAATGGGTTTCGATTAGTTCAAAGGGACTCGAAAACTTGATGAGCAACTAGAATTCCTAAATTCTGTATATTATCGTTTATACCTTGTTGGTTCAAATTACTAGATTACCCTTGAAGGTCAAAATGACCTTAATACCCTCGTAGGCTGTAGCATTTAATTTTGCTCGCGATATATTTGAAATCCCAATGATTCTGATGCATCAACTTCCGATGTTGATTCGATCTATCTTATCGAACTCCCCTATTCGTAGGGACCTCGTTCTGAAATCAGTCCAAAATTGTCAAATGTCTTCTTTCTTATATCTATCAAGTACCTCTGAGAAATGAATTGGGTCATAAAGTGCGTACCATGTATCTGTAAATACTTTCTGTTCTAAACCAAGACCATATGCTTAAAAATTAAAAAAGTATGACACTGTTATACGAAAGGAAAGCAATTCCCTGGTTTCTTACTTCTGATATGAAAAATATATCTGATATGGGACATTGAATACGAAATAATAGTAAAATAAATTTGACATCTATCTTCTGGTATAAAAATAGATCTGATATCTATTTTCTGTAGTACTGTCTTCTGAATATAAACTAAAATTATCTGGGGTATATTATATGGGATATGAATGAAGATCTGTAGGCTCAGCGCTGGTAAGTCCTTCTAGACCTAAGCTCCTACGCCCAATGGGCCTAAGGTAAGCCTTTCTGTAAGCTCATACACCCGACGGGCCTAGGGTAAGTCTTTCTAGATACTATTCTAGGTTTCTGCACATCGGCGTATTGTTGGAGGGTAGTTAAGTAAATTAATAAAACTTTCTGACCTCTTCTGAAACATACCCTACTAAATTAATGTATCAAAGTTGTACTCTCGTTAAAATTACAATTCGCGCTTAGTGAACCACTCTGAACTCCTTGATTCAACTTCTGAAATCTGAATCTCTTTTGATTCTCCGGCTTTAGACTCATCTCTTAAGGTTCGGGTGATCAAATAAAGAACAACTTTGTTACCTTCTGGTATAATGCTCCACTGAAATATCGAATCGTAATTTGAGCTTACCGTTGCCCAGTTCATCATGACAGTGTTAAGCTTGCCATATACCTGCTTGTGCTTTTGGCATCCCTTGGTAGTCTGTATTATTGAGCTTTCCGAAGCTCACGTTGTTTTTACCATCACAGGTTAGAAGATCAACCAAGTTGTAACTGTCAACGTCGGTTTGGGAGTTTCTTCGGCTTACTTGCGGAGTATGGTATCTGTGTAATTAGGGGGCATGTATGTCACATCTTGATTTACATTCAAGTCCGAAACTTGTTTTAGCAATTTATATCATAGGTTCTATTTTGTAGTCTGAATGTTTTCTGGAATTGTATTTTAATTCAAAACTTGATTTTTGTTTTTAAATGGTTTAACAATTTATTTATTTGAAACTTAAACATGGGTCGCTCCAGTGGCCCTAAATGTAACCTCCTAGGATCCATATTAACGCAGAATACTTCTAAGACATGGAATTAGAAATCTCAATAAAGATAAACAAATGTAATGGCTCCAAAAGTTGTAAAATACGACCCTTGTCAGTTGGTCGATTCAGATACTATGATGATAGTAGGAGAATACTGTGTGAATGCACGTGCAATTTATTTGGAGAAAGTACATAATTAATGGTGAGAGGGATCTGTTCTCCTAAGGCACATTCGATGTTTTGGAATGAGTTAAGGTACAATGCACATGTGTGAATACTTGGAAAAATATCGCTCGAATATATGCTTGATTTTTGGTAATAAGTTCAGTGGAAGATTGGTGAAGGTGAACTATTATTGTTATGCTCTATAGTCAGTTCTGAGAAATGAATGGTTGAGGTCTACCTATCCGGTGAGATATTAAACACTGTGTTAATGGGTTTCGATTAGTTCAAATGGACTCGGAAACTTGATGAGCAACTAGAATTCCTAAATTCTGTACATCACCGTTTATACCTTGTTGGTTCAAATTACCAGATTACGCCCGAAGGTCAAAATGACCTTAATACCCTCGTAGGCTGTAGCATTAAGTTTTGCTCGAAATATATCTGAAATCCCAATGATTCTGATGCATCAACTTCTGATGTTGATTCGATCCGTCTTATCGAACTCCCATATTTGTAGGGACCTCGTTCTGAAACCAGTCCAAAATTGTCAAATATCTTCTTTCTGATATCTATCAAGTACCTCTGAGAAATGAATTGGGTCATAAAGTTCCTACCATGTATCTGTAAATACTTTCTATTCTAAACCTAGACCATATGCTTAAAATTTAAAATGTATGACACTGTTATACGAAAGGAAAGCAATTCCCTGGTTTCTGACCTCTTATAAGAAAAATATATTTGATATATGACATTGAATACGAAATAATAATAAAATAAATTTGACATCTGTCTTCTGGTATAAAAATAGATCTGATATCTATTTTCTGTAATACTATCTTCTGAATATATAAACTAAAATTATCTGGGGTATATTATCTGGGATATGAATGAAGATCTATAGGCTCAGCACTGGTAAGTCTTTCTAGACCTAAGCTCCTACGCCCAATGGGCCTAAAGTAAGCCTTTCTGTAAGCTCCTACGTCCGACGGGCCTAGGGTAAGTCTTTCTAGATACTATTATGGGTTTCTGCACATCGGCGTATGGTTGGAGAGTAGTTATGTAAATTAATAAAACTTTATGAACTCTTCTGAAACATACCCTACTAAATTAATTTATCAAAGTTGAACTCTCAGTAAACTTAAAATTCGTGCTTAATGAACCACTCTGAACTCCTTGATTCAACTTTTGAAATCTGAATCTCTTTTGAATCTCTGGCTTTAGACTCATCTCTTCAGGTTCGGGTGATCAAATAAAGAACAACTCTGTTACCTTCTAGTATAATGCTCCACTGAAATATCGAATCGTAATTTGAGCTTACCGTTTCCCAGCTCATCATGACAATGTTAAGCTTGCCATATACCTGCTTGTGCTTTTGGCATCCCTTGGTAGTCTGTATTACTGATCTTTCCGAATCTCACGTTGTTTTTACCATCACATGTTAGAAGATCGACCATGTTGCAGTTGTCAACGTCGGTATGGGAGTTTCTTCGACTTGCTTGCGGAGTATAGTTGTAATCACTAATTTTGTCCGGCTTTAGGGCCACTTTAGTTTATATTGATTAATGGGCATTTAGGTAATTTAAAACAAAAAAACAAGCAAAAAAAATAAAAAAGAAAGAAAAGAAAAGGTGGAAAAGAGAAAAAAGAAATATACATATGTATATATATATATATATTACTACTATTATTATTACTATCATTATTATTATTATTTATCATATTGTTATTATCTATTTGAAAAACCCCTAAACATTACTAACATATTATGTTATCTTCCTATATTTTTTATTATTATCTTTTTTATTATTTGCTACTATTAATTATTATTACTTATTATCATTATTATTATTATTGTGTGTGGTATTATTATTATTATTATTATTATTATTATTATTATTATTATTATTATTATTATTGTTGTTGTTGTTGTTGTTATTATTTTATTGTTAGTATTTATAATAATAATAATAATTATTATTATTATTATTATTATTATTGTTGTTGTTATAGTTGTTGTTGTTGTTGTTGTTGTTGTTGTTGTTGTTGTTGTTAGTATTTATTATTATTATTATTTTATCATCATCATCATCATCATCATCATCATCATCATCATCATCATCATCATCATCATCATCATCATCATCATCATTATTATTATTGTTATTATTAATACTATTATTGTTGTAGGAAGCAAAATAAAATAAATGAATAGACAAGAATGAATAAAAAAAGCCCAAATTTTATTAATAACAGTCCACTTACACTAAAAGCCCAATAAAATTAGTGCTCACAATTACACAGCCCGACAGGCCCGAATAATTTGAAGCCTGTTATCGAAAAAACCCTAATGCCCGTCTCTGTTTCGCGCAACCAATCTTGAACCGTCCAATCTGGGATGACCATCCGACGGCCCAGAACGCAAGAGACAAGAAACCCTAGAGGAGCCTCCTTTGTTCCGTGCCGTAGCCGTTAGATCAAGAAGGCATCAACGGCCCAGATCTCCCCTTCTCGCGGTAACCCTAATGAACATCGAAGGGTTTTGCGCTGCACGCGTTTCGACCCTTGGATACGAGGCGCATCGTACGGCCCAGATTCGCGGAGAACCATTCGGAGATTCGCACGCTCCCACATGCGACGGTTCAGCTTCGACGCGCGACGCCCTGTCTCCCCCACGCGCGCGTGCCATCGCACATCACGTGCCCGTACGCCCAGCCGTCAGAATCTCCACGTCGTCTGCCACGGACAGTCCCTTGCTGCTCCCGATCGAGTATTGCCAGCAAGCACAGACCAAAAATAAAGCAAAGCATCAGATACCAAAATAGCAAAAAAAAACAAAAAAAAACGAAACAAAAAGTCAACCAAACATCTTCAGCAAAACAGAGTGTGAAAATCAGAGAACACATAAGTCAGAGCAATAGCAAATAGGATTTTTATGATGTATTTTTTTCCATTTTTCACTTGCATATAATGAAGGGAGAATCGGTTCAAAAACAACAAGACCACAAGGAAACCCCGAAGAGCGTTACGACTTCGCACCCCCAAACTATGGCCGAGAGTCCTTGAAGTTTGAAGAAGACAAAAGGGATCGAGAAAGGGAACGACCTGTTCACCCCAGCCCTTTCACTTACCAAGAGTTGTACTCCAAGCTGCTACATGCTCGAGCGGTGACACCTTGCTTTATTAAAGCCCCGTCACCTCCATATCCAAGTTGGTTCCGTGAGGAAGAGCATTTGATTACCATGCCGGAATTCGGGGGCATTCCATCGAGAAATGTACGAGTTTTAAACGCAAAGTCCAGGTTCCCCTGAACCTTGGGGTGTTAGAGTTTGAGACAAAAAGTCTGGGTCTGATAATCAAGTTTCCAACTGTGGCTAGTATGGTGAAGCTAGGAGGAGATCGGGTTGCTGTGGTGAAAGGGGTGGATAAGGTGAAGTTGTCGACATCGGCGAAATCAAAGAACTTCACGGCCATCGCGATCGTGCTAAGAAAGGTTTGAATCGGCTTAAAGGGTCGGGAGAAGTTTCAAAAGAACCCACAAAAGTGATAGACCCCGCTAATATTGAAGAAAGTGAGCCCTATCTAAGGAAAGGGGAAAAAAGGAAAGCTGAAATGCACGATGTAAGAGGGATTGAAAAGAAGACGAAGGTGTGTTTCCCGATAACAAATTCGAAGCTGTTACCTCTGTTGATTCAAAACAAACTCTTGAGGCCACCTCCCCCGAAAAGGTACACCTATTTCAATGCCAATGTGTTTGGTGCTAAGATTCCGTGCGAGTACTATCATAGAGACTTCGGCCATACAACGGAAGAGTACGTGTTCCTGAAGGGCAAGATCTATGAACTTGTTAAGAAATGAATGCTTTCCTTCGTGGATGGAAGACCTAAGTTTGACAGAAAGGGCCGAGTTTTTGGGAAAGTTTGAAAGACCATAATGAAAGTTCGGTGTCGTGGTGGTGGGGAATTTATGTTGCGTCCTACCTTTTGTTGTTAGATATTTTCCTCTTTGATGTGCATGATTAACTTTTTACCGTTGGCCCATGGTAGCAAGCGTCTTTTGTAAGGGCTTTTGTTATGTCTGTTTGTTCTATTTTCAATGAAGGAGACTTTTGCAAGCATTTTATATTCTTTGGTTTCTTTTAAACATTTAATTTGTTACAACCCTATTGTTTTTCTGTTAAAAACATGCATGTATATGCTTTTTTGCAAAAATAACCTTAATTCAAAACTTTAAAAACCGAATGTTGTGAGAATGATACAAATGGAAACATTATCTGTTCTACTTAGGCCAAGGGAGGAATGACAACGAGTGTTCATGAATAATGGGCCACTCCCATTGAGTGAATTTTCCTCCCGGGCATTGTTGTCCAAGGTCCTTGAATAAAGTGATAACCCCCAGAACATCTACCCCCCTGAAGACTATTTTTTTATATCCATGTACGAGAGGACATTTGGCATTCCTTCAATTCCCTCCACATAGAAAGAAAATAAAAAAAATCCATTGTTGTCCCTGTTTGAGCCTGTTAAACTTTTTTTTTCTCTTTCGATTAAACACAAACCAAGGATCACCCCTACACTGGGGGCAAAGGAGGTAGAAGTTTATGGACAATTAAATGACATTGGATTCTGATTATGCGACGAAGATGATGCCTTGTGAATTAGAGAGCAATAAAGGAGAGTAGATGCATTAAACACAATTTTTTAGTTTGAGCAACAAAAACTTCAAAAGTGAAAGCACTAAAGTGAAAAGTGCAGTTTTGCAAAAGGAGAGAGAGAGGGGGTGAGAGGTAAATAAAGAAAAGGGATACATGAATTCCCTAGCCAAATGAATCTCTATCTAGAAGGGCCGTGAAAGATTGATCGCCTTTGAATGAAGAATGCGAAGGTGCAATTTGATCCGAAACAACACTTGATGAAAGGAAATGAACTCTAGGGTGAAAATCCAAAAGTGGGCAGTCTAGAACGATCTAAAGAAATAAGAGAGGAAATAATATTTCATCTGAGCGTAATTGAGACTTTCAGTTGGAAGAATTGATCCTTGATTCCACCACCCTTAAACACTTGCTTGGGCCTATTTACCCTTTCTTTCGTAGCCATGAGCCTTAACCTACATTACAAGCCTCAAAAGACCATTTGGACCATACACGGATGGATGAATTTGTCTTCAGATCATATCCCGCCTATTAGGGTTAACCTTTCTTCAAGGATTGCCACACTTCTAATGCCTGATTGAGATCAGAAAAGAGGGAAAGATGGGGCACGGTGAGTTAGTGAGTTAAAGAAAGCCACCTTTAAATTGGGTAGAAACTAGGTATGGGAGCCGCTCCTCTCGGAAGCCTAATAGCCCAGAAGAGATTTCATACGTATATCCCCGCAACATTCGAAAAATTTCACTCGGGTTGACCCTTTTTTCAAAGACCCAAAACTTGATTTTCTTAAATATCACTTGTCGTGATTCTTTAAAATATATATTTATACATAATAAAATTATTTTTACCCTATCATTTTCATAAGTCTCCTACATGGGAATGAACAAGCGAACTGACTGCGACTCAAGGTAAAGCCAGTAGTACCCGGAGGGGCACCCTCGGAGGTTCAAACATTGCTACAAATACCACCAGTTGAAATGTCAAGACCGCCTTCGGTGAAATATCAAGTTCTGAAGTCGACCTTCGCTAAGAAGTGTTGTTAAGGTCAAAAGGACATGAGGGAAGAAAATTTGACGTTGCGAATCGAGGAACAGAAGTTAACCTCAGGATCTAGCATCTTGCCGAAAGGAATGTCTCGAGAAGGACCGCGTGCGCCGCGTTGTGAGTGCACGCCGAAATGAGATAGTAAGTGTCATCTGAAATCAACTCGACAAAAAGGTGATGAAGACAGAAGTATGCCTAAGAAAAGAAGGATGATAGAGAAGAAGAAGAAGAGAAGAGGAGCCAAGGCGAAAACCCAAAAGGCACTTTACGGCAACAGAGTGAAAAGAAGAAGAGACGCTTTTGACCACATATTTAGAGGAACGAGGGCCAAAAATTTGTGGCATCTTTGGATAGAAGAAACCATTTGAACCAACTGATATTAGCCGGAGGTCGGTCAGAAGGTACATAAGATTGAATTAAGCGGGGGTAATGGAGTTCTGACCGGTGTAAGTCATTATCTCACTTCAAGAAGAAGCGAAAGAGAGAGTTTCAGTAAATGCAAATAGAGACAAGGCTTTATGGAAAATGAGAAGTTCAGAAGACTTAGAGACATGTGGTCACCCTAAAGATGTGAAAAGAAAATTTGACGTGAAGAGTCAAGGATAGAAGTTGATTTCAGGGTGAAAACCCGAAGAGGTGCCTAAAGAGAGAAAGAAAGAGAAGATATTTGAGGATTACCGAAGATTCTGTTAAGGGGATAGATCGACAACCTTTGAGCATGAGTCCCTCAATTTCAAGAGAATTCTGAAAGCCTTTGAGCGTGAGTCCTTTAGTTTTTAAGAAATTTTCGGCAACCTTTAAGCAAGAGTCCTCTAGTTTTTGAAAGATTTTCGGCAGCCTTCGAGCGTGATTCCTCTAGTTTTAAAGAAAAAGGGGTACAAAGTGAGAACCCGAAGGGGTGTTTTGAGATGAGCAATTTTAAAATAAGATTCAAAATAAGGCGCAATGAGAAAGGAAAACAAAAAGTCAAGAAGAAGAAATCAAAGAAAAGGCACTGCTAGTACAAAGCGTGGAGAAGCAAGAGCGAAGTCGAAGGACAAGATGGCAAGATGACAAATATGAAAGCCCAAGTCATGCATCATATTTAGTTAGGCATCCCTAAGTTAGAAGCATGCTAACTCATATCATCATAGCATTTTGTTTTCTTTAAACAAGCATTTGAAGATTGGTAAAAGAATGGATATACAGTTTTACGAGAGGAGAAACAGATCTCACAAGAATCAAGAGTCCTTCAACTTGCATGATTAGGATTTCCAAAGGCCTTCCAACCCCCTAGTTTTAATCTTCCTTAAAGATGTTTTTCTAAAAGGAGGTTTTCTCAAATCCCAAGTTCTCGATTTTATCCTTCCCAAAGGTTGTTTTCCTCAAATCCCAAATTTCCCAATTTTATCCTTTCAAAAGGATGTTTTCCTCAAAACTCAAATTTCTCAATCCAATCCTTCCAAAAGGTTGTTTTCCTCAAATCCAAAATTTCTCAATTTTATCCTTCCAAAAGGATGATTTTCTTAAAAAGATTAAAATTTCTCAATTTTATCCCTTCCTCGAGGATTCCAGATGAAGCCTTTAATGTTCGCCACTCAAGGATTCCATGTGAAGCCTTTCATGTTTTCCGCTCAAGGATTTCAGGTGAAGCCTTTCATGTTTGCCGCTCAAGGATTTCAGATGAAAGCTTTCAATCTTGTCGTCAGATTCCAAAATGAAGGATCCTACAGAGAAGGGGTCCGAAAAGGTTCTATATAGGAGGGACTTGCAACTTCAGGATCTCAAAAGCGGAGGGTCCTATGGAGAGGGGACTTGTAGATCCTTGATTTCAGATATGCGAAGAGGGGAGTTCTGTAGAGGAGGAACTACTACTCGAAGAGTACGCCAAGGAAGAAGAGTTCTATGGGAGAAAGAACTCAAAATTCCAAGGCTTCAGGATCTCGAAAGCAGAGGGTCTTGTAGAGAAAGGACTTGTAGATCCCCGACTTCAGATATGGGAAGAGGGGAGATCCATAGAGGGGGAACTACTGCTCGAAGAATACGCCAAGGAAATAAGTTCTATGGAGAAAGAACTCATGTTCTTAAGGCTTCGGAGATAAAGTTACTCGGACTAGTGCGTTGCCACCTCGGGAGAGAAATCGTCCGACAGGGAGGTAGGACAAAATTAGTGCTTATGACATTTGCTTTATTCTTGTTCCACAAGTATAAGCAAAGGGGGGCAACTGTAATCACTAATTTTGTCCGGGCTTTAGAGCCACTTTAGTTTATATTGATTAATGGGCTTTTAGGTAATTTAAAACCAAAAAACAAGCAAAAAATAAAAAGAAAAAGAAAAGGAGGAAAAGAGAAAAAGAGAAAAAAGAAATATACATATATATATATATATAGTACTACTATTATTACCTTATATTATAATTATTACTATCATTATTATTATTTATCATATTGTTATTATCTATTTGAAAAACCCCTAAATATTACTAACATATTATGTTATCTTCCTATATTTTTATTATTATTATCCTTTTTATTATTTGCTACTATTAATTATTATTACTTATTATCATTATTATTATTGTGTGTGGTATTATTATTATTATTATTTTATTGTTAGTATTTATAATAATTATTATTATTGTTATTGTTATTGTTATTAGTATTTATTTTTATTATTATTATTATTATTATTATTATTATTATTATTATTATTATTATTATTATTATTATTATTATTATTATTATTATTATTATTATTATTATTATTATCGTTGTAGGAAGCAAAATAAAGTAAATGAATAAACAAGAATGAATAAAAAGAGCCCAAATTTTATTAATAACAGTCCACTTACACTAAAAGCCCAATAAAAATAGTGCTCACAATTACACAGCCTGATAGGCCCGAATAATTTCAAGCATGTTATCGAAAAAACCCTAATGTTCGTCTCTATTTCGCGCAGCCAATCTTGAACCGTCTGATCTGGGATGACCATCCGTCGGCCCAGAATGCAAGAGACAATAAACCCTAGAGGAGCCTCCTTTGTTCCGCGCCGCACGGACCCGTAGCCGTTAGATCAAGAAGGCATCAACGGCCCATATCTCCCCTTCTCGCGGTAACCCTAATGAACATCGAAGGGTTTTGCGTCACACGCGTTTTAACCCTTGGATACGAGGCGCATCGTACGACCCAGATTCGTAGAGAACCTTTCAGAGATTCGCACGCTCCCACACGCGACGGTTCAACTTCGACGCGCGACGCCCAGTCTCCCCCACGCGCGCGTGCCATCGCACATCACATGCCCGTACGCCAAGCCGTCAAAATCTCCAAGCCGTCTGCCATGGACAGTCCCTTATCGCTCTCGATCGAGTATTGTCGGCAAGCACAGACCAAAAAAAGAGAGCATCATATACCAAAATAGAAAAAAACAAAAAACGAAACAAAAAGTCAACCAAACATCTTCAGCAAACAGAGAGCGAAAATCAGAGAACACAGAACTCCGAGCAATAGCAAATAGGATTTTTATGATGTATTTTTCCGATTTTTCACTTGCATGTAACATTCAGATATAAAAATCCGAGCCCCAAACATTGTACCGATTCGGGATTTTCTCAGAGCAAGCAAATAAAAAAACACCAAGAGTTTCGAGACATTCAACTTTTCTTCTTTGCATGTATTACATAGAAAAGAAAAAATAAAAAGAGAAAATGGATTTCTTTTCTTTACCTTTTGTCACTTCGACTCCCCTCGCGTCGATTCACCTTCGATCGTCGATAAGTCGAAATACCTTGATGGTTGAGGAACGGTGAGACGACGGCGGTAAACCGAAAGGGGTTACAGGCTTTTCAAAAAAAATAAAAAAATGTTTTATTTGTGTTTTGACTTTGGGTTTTCAACAAAAAAGGGTTTCTTTTTTGGTTTTCGATCTTTGGGTAGGGAATCATACAGTTTTTTTCTTTAGACTCAATCTAGGGTTTCTCGGCGCCGTTTAACGGCAACCGGCATGGTGACGGCTCCGACGGGAGACCCTAAGAAAAGGGAAAACGCGAGGGTGGTGCCGTTTTCTGGTTTTAGGAAAATAGGCCGAAAAAAGGTTGTTTGGACAAATAAGGGGTATTTATATCGCATTTCATTTTTAAAAATGGTCCGCTAGCCATTTTGGTCCTTCCGCATTTTAAAAATTACACCGACAGGGCTTCCGCTTTTCGGAATAACGCCTCCGGTCCTTCGCATTCTCTCCAATCTTTCAATTCCGTCCCATTTTGAGTTCGATTATTTTTTAATGGCTAAATCCCTTTTTTAGTCCCCGCTAGTCTATAAAAGTTGTCCCTCGTCCTTTGCACATTTTCAAATTACAGCCATGGCCCTCAGACTTTTAAAATGCTTTGCAATTTGGTACTACCCTTATTATTTCTTTAACCTTTTAATGGTTTTATTATGGTTTGGGTCCTTGACAACATGCATATTTAGTGTTCTGCCATGTAATTTAGTATCTTTCCTTTTTGAGATTTATTTATATAATGTGGTTTTGACATATGACTATACATACATGTTATGTGCCTGATCATAGTAAACCCATCATGATTTTAATGTACATAATATATATAGTTACATGGAACTTGTTATATCGCTTAGCTTTTTTATGTAGTAGTCTATATATATGTATTATGAGGTCTTCACATATCTATGTTTGTATATAATTTATCCTATTTTAATGTTTAACATGTGTGTTGCTATGTGTTAATAATACATTTGCAATTATTAAGTGTTTATGTGTATAGCAACTTTATTCTCATTTGTATTACCCCTTTGTCCTCGTTAGCATGTGTATACTTTTATTCATGCATTTAAATACCATGTGCACTTGTTTTTATGCTTGGTTTATTTCGTTTTTGTTTGCTTATCATATTAGTACGTGCTTTGTATATTTATCCTCGTATGCGATGTTAGGTTGCATTTAGAATATAAAATGTCATGCGATGTCCTTTTATTCTGTAATGAACGAGGCCAGTACCAGTCGTAGTGGTGGTGGTTCGGACGTTTATTTTCGAATATTGGGGCTTTTAAAATTCACTCACTTTTATAACCAAACTTGAATTAAATTTGTCACTTTAATTCGTAAAATTCGATATTAATTAAGCGGTAAGTATCTTGGTACCAATTTTGGGCATGACGGGGGTGCTCATCCTTCCCCACGTGTAACCAACTCCTGAACCCTCTTAAATCTCTAGTTTTATTTTCGGTGTCCGGTCTACCTTTTAAAATGGCCGGTGGCGACTCCAATTTTAATCGATTCCTTTAAAAATTATTTTGAATTAAAACCCGGTTCTTCTAGGTGACACTGGAGTGAAGGGGTAGAGATACCTCGAGGTTTTCAAAAAACGTCGCTACAATGGTATTTGTGTAATTAGGGGGCATGTATGTCACATCTTGATTTACATTCGAGTCTGAAACTTGTTTTAGCAATTTGTATCATAGTTTCTATTTTGTAGTCTGAATGTTTTCTAGAATTGTATTTTAATTCAAAACTTGGTTTATGATTTTAAATGGTTTAACAATTTATTTATTTATTTGAAACTTTAACATGGGTCGCTCTGGTGGCCCTAATGTGACTTCTTAAGATCCGTATTAACGCATAGGTAGGTCTAGGAGGTTACAGTTTCATTCTCTGAAGAGAATGCAATCATGGTAAATCATTATTTAATTGGTAACAGAACTTTGATATAATCCAAGTATATTGGTTGGACATCCTATTTTGTGAGGCTATTGGTCTCGAAGGAGGTTTTTAAAGGACCTTGTGAACTACCGCACACGAAGATTAAATCTTTGTTCTCTGTGAGAAGGATATGTGAAAAAGGTTTCAAAGGCCCACTGACTCTACTCCATTCCCTGAAGTGAATGTGAGATTATATTATGAAAAAAATAAAAGCCACATTAGAAGTTGTGGTCGTGATTGAAACCATGAATATAGACATGGAAAATATGGTAATTTTAAGGATACTTCTACCCACCGGTAGTGAGGTTATAAGGATGACAAGAGTGATAAAGATCATTCTAATGAAGTAAAATCCTTTTTATTGCCAATGCGATATTATAAACCATTGGTCTCGTACTTGTCGCACGTTGAAAAATCAACAATCATTGAATGATAAAGAGAAGAAAATAGAAGCAAATTTTGTTTGCGAAAATGACGAAGATGATATTGGTCCAACTTTATTTGGACATTGTTGATCCAACTCATTTGGACGTTGTTGATTTTCTTATAACCCTCGAAGGGAATAAATCATCTTCTAATTATTCTCATAACTTTGAAGAGAATTATTTATCTTTTTATTTATTTTGCTTTATGTTTATTTATTTTACACACATTAATTATTTACGTTTTATATTTATATTTATATATTATGATATTTATTTATTTTGTTTAACATGATTACTTGTCAAATACAATCTATGGTGACGATTTATGCTCAACATAAGCATAAGATATACTTTCTCATTTAAATGCAAGGGAATAATGTGAGTGCTATATCTCAAAGTACTGAAAATATTGATGCTCTAGAAGAGCAATAAATTCTTGAGAGAAAGCACATTATGAAAAGTGCAGAATTGCGAATATTGCAATAATTACCGCTAATGGTAATAATATCGTCACCACTAGAAGTGAAAATTTTAAGAGAGCAATATGAGTTCGCAAAATATCCCTTTGGGAATTATAGATAACATATGTTATCAATTGGCATATGAAATAAGCCAATGTGGATATAAGTTCTTGTAGCCAAAAGTTAGTGGAAAGCTCTAGAAGAGCTATATTATGCTACCAAAAGATAATTTCCATTGAAAGATCCAAAAGAGCTAAATATATTCCTATTCAAAGGAACAATTTTGATGGTTGTACTAGACATGTATGTGTGAAATTGAATCACATGTTATGGTAAACCAGAAGTTTACCAAATTCAGAAATATATATACACACATGTATATAATTGGCATGATCGGTTAGACCATTCTGATCAATAATGGTGCGGAAATTATTGAGATTTACATGCACATGTATTAAAAGAACCTGGAGTTCTCGTGGTACTTATTCTTAAAGGAATTAATTAAATTTCGTTTATTAAAGAACATGAAGTTCTTGTGTTGCTTAAAGGAATTGATTAAATTCCACTTACTAAAAGAACCTGAAGTTCTTGTGTTGTTTGTTCTCAAAGGATTTAGTTGATCTCACTTACCAAAAGAACTAGAACTTGAAGTTCTTGTACTGAAGTTGAGACTGCATGTCTTGCATATCTGAATAAAATATGGGCTCATATATCCACAAATGTGGAAAGTTTTATATGATTTTAGTAGATGCATCTACATTGTTTTATCAACTTACAACCAGAAGTTTGTGAGATTGATTCTAAAAGGACTCAGATTATGCAATTAGACTATTCGTCTTGCAAAAGCTAGTGGGTTTATATTTTAGGCTATATCAGTTGTTACAAAGCCTATTGATTATGAAAAATATAGTTTAGCAAAATTTCAATTGGATGCCTCCTCTTTAATAGCTAAACTATGAGAACAAAAGAGTTATTATTTATATGGTGTTTCCATATAGCAACACTTATACTCATCAAGCCAACAAGTTTTAATAAACTCCCCATTATGATTGGTTTTTGGTCAGAAGCCATACATTTCCCATTTTATAATTTTTGAATGTGCGATATGAATTGCTATACCACAACACACAAAATGGGTAAATAAAAAGGGTTGAGAATATATATTGAGTACGAGCCTCCTTTTATGTTTAAACTCTTAAACATTAATTGGAGAATTATTTATGAGATAATTTTTCTCAACATCAAGGGGAGAGAATAATCAGCTGGATAAAGAAGGAAAATGAATTATCATTATCTAGATCCTCGAATATGAACTAAAAGTTCATAAGATAATTCAAGTTATTGTATGTCAACTTCCAGACATATTTACTAACCTAATGAGAGTAATCAAGTCTCATATACCAGCTAAAAATACTTTAAGTTTAAATTACATTTTAGAGCGAATGGATGTAAATCATGCCTGAAGCATGATAGTTGAAATTGGTTTTAATGATCAAAATTCTCGTAAATAGAAAGTAGTATGAGATGGTAATATATTGGAGGCGAGTGCTCCTGAAGAGACCCAAGACATAACTAATTATAAAACTCTTGAAGAGTTTCAAGTACCTGAAATAAAGATTGAAATCTTGAAGAGATCTCGATGAGTTATGTCACTACGAGAATGGAACCAGAAAATAAAAAAGTTGTCGACAACGATTTTGCAAACAATTTTACATAGAATACTTCTATAGAAGTAAAGAAAGAAAATGAGGATCTTGTATAAGAATCTATAGATGTTGAAATGATTGGTCATTATAGAAAGACGCTTTGAACTTCATAGTGAAGTATTTGGACTAGTAGTCCAAACACCTAAAGGTGTAATGCAAGTAATGCACAAATAAGTAGTCGCAAATACGACTTGACTTATGATTTATGAAGAGTTTTAATTACTTCATGGTGGATGCAATTAATTTGGCAATTTTGAAATATATTACATGCGTCTAATTATTTATGGATCCTTATTTATCCTTAAAGGATTTATAATGCTAGAAGCATTTGGAAATTTTTGAAGAAATTTATTTAGACATGTCTCATTGAATATTTTGGCGCATTCGGTATAATCGCCTTAGTGAGTACTAATTGAGGAAATATTGCAAGAATGATCAGTTTTCCTTATGTATTTTATAAAAGAGTTTTGGATCGAGATTCATTATAATAATTTGAATTTCATTAAAACTCTTGAAGAGCTTCAAATTGGAAACTCGTGAACAACTTTCAAAGCATTTGATGAAAGTATTTGAGAAAAGAATCTTTAGATGTGGTTTTGTCTCGACCTAAAGATCAAGCACTTAAATATGCGTTTTTTTCTATGAATGGACATAAGTTGAAAGAATCTTAAAGAAGATTCAATATGGATAAAGCATATCTATTGTAAGATTATTGGATGTGAATAAAGACAATTATATCTTTTCTTGATCTTGAGGCACCATACATTAGTTGGTCAAGAAATATTCATGGATATACAAAGATCAACCTTTAGATCTTCAAACATTCGTTGATGCCTCCTCAAATGTCGTAGAAATAATTGTTATGCATGAGGCAAGCCAAAAATGTGTTTGGCTAAGACCATTGACCCAACATATTTAAAAGATAGGTGGATTTACTTTCACAAGATATGATACAAAGCTATCTTATGTGAAGATAATGCAAGATGTATATCTTAATTTGAAAGGTGGATACATCATGGAACATACTACTCCAAAGTTCCATCCCTCTCGATCTTTAGAAAAATAATATTCAATATTGAATTGTGAAGATTCAAAGATCTTCTGTGATGTTTTCATGAGGGGGAGTAAATACGTGTTGCACTCCTTTTCCCTTAACCGAGATTTTGTCCCAATGGGTTTTCCTGGTAAGGTTTTTAATGAGGCAACATGTTATACGTATCAAAGATTTGTGTACTCTTTTCATTCACTAAAGAATTTTTTTCCCACTGGATTTTTATCTTAGTAAGGTTTTAACGAGGCGCGTTATCTTCATAGACATCCAAGGGGGAGTGTTATAAATATTTATCTATGTGGATGTCTATCATGATTAGAACTTTATCTAAGGAGTTTGATTTATTTATTATTAGGAATATTATCTCTATTAATTAGAGTTTAATGTATTATCTACTTCTTATGCCTATAAATATATGAAGGCATTATACACAGTATTAAATTTTTTATAATAATACGAATCTCCCTCTTTCTCTCATCTCTTTATTCTTTCATACTTGTTCGTTGTTATTCATTATTTTATTCACAACACAATGGTCTTTTACATATAAAAATACATAAACAAACACTAAATCACATATGTTTAAATGACCCACTAAATCACATTTGCCTAAATTACACTCGTATAAATGACACTTATTCACTAGATTCTTTCAAGATGTTTTTTTTAATATGAGTATGTCAGTTTTATTAATAAAGGAAAAATTCAAGATGAAAATTTACAATGCAAGATCTAAATCGAGAGTCCAAAACATGGAGATCAACAGGATAATCAAAAGAGCATCATCTTGATCAGTCATGGCGACGTCAAATCCAACCCTGACAAAAAAAATAAAGAACAGAAAAGCGTGCCAAGAAGCAGAAAAACATGCTAAAAACAGGAAAAAACGTACCAAAAGATAGAAAAAAGTGTGTCATAAAGACAAATTTATTGAATTAAAAGGACTAAAAACAAAAGAACGAAGCAAATAAATAAAAAAAGGGTGATCGGCGGTCGACAACCAGCCCTAAGGCTAGTACCGCCGCCGGCCAAAAAAGAAAATTAAACAAAAAAAAAGAAGTGAAGACGACACTAAATTTTAGAGAAAAACTAACCCTAGCAGATTTGCATATAACTTAATATGTTAATTTTAAATTTCCAAGACGCCTTTTTTTCGATTAAAGGGGGAAAAGCGTCTAACACATGCCTCGTTAAAAAACCTCCCTAAACCTAACGGAGGAAAAAGAGTACATGTGTTAGAGCTACAAGAGAGTGCGAACCAAGAAAACACAAACAACACCCACCATAAACCAACGCCCCAAGATCAACCTATACCCTCCGAACCAATACGCAAACCATTATACTTATCCGCATCAAGCAAAGACAACACATTCACCGGTGGCTCCTCCCAAGTCTTCATGCACACATCATCACCCCTGATATCCTTCGCCAACCAATCCGCTACACAATTCGACTCCCGATTAACATGCTCAAAAGAAACCTCCCACCCACGATTCACAACATCCGCAATTGCTATTACAAGGGCGTTATCTGTGCGTTCCGTGGAATCGCGCCGAACAAGGCCAATCGCCTCGCGACAATCCGATTCGATGATGATCTTCCGAAACCCAAGACTCCAACCACGAAGCAACCCTTCCAAGATCGCCCAAAGCTCCGCAATTAAAGCCGAACAACATCCAATTTGGCGAGCAAAGCCAATCAACCAATCACCCGTATCCGTACGGCAAATCCCCCCTAGCGATGCCTCGCCCGTCAAATTATTCACGGCACCGTCAACGTTTATTTTCACCCACTCACTCGGCGGGCACTTCCACCGGTTTTCCCGTGAATTCACACGAACCATGGTATTCCCAACCCCAACGGTTGTCCCATTCGCACCTTTAACTTCCTCCAAATACCGCAAGCTCGCAAAACGCAAGTCTTCCTTTTCAACAAACTCTGGATCGAACAGCTTATTGTTTCTCCTCAACCACAATTTCCAACAGATGATCGGGAACAAAACATGCCAATCCCGGCCATTTGCATCACCCGTACCCCTTCCCGTAACGTTCACTGCTACCCAATCATCAAGATTTAAACTGAAAAAACTGCTGCTTTCACACAAAAAAGTCTGCCACACCCCTCGCGCGACGCTGCAATCACGAAGCACATGGAGCACATCTTCGACACCATTACCAAAAACCCCACAACGATCGTCATCCGTCATATGGCGCCGCACCCTTTCCAAGACGCCTTTTCATACTCAAAAATTCTGCCAAATATCATTTTAGAAACTTTTATTTTTCTCCTTAACTCTTATGCCTCGGTATGGGGCGTGATAATTGTATTGTAGCCTATACATTCAAATTATGTTGTTTTTAAAAGTATAAGTTGTAATTTTAAAAATATTTATTTTTTAAAATTAAAAATAATTATATTTAAGTGCATTTGAATACACCACCTTTTAAATGTCATAACAACATCTGTGACAATTGAGTTAATAGTTGATTTTATTAAACAATTTATTTCAATGTATGTTAAGATATATGTGTATCACATTGTGATTAATAATCCATCTAATGGTTTGTCTACAGATCATCATTTCTGTTTAGACTCATCAATTAAAAGCAGTCTCTATCTATCTGTTGGTCAAACAAATGCTTAAGTTTTGGTCCTGCAACTACATTTTTTTTACTTATTTTTATCAAAGTTGATTAGGATTTTCATATTACATTACCAATGGTTTTGGTTCCATCCATGTTGAAACAGTTTTGATTCATGGCAATTAAAAGATGATAAAAAGCATGAACATGGACGGTGAACTATAATAATATAAACAAGGCTTTAAGCTTTTTATTCATACACAGGTAAGCTTAAGCTACATATTCAATAGTACAAGTGAGCTCCTTGTCACGGACTTAATTCTTCAAGCTCGAATCCGTGCGGCACTAGCAATCTCGGCACGATGCTAGTAAGCCTTAAAGTCGCAACGCTATGGCAAAACGAAGGAGCAAGAGTGTTTACAAGGAAATGACCTTGTATTGCACAACGGAAGCTTTACAAAGGATGCTTTACAAAAGGACTTCTTGGATGGATTACAAATGAGCTAGGCAAGCCTATTTATAGCCTCCAACCTCCCTAATGGACGGTGGAGATTTATTTGATCCAACGGTTAGGATCTTGCCTCCTAAAATATCTAAGATGCCTAGATATTTCTAGAGAACTCCATGCTTATCTATATACATCTCTAATATTCTAGAGTACTCCTATAGTTCTATACATATCTATAGGTTTCTAGAGTATTCCGGAGATGTCTTGACTTGTCTCAAGCCTTCCCGACTTGTCCCGAGCCTTCTAGGTTCCTCCGGGTGAGCCTAGATGGTTGTGGAAGCCTCTAGAACCCCTCGGAATAGTGTGGAGACGTTTGGGGCTCTCTGGGTCGTTCTAGAACCTTCTCTGGACCAACCTTGGTCTTAAAAGGCTTATAACTTCTCATTTTCTCCAAGTTGGCCCGTGAGCACTTAGGTGGTGCACCTTGGGCGCGCGCAGCGCACCTAGGTGGGGTTGTTCGGGCGCGTAATGCGCACCTCGGTGCTGCTCGGTGCACCCTGGCGGGTGTGCCTCTCGGTTGGCTGGGTCGCGACCAGGCGGGGCGTGACATCCTCCCCCACCCGATCTCGCGACGCCCTCGTCGCGTCTTCGTGGAACAGGGGTGTTGCTGGAGCTCTTCCCTCGTCTCCTAGCTCGCCTTGCCTTTGCCCTCGACTTGTCGGCATTGTTGGAAGACCTTTCCCTCGAACCATGACCCTCGGTGGTCTTTGTAGCGATGTTCTCCCCTTGAACATGCTTGGTGGCCTTCCTAGACGCGGTCACCCCTTTGTTTTTATCTAGTCCCTTGGACGGCTTGGCCCTACGGACGGCCTTGTTGAGCTGAAGTGCTGAGAGTACTCCTGACCCTCGCTTGGTGGCCCTCATCGTTGGAACCACACACGATGGTGCACCCTCGGTGATGCATAGACTGTTGGCAAACGGCATCGGAATTGCCTTGGCTTTTTCAAAGAACTCGAGCCCTAGGATGATCGGGTAGTCGTCTAACGGCACAATCGAGAAGTCCATGCGGCCTGACCATGTCCCAATGCTGGTCTTGACTCCTCGAACGAACCCATGGATAGGTTGAGCGGCAGAATTTACGGCCTTGACGGATCCTCCCCCTTTCACGATGCTAAAACCAAGCCTCTTTGCTTCCTCTAAAGAGACAAAGTTATGGGACGCACCTGTGTCGAGCATAGCCCTCGATGCTTTTCCATTGATGGTGACGTCAACGAATAGCAATCCCTTGGCTTGGGTCTTTGGGGCGGACTGGATTCCATTCAAGAGTTGTAGCGATCCCATTTGTGCACCTTGGCCCCCTTCAGCATCACTACCTTCGTCGGCATCACTTTTCTCTTGATGCTTGGCTAGGATTGCACTAAGGGCTCGGCGTTGTGGGCACTCCCGAACCCAATGGTCGCCATCACAGATGTAGCAACTACTAGGCGGTGATCTCTTGGCACCTTGAGAGTCTTTAGGCCTACCTCGGTCCTTGTCCCTCCATGAGGACGAGCCTTTGTGCTTCTGTGTGTCCTCGTCCTTGTGACTCTCCTTACGTGGGCTCCTATCTCTTCCACCATTGAAGTGGCCACTCTTCTTGTCCCTCGACTCGTTGTTGGACTCCTTGGGGATGGGATAGTCAATGAGGCTCTCGGCCACGGCGATGGCATCGGCAAGGTTTTGTACCCCACGACGCCTTAACTCGGTCTTGGCCCATGGTTGGAGTCCATCGGTGAAGTTGAAGAGTGAGTCCTTCTCTGAGAGATCGGGGATCTCGAGCACCAAGCTTGTGAACTCCTTGACATAGTCTTGGATGTTCCCCGATTGCTTGAGCCTTCGCAATCGTGCCCTTGCTTCATCCTCGGCATTCTCGGGATAGAATTGCTTCTTAAGTTCTTTCTTAAAATCACTGAAGGTAGAGATGGTGCACGTACCTCGCTCGACATCGAGACGCCTTCTCCTCCACCAAAGCATGGCGGTGTCGGTGAGGTATAAGGTTGCGGTCTGGATCTTGGAGGCATCCTCCCTGATGCCAACGGCTTCTAGGTATTGCTCCAAGCCATACAAGAAGTTGTCGACTTCTTTGGCGTTGCGTGTCCCTGAGAAAGTTTGAGGCTTGGGCACCTCGACCCTTCTAGCCTCCACGGTGGTGCTTGGCCCGGCTGCCATAGCACGTTTGCACAAGGCAAGGTCGCCTTGCAATGCTTCTAGTTGATCATACATGTTGGTAAGTTCACGTTGGAAAGACTCACGTACCTTGGTGAGCTCTCCCAAGAGTGCGTCGCGTACTTCACCCATTTCCGCGCGCAGGGACTCCTCTAGCTTGATCTTCATTGCCCTTACGGCGGTGTGGATCTCGGCATCCTCTACCTCAAGGCCTTCAATCCGCTCATGAAGGTCGTCCACCTGGGCACCCATGCTTGATACGCCTTCCTCAACGCGAGTCAAGCGGGACTCCAAGCTAGAGAGTAGGTCTTTGGACTTGGCACGAGGCCTTGTCTCGGCAGGGTCAGCCCTTACTTCTTGTCCACCTTGGTCTAGTCGCACTAGGATCAGCCACCTCCTCTCGCCCTCGTTGTTGTTCTTGGGTGACTTCTGCCTCGGTTGAGCTAGCCACTTGAACTTTGCCTGACTTCACCATATCCCGGGTCTCGAAACACGCTCTGATACCAACTGTCACGGACTTAATTCTTCAAGCTCGAATCCGTGCGGCACTAGCAATCTCGGCACGATGCTAGTAAGCCTTAAAGTCGCAACGCTATGGCAAAACGAAGGAGCAAGAGTGTTTACAAGGAAATGACCTTGTATTGCACAACGGAAGCTTTACAAAGGATGCTTTACAAAAGGACTTCTTGGATGGATTACAAATGAGTTAGGCAAGCCTATTTATAGCCTCCAACCTCCCTAATGGACGGTGGAGATTTATTTGATCCAACGGTTAGGATCTTGCCTCCTAAAATATCTAAGATGCCTAGATATTTCTAGAGAACTCCATGCTTATCTATATACATCTCTAATATTCTAGAGTACTCCTATAGTTCTATACATATCTATAGGTTTCTAGAGTATTCCGGAGATGTCTTGACTTGTCTCAAGCCTTCCCGACTTGTCCCGAGCCTTCTAGGTTCCTCCGGGTGAGCCTAGATGGTTGTGGAAGCCTCTGGAACCCCTCGGAATAGGGTGGAGACGTTTGGGGCTCTCTGGGTCGTTCTAGAACCTTCTCTGGACCAACCTTGGTCTTAAAAGGCTTATAACTTCTCATTTTCTCCAAGTTGGCCCGTGAGCACTTAGGTGGTGCACCTTGGGCGCGCGCAGCGCACCTAGGTGGGGATGTTCGGGCGCGCACTGCGCACCTCGGTGGCACACCTCGGTGCTACTCGGTGCACCCTGGCGGGTGTGCCTCTCGGTTGGCTGGGTCGCGACCAGGCGGGGCGTGACATCCTGCACTCGTATATCAGTTTTCGAGTCCCCCGAATTTCCACTTCAAGGAAGTGTATAAGCTGCAAAGCAAACAGTTATAATGTGAGAAATTGGAAGGAATGGAGCAATGGTAAATAATGACTCACGTCCGCATTTGTAACCGACGGGACGGTTGGCGAAGTTGCAGCGTTTAGGGATGGTTATGGCGTTCTCGAGCTTAATTCCGGATGCTTTAGCGGTGTTGGAGAGCAAAACGGCGCAGAGACAGCTCGGATTTTGGCCTCGGCACATGGGGCTAGCTTCATTGCCTCATTATCAGGGGATGATTTCCCACATTCTCCTGCTGCATCAACATTTCCTATCTCCAAAATGCTAACCAGCACAATCAATCCCATGACACACATAAGTTTCAATGCAGCTACCATTTTTCTTTTATCTGAACAAATCCTACAACCTGACCCTGAAATCTGAATGCAGATCGCCCATTCGGGACGGGTATTTATACTGAAACTTCAGCATGAAATGGAAGGCACTAACGGTATAATGGAGGTAGCACTATAAAAAGAGACAATTTTATAATGGTAGCACTTTGATTTAAAACACTCCTTTTTTTAGTTCTGTCATATATCAAAGTGTGTCAATCATCTCAACGGCTCTGTAAAACCGTCGAAAACTTGCCATTTAGCCACTTCATCCTGTCTCAATCCTCTCGAGCCCAACATTTAAAAAACTTTAAAATCAACGGAGTCGCTATCAATTTTTTTTAAAAAAAAGTGTGATTTGATGACTTTAAAGCGGGTTTATTTTAATAAAACTTTTTATTTATTAAAATACCGATTCCGGTCTGCGAAAACTAAAAAACATGTTCGGGGGTCGATTACGGGTAGGGAAGGGTTAGCACCCCACAACGCCCAAAATTGGTACCTAATTGATTTCAAAAACGTTTTCAAAATTAGAATTTGCAAGTTCACGAAGTTTCAATTTTATTTGTCCATTTATTAATATGATTCTATTTTAACGGTCTCATCATTCGAAAATGAACTCCAATCACCGCCAACATTCCTGGCGCTTACCCTTCATTTCCTTTTGATAAGACACTGCATTTATTAAGTTTCACTTTTTAAAATAAACAAACAACAAAGGGTTTAGTGGGTTAAAGCTTTTAATTATTCTAAGTCAATAATTATAAACCTAAAACGTCATCTAGGTTAATTTTACCTATTAAAGTTAAAATGTGATTAGTGTATCTTATGAACATTAAATATGAGAAAAACTTTATTTACCATATTTACAAGGCTCTAGCTAGGGTAATTAAGAATCTAACGCTAAAGGCTCTATTAAACCTAATTATTAAATACAACGACAACTTTTAGTCTTAGGTTTTTTTTATCGGAAGATCTAATTAAAAACAAGAATCAAAATTAAACATACATATTTACAAGATCTAATGGCATTTAATAAAACAATGAAGCACACTAACTTGCTTCAGTAGTTAAAGGAACGGTTGTTGTTCCTAGAGTTCACAGGTTCGAACACCACTAGCTGCAGCAGGGTGAACAGAATTTTAAAAAAAAAAACAAGAAAAATCTTATGTGCAAGTTATAGTTTAAACAAAATTTACAAGAGATGGGAAGATCAAATTGCATTAGAACTTTGAAAAGCCAAATTAGAAAAGAGGATTAAAGTATTTGAGAATTAAAAGGTTATGAAGATGATGAAGAAATAGGTTAAAAAAACAAATTGCTTGCCTTCTTATTCCAAAATTTCGAACCAAATGCTGTTGATTTTATACTGCTTTTATAGACTTTTCTCAATGAACTTTTTTGGGTATTTGTGGTGGATTTCTTGAATTTTTTTGGTGTTTCTTTGTGTCATGAACAAAAGAATTAGGCACTATTTATAAGGTTTTGGGGAGTGAGATTCAAGGCAATTTAGAGATAAAATCTTTAAATTTTTATCCTAAAAATCATCCATCTGATATCAATAGCATTGACCCGTTGAGAATTGAGCAAAATTTTATCCAAATTGGCTCGAATTTTAGGATTTTTGCCCTAAGATTAAATTAAGTTCGAACCCTTTTCTCCCCAAATCGGCGAGCTATCGGCCCCGGCAAGAGACGAGGTCGGCAGCAACGGAACCGGTCAGTCGAGGCGAGTCAGCTGGCACCCTTCACGGCGGCCGCAGTGACCCAGGGTCAGCGGGAAAAGGCCGACAGTCGGCCTAGCCACCGTTTCGAATTAGGGATTTGGGACACCAGCTTCGTGTGCGTGGCGGCGCGGGCTAGTACCCACTTCTCCTATTTTTGCTTGATCCAATCTGGTCCCTTAATCCTTAATGCCCTAGATCTAACGATCTACATTAAGCTTGAAAAAAAAATAAAGATAAATGAGTTAGCTTGGGCCTTTTTTTAAAAAAAAAACTAAAACTATGTTCTTACTTATTTAATTTTGGAGTGAACTTTATTTTAAATAGATTTATTATAAGACACCTTATTTAATTCAAATAATTCTTTTTATTATTATTTTTTTTGCATTTTTTTGGAATTTAATAATAATAATAATAATAATAATAATAATAATAATAATAATAATAATTGAAAATCTAGTAATAACACATCCCCTAATCTAGAACTCTGCCAACAACAACTCAGTACAGTGCTTGCCTTGCCCCAATCAAACTACCTTTTCTACGTGGCAACGTGTAATCAACTACTCTCATCTTTATTAACACTCTCATTAGGACATTACAAGAGTTACATTCAACGTTACCTATTACTGTAAATGATAAATGGACTTAAGCATTGTTGAGAGTTGCTGCCACAAATCTGACACTGATTTCGATTAATCGATAATTTTGGATCCTCAATTGTCGATTTTAAACCGTATCAATCAAACTGGATAACTGATTAATTGGTTAATCGAAATGTTCGGTTCGAATAATTTCTTTTTTACTTTGCTTGCAAAAAATATTAAATATAATAACATGATAGAAAAAGGTATATAAATTGTAAAACTTACATTATATCAATATATATTTCAAAAAATTGACTTCATCATATGACATGAGTAAGGTATTTTTTCAGGCAATTAACAAAGAAATGGATACGGAGAAGCGGCTGGACCAAGGCGGCAGAAGACCAACGGATCATACGGAGAAGCGGCTGGATCAAGGCGGTAGTGGATGGAAGAAGGTGGAAGATGACCGACGGAGAAGTGGACGGAACAAGGAGGCAATTGTCCGACGGAAAAGAGGCTGGAACAAGGCTGCAGACGGCGGGAAAGGTCTATACAGAAGGGAGGGTTTTGCTGTGTATGTCAACTTTGTCAGTAAAAGAATCCAATGAAGAACCTTATGGGAAGCTTTTGCTAGCTATGGGAGAGTGGTAGATGTTTACATTGCCTACCACCATAGGAGATATGTCCATAGGAACTTCACCTTCGCTTTCGTAAGATTCTCGAGTTGTGAAGAGGCGGCACGGGCAGTGGAGATAGCTAACAACCGGAGAATGGACGGGTTTTCAATCAGGGTTATGAAAGCTAAGGAGGTGAGAAGGGAGTCTACACTGGAAATTCAAAGGGACATTAAACAGAAGGTAAATCCGAGGGAAGGACCACAGACAGGTAGGTTGTTGGACGGCAGATCGTTTAAAGAAGTTTTGATGACTAAGAATCTGAATGCCAAGGTCCAAGATAAAGAAGCAAAGGAAGACGTTGACAAGGCTGGTTATTACCCTGTATGCGATCCTTTCTGTTTTAGCATCCCAAAGAAGGAACTGAGCTGGTTGGTAAAGGCCATGGCGGGTCAGCTCAAAGGCATGTACGATGCCAAATTAGTCGAAGAGGCGCTCCGATCCGAGGGTTTTAAAATCAGAATTGCTACATGGTCGGGGCCTTTCGTGATTATTATGTTTAAAGAGGAAGAGCAAATTCAAATTTTTAAGGATCTCAAAAGTTCATTGCTTGAAAGTTGGTTTGAGGATTTCGATTCAGTGGATAGGTCCAGAGAAGGAAGAAAGTTAAAAGTGTGGGTCTCCTTGGAAAACTTCCTCTTAGAAGCTTGGAATGAGGAGGTTTTCAGATCGATTGCGAATAGGTGGGGAGTGCTGATTAAGATTGATGAAGAAACCTCCTCGAAGATCCAACTCGATGTGGCCAGATTACTGATCGGAGTTAGCTATCCGATGGATATACCGCCGCAGGCAGAGATTTTTGTTAACGGACACAGATCGGTGTGCAGAATTTCAGTTTCCGAATTCGAAGACGAAAGGTGTTGGATAAATGGTTCCCCGGTGTGGAAGAGCAACTGTTTTCCGGTGGACCAGTCCGCCGGCGGGTCACCAAGAGTTTGGGAGGTGGACGAGGTGTCCGGTGAGTTTCCCAATGATATGGATAACATGCACATTAATGGCGCCGTTAAAGAGTTGGATCCTCAAGGAGAAGATTCTAGTGGCAGGTTTATAGTTAGCAAACAGACAGAGGTGTCGGGCCCCAGTGTTGTGGCGGCGGAAACGTGCGTTATTGGTGAAAAGAAACGGAAGGGAGTGCAAACACCTGCTGGGCCAGTTGGATTATATGAGGTCCCTGTTGAGTTGGCCCAAGAAACGCCAAGTGGGTCTACAGGGTCCAGTACCCCTGTGGCCCCGGTTTTGGACGCTGAAACGGGGTGTTCAAAATTAAGCCCACCCTCTTGAGGAGCTTAAGACCACCCTCAATTAGTTCAGTCAAAGTCAAGGCGATACCAACGACATCCACCGTTGCCAAATTCAACGCTAACTACACAAATAAAGACAGGGAGCTAAGTAATAGCGCCGGTCCCGACGAGGCCCAATCTGAGAACCAAACGGCGCCGACTGCTATGGAAATTTTGGAGGTTTGCAAGGTGGTGGGTCTCAGTTTTGCGGCGGACGACGGTCAGGTACGCAAGCAATTAGAAGAGCTTGGAGGGGGTGGCCCTAGATAACCACTAATAGGATCTTGGCTCTTTTTTCAGTGTTTCTCTGCTGGTTTTTATGAATCTCCAGAATTTATTCCTAACCTGGAACATTCGTGGTATTGGAAAGGCCGAAAAAAAAAAGAAATCGGTAAGAAGGGTAATTAGCAATGTCAAACCTGTATGCATTTTTCTGCAAGAGACAAAGTGTAGCTATCCGATGGATTCTATGGTACGAGATCTACGCGGTTCCACGACGAAATTCGAGATTAAGTGCTTACCAGCAACGGGGCTTTCTGGTGGTTTGTGCTCTTTGTGGAATACTGATGTTTTTTAGTGTGTTTCTACTGTAGTATGTGAGGGAGCAGTAAAGTGTATTGGCAAATTCAGAAATTTCAACACAACAGTGGGGATTATTAACGTATATGCTCCTAATGACAGTGTGTGTAGAAGGGAATTTTTCGAAGGATTGCGGCACTGGATCACTGCCAATTCGATTCCAGTCATTATCGGTGGAGATTTCAATATTGTTCGCAATCAAGAAGAAAGCACGGGAGTTAGCTTGAAAAAAAAAAGATATGGATTGTTTCTTCGGCTTTATAAACGACTTGGGGTTAATCGACTTGCCATGAGCGGGAGGGAAATACACCTGGTCTAGCCTTCGCCAAACCCCTTCGTGTAGCAGACTCGACCGCTTCCTCATGTCGCCAGAGTGTTTTGGTTTTTGGCCCAACCTATTCCAACGGGTGCTCCCCAGGGGGTTATCTGACCACAACCCAGTGGTCCTTTCCATCGATAAAGCGAACTGGGGCCCCAAGTACTTTAAGTGGTTCGATTATTGGAACGAAGAGAAATCGTTGGTCGAGTTGATACAAAGAACATGCACGGCATCTGCAGGGGGCTGACATTATGAAGACTTTACGTGTTTGCAAGGCCAAAACAAAGGATTGGGTGCGGGATTTCCGAAAACAGAATGCGGATTCAGCAGCCCAAATCGAATTGAAATGCAACGACCTTGAGTTGAAGATTTGCAACGGTAGTCAACAGCCTGGTGAGTGGCAAGAATTGCGGGATCTTAGAGCTAGCCTCTGGAAAGCTGAGAGGAGAGAAGAGTGGGAATGGAGACAAAGGTCGAGAACCAATTGGTTCTTACAAGGTGACAAAAATACAAGATATTTTCACCTGGTGGCTTCTTCTAGAAGGAGAATAAATCATGTGGAAAAAATCAGAGTGGGGGATGATATATTTTTCGATCCTCCCCAGGTGAAATAAGTAGTGGAAAATTATTTCAAGGTGGCCTATTCCGCATCAAAAACTATCCCTGTCAAGGAACTAAACTGCAACTTGAGATCAATCAGCAACGTCGCTGCTGCCTCCTTGGAGAATATTTTTTCAGAGGATGAGGTTTTTTCCGCTCTGAAATCGATCGAAAGCTCGAAAGCCCCTAGACCAGACGGGTTTAATGCGGGTTTCCTCAAAAAATTCTGGTTGCATCTGAAAGCTCGGATCTTACAATTGTTCGAGGAATTCTTCAACAACAAGGTGATGGACACTTCTTTTAACCACTCTTTTATCGTCCTAATTCCGAAAAAAGAGTCGCCCGCCTCGATCGAAGATTATCGACCTATTAGTCTGGTTGGGGTAATCTACAAACTTCTTGCGAAGGTGTTAGCACAGCGGCTAAAGAGTGTCATGGACGAGGTAATTGGACAAACGCAGTTTGCTTTCTGTCCAAGAAGACAAATGCTTGATTGCGCCCTTATCTCGAACGAGGTGATCGACTTCCTGGAAAAAAAAGGACACAGTGGGCTTGTTTTCAAAGCAGATTTTCAAAGGGCTTATGATAGTGTTGACTGGGAGTTTCTGTTTTTTGTTATGGAAAAAATGGGTTTCGGCCATAGATGGATCGGGTGGATTCGAAATTGCATTTCTACAGCGTCAATCTTGATCTTAGTCAATGGTTCGCCTACAGACAATTTTCGGATCAAGAGGGGCCTGAGGCAAGGCTGCCCTTTGTCACCACTCATGTTCAACTTAGTAGCGGAGGCTCTAAATTGTCTTTTGCAGAAAGGGGTGGAGAATGGTTTGTTCCAAGCTGTTTACGTAGGAAACTCAGTGAGAATTTCGCATCTGCAATACGCAGATGATCTAATCATTTTCTCAGGGGCGAGTGGGGCTGAAATTAAAAAGATTGTGTACCTTCTTAGAGTTTTCGAGCTTGCCTCCGGGCTGAAACTGAATGCGCAGAAGTCAAAGCTGTTGGGCATCAATGTTGAGGATAAAGTAGTGGAGAGTTGGGCGCGATCTATTGGCTGCAAAAAGGAGATCTTCCCCACGACATATCTTGGCATCCCTCTAGGTTTCAAAAAAAATAACGTTAACCTATGGGAACCAGTAATGTCTAAGGTCAAGGCGAGACTTGCTGGGTGGAAATCTAAGAATCTCTCGTTTGGTGGACGAGTCACGCTAGTAAGATCAGTACTTTTGAGTCAGCCGATTTTTTTCATGTCGCTTTTTTATATGCCCCGAAAAGTGAGCAATCAATTGTCAAGTTTAATTGCTAAGTTTCTATGGGGAGGGGTAGACAAAAACTCAATACACTGGGTGAGATGGGAAGTATTGTGTTTACCCAAATGTTTAGGCGGGCTAGGCTTGATTGATCTAAAACTGAAGAACCAAGCATTACTCCTAAAGTGGTTATGGCGTTATGGGTCAGAGTCGGATAGCCTATGGAAGGAGGTAATAGTGGCGAGGTATGAGAAAGACAGACCATTCTTCTTCCCGACAAACTTAAAGTCGACAAAGAAATTGATCATCTGGAAAAGTATCTCCTCAGCCTATCCAGAAAGTATTCTCGAGTTCAGAAATCAGATTAGAATTGTGGTTGGGGATGGCAAGTCAGTAAGTTTTTGGCGCGACATTGGTTAGGCGATCGACCTTTGTGTCTAAGGTTCCCCAGGATCCATGCGCTTTCCGCAAATAAAGAGGGCAGCATCAGAGACTTTGGTGTTCCGGTTAATGGTAGATGGCTATGGGACATCAAACTTCGAAGGCAAGTGTTTGACTGGGAAAAGGAGGAATGGAAGGCATTGCTGGCTTGTATTCATGGCTTCAAATCTAACCCAGAGGTGGCGGATAACATCAGATGGGCCGCAGATTCGAGTGGTTTATATTCCACAAAATCGTGGTGCAAGGTTAGTAGAGGGCCTTGTGCAGATGAGAAAGTATTGTGGGGTACGGTTTGGAAGAGCAAAGCTCCCCCGAAGGTCATATTGTTCGTTTGGAAGTTGGTAGAGGGTCGATTGCCCACTATCGTAGAGCTTCAGAAAAGAGGGTGTATTCCCCAATCCTCCCCGATATGTCAGTTGTGTGATCACGCTCCAGAGACTACTGAGCATATCCTCTCCCGATGTTTGAAGGTATAGGAGGTTTGGCAGTCATGGTTTCACATTTGGAACATTAACGTTGTCTTGCCAAAGAATTTTTCTGTTTTTATTATGGTTTGGAAGGTGTCAATTCCATCTGGATTTCAGCCGCAGATTTGGAACCTTGGTTTATTTAGCTTCGTTTGGAGTATCTGGCTAGCCCGCAATGAGACAATTTTTAGAAAGAAGAAGTTCATAGTTAACGATGTGTTCCAGATGGCGATTCTTAGACTCGGATGGTGGTGTAAAGCGTTATGGCCTGAGGAGGTGGGCGATTTAAACAGTGTGCTGAACTGCCCATACAGGTTCAAGGCGTTAGCCAAATCCAAATCAAATGCAATTCCTGGGCGATGGATTCCTCCGTCCGATGGTTTCTTGAAATTCAATACGGATGGTGCAGTGGAAGGCAGTCTCGGCAATGCAGGCATTGGGGGCGTGCTTCGCAATTCGAATGGTGAGGTGTTGATTACTTTCTCTTGCAGGGCGGGGGTCCTCGACGCTACCTCTACTGAAATTATTGCGATTTGCGAAGCCATTAGGCTCTTTAAATCGTCCAAATGGGGGAAGTCATCGAAGCTCATCGTTGAATCTGACAGCCTGATAGGCGTTCAGTGGATCAACAACCCTTGCACATGTCCAGCTCCTTTCAAAGGTATGGTAGCGTCTTGTCGGGTTTTGGCACAAGGGGTGGACTGGAGGCTGCAATTCGCTCCTAGAGAAGGGAATGTTTATGTCGATGCTCTTGCTAAAAAAGGTATTGGTAGAAGTGCGGACGCAATTAATTTCTACACTTAGTCACTGTTGGAGGAGAAGTACGAGTGTTGAGTCTGTTGTTTCTTAGAGATTATGATTGTGGGGAATGGTGATATGTTTGTATGGCTGCCCCTGCTTCTTTGTGGTGTATTTTCATTGTTTGGTTGTGGGAGAGTCGTGTTTATGGCAGGAAGAAGTTAGCAACTCAGGCACGGTAAAGCTGGTTCTACTGATGAGCTGCAGACCTTCCCGGTTGTGGCGTAGAGCGACTTGGTCTCAAGTAGGAGGTTCGGAGGTCCAGTATTAGTTGTGTCCCCTGGTGAGCAGCAATGATTAGGCAAAGTTGCAGGCGTCATTTGGTGCAAGTGGAACTCAGTTTTTGCTCCCTGAGCAGAACATGACAATTATAGTCCTTGATAGCTACATCATGGATGGAGTCTCTTCGTGTTTTCTTATTTTGTTTTACATCGAGTGTGGATATAAGTTGTTGTTGAGGTGTATGAACCAAGATGTGTCTGGAGTCGTGTAAACACGGGTTTATTGCACTCTTTTTCCTTTATGTAGGATTAGAGAGGTTTTTTAACGAGGCATAAACCCGTGCTTTCCTATCTAATCACTAATAAAATTATTAGCTTTCAAAAAAAAAACTTCATAAAAATCTAACAACCATAACATTTAATAAAAACAATCAATAGATATCGTACACCAACATCATCCAATGAAAAATCATAAGGAAATCAACAATTTCACTTCTCACTCTCAAGACCAATGTAAATAAGCAATATTAATGTATTATATATTTTTTATTTTTTATTAATAATATATTTTCTTTTTATTATATATTATATAACTAGTTGCACCGGTTAACCGGTATTTTTCAAAAGCGTGAACCATAATCGAACCGTAATAAGTTTCTAAAAAATAACTCATAACGAAACTGAATTTTTTGGTTTGGTTAACCGAAATTTCGGATCGATTTTTTCAGTTTTCAGATACAATTTCAATTTGTCGAATTTTTTTGCATAGACCTACTCACACATGAATCGTAAAACGAACACGTAAGATATACTAAAAAGAAAGATTATTTTTGAAGTTTTAGACCAGTGGCAGATAGCTTGGCATTTTCTATTCTAAATTGGATCCATAGAATGTTGAGGCATGAATTATTTATCATTTACAATAAGCGGGGTAAAATAAAATTGGGTCATGGTCAGGTGAGGGCTCTTTCTCTGAAACTGGATTCAATTTCGGTAAGCTCACTGCCTCTTTCGAAGGTACAAAAGATACCGATGCATGTCCATGTGAAAACTCAACAATATCGTTGAATGCTGCTGCTGCTGAGCTTTGGATTTTGGCAATTGAAATACCCCCCAAAACAAACAATAACCCCCCTATTTTTCAACGTTGTCAGATTTGCACGTGTTGCCTGCCTCTTGGGTCCCCTCCTTTGAATTGCTTAATGTTCATACAGTTTTGGTGCCCAAATCCCATCTTTCATAGCTTTTGCCCTGTTTCGCTGCACTTAGCTATGGGAATGGTCACGGGCCAATCCCATAGTGAAAACCATATCCCCCCGCGCACACACACACCTTTGCTTTTGACTGCCTCATGATTAGGGGTGTGAAAAAGTGACCCGACCTGGTAACCTGCCTGAAACCCGATCGAGTCAGAACCTGGTTTAACCCGAGAATTTAAAGACCGAACCTGACCTGCACCCGACCGAAACGAACCCGAACCCGAATTTGACCTGTAACTGTAGAAACTGAACTCGAACTGCACCCGACCGAAGTGAACCCGAACTCGAATTTGACCTGTTACTGTAGTAACCGAACCCGACCTGCACCCGACCGAAACGAACCCGAACCCGAACCCGAGACTAACCTGCCAGATAACCGATTTAACCCGACCTGTTTGGACCCGACCTGTTTTGAAACCGACCTGTTTTGAACTCGACCTGTTTTGAACCTGAACTGTTATTGACCTGAACTGTTATTGACCTGAACTGTTCTTGACCTGAACTGATATTGACCTGAACTGATATTGACCTGAACTGATATTAACCTGAACTAATACTATTATTTGATTTGCTGATAATGATAATTATCTGACATTTGAAGAAGTTATATTTAATGAATATAAAATAATGTCAAGTATTGATAAATTTTAAAATTAATAATAATGTTAAGTATTAATAAATTAACTAACTTAACTTCAATTAAAAGATAAATTGAATTAATAATAATGTCTAAGTATTAATAAATTGTCTTTCTAATTAACTTAACTTTTATTTTAAAATAACTTCAAAGATAAATTATTATACTTAATTAATTTAAGTGGAATGAATAACCATTATTAAATTAAATTTTTATACTTAGTTAAATTAAGTTAAATGAATAAAGATTATTAAATTAAATTTGTATTCTTAATTAAGATAAGATGACTTAAATTTTTTATTATATGAATAAATTAATGCTAATTTAACTTAAGATTAAAAATAAGTTTAATTAACTTGCATTCATTTTAAGTTAAATAATTAAACATTATTAAATCAAATTGTCTTTCTATTTAACTTAACTTTTATTTTAAAGTAACTTCAAAGATAAATTATTATACTTAATTTACTTAAGTTGAATGAATAACCATTATTAAATTAAATTTTTATACTTAATTAAATTTAGTTAAATGAATAAAGATTATTAAACTAAATCTGTATACTTAATTAACATAAGATGACTAAATTTTTTTATTAACTTAACATACTTAAATGACTTAATTAAGTTAAGTTGTTTAAAACATTATAATTAACAGTGAATATATAAAAACTTACATAACTTTTACAAGAACTTAAATGTCTTAATTAAGTTATGTCGTTTAAATCATTATAATAAGCCTAATGAACTTACAAAATAAGGTTAAACTTTGGAGAGAATAATGTTTGAGTTTAACTTTGGATGGAATTATGGTTTAAACCCTAAAAACCCTAAGCCCTAAACATGAATCCCTAAAAATAAAAACCCTAATCCACCAATATATATATAAATATAATACATGTAAGTTATGGTTTAGGGTTTAAACCCTAAAGCCTAATCTTTAATATATAACTCATAGTCCTTAATCCTAGATCAGGGGTTTAGTGCTTAGGGTTAATTACTTATGCTTTAGGGTTTAATGCTTAGGGTCGATAATTGTCCAAGGTCAAACTGGTCAAAGTCAACTGTTCAAGGTCAACTCAGGTCAAAGTCAACTCCGGTCAAACAGGTCAAAGGTCAAACTAGTCAACAATTCAGATCTGGTCAAGGTCAACAAGTCAAACGGTTCGGTTCAAGACTTATGGTTCAGTTCGGTTTGGTCCAAGTTTCACTGATCCGGTTCGGTTCAATTGGATCACAAGACCGGTTCGGTCTAAGAACATATTCGGTTCATCCACCAAGGTCCGGTTCACCATTTGGGCTCTTATCCGAAATTGGTTCCACTTTTACAACAAGCCATTTATTGAATTTTGATCAACACTCACAGCTGGGCTCTCCCAAGCCACATTAACATACACAGAAGCCCAACACTCGCATAACTCAACCCATGATGTTTTTTCAACTGATATGGTTTAGGGTTTTCAGCACCTAAAACGGTGGCGACGCAGATGCACGAACGGCGGCGGTGCAACCTCGTCGGAAAAGACGCGACGTCGGCAGCGGCACAACCAAACGACGGCGACATCTTCACACTCAATCTTTCACACCACAACAGCGGCGGAGACTCAAAACGGCGGCGGCAATAGTCTGACGGCAGCGATGGCACAACCGTGACAAGGACGGCAGCGACGGCACAACCGTGACAAGGACGGCAGCACTCATTTAAACATGCGAAAGCAACTGCAACGATCATTCCGGCCAACAACACGAAATCAAAACAAAATCCACAACTCAAAACCATAATTTAAAACCAAAACTCGAATTTCAAGCTTACCCACACACACACGCGAACGGAGGAAGGAAGATGAGCGGACGGCGGAGCGAGAAACGATGGAGACGAGCAACAGGAAAGCTGAACGGTTTTCTACCGTTTTCGACCAAACGACGACTGATAAGGTTGGTCCGGTGGATGGGGTTTGATCGTGGGTTTAAGACGGTCTCGACGGAAGTGACCGTGTGAGCTACGGAATACTTTAGGCCGGTGAACGGAGCTTTATCGAAGCTCGCCGGAGATGGTGCGGGAGATGGGTGCTATCGAGAGAGTGTGGGGTGAGAGAGAGCGGCTGATAGATTTCCAATGGAAGCTGAATAGGGTTTTAGGTGTTATAATGGGGTATAAATACCCTTGCCAAAGGGTAAATCACATAAAAGGTCATTGAGCCTTTTAGGGTTTATAAAACGATACCAAAACTTTACCCGCATTATAAATCGACCCCACAAATTTCTGAAATTAAACCTCAAATTCTGAATCTAATCAAATTAAGGTTTCAAGATTTAAAATTCCCAAATTTTAGGGTTTCCAAATTAGGGTTTTCAAATTTTAAATTTCTGAATTAGGGGAATTTTGGGGTGTTACAATAACCACTACTCTCTAAACCGTAAAACCCTAATTTTTAATCTATAACTCATAGTCCTTAATCCTAGATTAGGGGTTTAGTGCTTAGGGTCGATAATTAGACATTAGGGGTTTAAACACCAAACCTTAATCTTTAATCAATGAACCATAGTCCCTAATCCTAAACCCTAAACAATAACCACTACTCTCTAAACCATAAAACCCTAATATTTAATCTATAGCTCATAGTCCGTAATCCTAGATCGGGGGTTTAGTGGTTAGGGTTAATTACTTATGCTTTAGGGTTTAATGCTTAGGGTCGATAATTAGACATTAGGGGTTTAAACACCAAACCTCAATCTTTAATCAATGAACCATAGTCCCTAATCCTAAACACTAAACAATAACCACAACTCTCTAAACCATAAAACCCTAATATTTAATCTATAGCTCATAGTTCGTAATCCTAGATCGGGGGTTTAGTGGTTAGGGTTAATTACTTATGCTTTAGGGTTTAATGCTTAGGGTCAATAATTAGACATTAGGGGTTTAAACACCAAACCTCAATCTTTAATCAATGAACCATAGTCCCTAATCCTAAACCCTAAACAATAACCACTACTCTCTAAACCGTAAAACCCTAATATTTAATCTATAGCTCATAGTCCGTAATCCTAGATCGGGGGTTTAGTGGTTAGGGTTAATTACTTATGCTTTAGGGTTTATTGCTTAGGGTGGATAATTATCGACCCTAAACCCTAAACCCTAAACAATAACCACTACTCTCTAAACCTTAAACCCTAAACCCTATACATTTAAGGGTAAACTACTGCAGGGGTCACTTACGTTTAGCGTCTGTATAGAGTTAGTCACCACTTTTGAAAAGTGCCAATTAGTAGTCCTCTACGTTTTCGATGTGTAAATACTTGGTCACTCCAACGTTATACTCCGTTAGTCCCCTAACGGATTGCTGATGTGGCGAAATTAAAATAAGGAAAAATTACTGCAATAGCCATTAAAATTTATCTTATGTACATTTTTTCTCCTCAATTTAAAAAAGTAAACATTATAGTCACTAATAAAAATGTTTCTTTATAATTTCACCCTTAAATTTTTAAAAATTCATTTTTCAATCCTAAAACTTTACAATCAATTAGTACAATAATATTATAAATGCTTAGATGAAAAATAGGTGCCCAAAGTATACCCTTTGAAACTTAGGTGCCCAAATTGCTCCTATTTAATAACTCAAACTTAAAAATTTAGTCCACTAACTACTAAAAAATTCGAGTTATTGGAATTTCTATTTTATAATTTAAACTTTATTTTGAATTTTTGAGTCGAGTTTATGAAATTATGAGTCGAGTATTTTCACATCAAACCAAAAAATTTAATTTTTTCGAGTCAAGTCGAGTTATTGGAATTTCTATTTTATAATTCAAACTTTTTTTTGAATTTTTGAGTCGAGTTTATGAAATTATGAGTCGAGTATTTTCACATCAAACCAAAAAAATTAAATTTTTCGAGTCAAGTCGAGTTATTGGAATTTCTATTTTATAATTCAAACTTTATTTTGAATTTTTTAGTCGAGTTTATGAAATTATGAGTCGAGTATTTTCACATCAAACCTAAAAATTTAATTTTTTCGAATCAAGTCGAGTGTTGCACTTCCCTACATATAATTTTTAATTTTAATCCGCGTTTGTCCCAAGAAAAACTTCGGCCGTCGTCGTCGGAACTTACGTAGCTCTGATAGAGGCTCCGCCGACGTCGGTTTGACTCGGAACCTTAGGGGTTTTGCTCGCCGCCACGCCAGGAGCCCGAATCTGGTGTCCGTCTCGCGAATGGACGGCAACCGATGCCGGAAAATGCGAGAAACAGTGGCGTCGATTGGTTTCTTGCCAGAGCTTCAATCGAGATTTGCTGGCGGAAGGCGGCCCGACGACGCGCGTGGTGGCCATGGATGAGATCGCGACGACATGGCGCCTTTAGCGATGTAGGCGGTGACCACCACCGCCCGACGGTGACGGAGATCGACGACGGCCGATCGGGAAGGTGAACAAGCAACAGTAGACTTGACTTGATTCGAAGTTTTTCTTGGGACAAACACGAATTAAAATTAAAAATTATATGTAGGGAAGTGCAACACTCGACTTGATTCGAAAAAATTAAATTTTTAGGTTTGATGTGAAAATACTCGACTCATAATTTCATAAACTCGACTCAAAAATTCAAAATAAAATTTGAATTATAAAATAGAAATTCCAATAACTCAACTTGACTCGAAAAAATTAAATTTTTTGGTTTGATGTGAAAATACTCGACTCATAATTTCATAAACTCGACTCAAAAATTCAAAATAAAGTTTGAATTATAAAATAAAAATTCCAATAACTCGAATTTTTTAGTAGTTAGTGGACTAAATTTTTAAGTTTGAGTTATTAAATAGGAGCAATTTGGGCACCTAAGTTTCAAAGGGTATACTTTGGGTACCTATTTTTCATCTAAGCATTTTTAATATTATTGTGTTAATTGATTGTAAAGTTTTAGGATTGAAAAATGAATTTTTAAAAATTTAAGGGTGAAATTATAAAGAAACATTTTTATTAGTGACTATAATGTTTACTTTTTTAAATTGAGGAGAAAAAATGTACATGAGATAAATTTTAATGGCTATTGTAGTAATTTATCCTTATTTTAATTTCGCCACATCAGCAATCCGTTAGGGGACTAACGGAGTATAACGTCGGAGTGACCAAGTATTTACACATCGAAAACATAGAGGACTACTAATTGGCACTTTTCAAAAGTGGTGACTAACTCTGTACAGACGCTAAACGTAAGTGACCCCTGCAGTAGTTTACCCTACATTTAATTACAAATAATAATAATAATAATAATAATAATAATAATAATAATAATAATAATAATAATAATAATAATAATAATAATAATAATAATAATAAGCATAGTAAATATATAATAATAATAATAATTATATTTAAGTATATAATAATAATAATAATAATCCCTAAAGCACTAACCATTAAACCCTACACCCTAAACCCTAAACAATAACCACTACTCTCTAAACCATACAACCCTAAAATAGAAACTCTAATCCATCATTATATAGATAATAAATGACCCCTAACTTACGTAAGTATCAATTTTTTAACACTAAGCCCTAAACATTAATCCCCAAAAATAAATACCCTAATCCATCAATATATATATTAATAAATGAATGTGAGTATGCTTTAGGGTTTAGTGGTTAGGGTTCATAAGTTATGGTTTATGGTTTAATGCTTATGGTTTAGGGTTTATGGTTTAATGAACACTAAACCCTAAACCCTAAACCATAAACACTAAAAACAAAAACCATAATCCATCAATATATATATATATATATATTACATGTACGTATGTACGTATCATTTTATGAACAGTAAACCCTAAACTATAAATCATAAACCATAAACCCTAAACCCTAAACCCTAAAAACCATAATCCATCAATATATATAATACATGTAGGTATGTTTGTATTAATTTAAGATCAGTAAACCCTAAACCCTAAACCATAAACCCAAAAAACCATAATCCATCAATATATATATATATAATACATGTAGGTATGTTTGTATTAATTTAAGATCAGTAAACCCTAAACCCTAAAAATAAAAACCATAATCCTTCAATATATATATATATATAATACATGTATGCATGTATATACCAATTTATGAATAGTAAACCCTAAACCCTAAAAATAAAAACCCTAATCCGTCAATATATATATAATACATGTACGTATGTATGTACCAATTTATGAATAGTAAACTGTTAACCATAATCCATAAACCCTAAACCCTAAAAAACCCCTAATCCATCAATATAAATATAACACATGTATGTATGTACGTATCATTTTATGAACAGTAAACCCTAAACCCTAAAAATAAAACCCATAATCCCAACTCTCTATATATATCACATATACGTAATCCCCAATCCCTAAACCCTAAACCGTAAACCCTAATACGTAAACCCTAAACCGTAAAAATAAAAACCATAATCCATCAATATATATAATACACATAACACAATAAACCATAAACCCGAAGGAACCCGACCTGAAATGAACCCGACCTGAAACGAAACCGACCTGAAATGAACCCGACCTGAAACAAAACCGACCTGAAAAGAACCCGACCTGAAACGAAACCGACCTGAAACGAACCCGACCTGAAACGAAACCGACCTGAAACGAACCCGACCTAAAACGAAACCGACCTGAAATGAACCCGACCTGAAACGAAACCGACCTGAAATGAACCCGACCTGAAACGAAACCGACATGAAATCAACCTGTCAATTAACCGTTTTGGCCCGACCTGAAATGAACCCGAACCCGAACCGAATCGAGTCAAAACAAAAAATGACTTGAAATGACCTGTAACCGATTTGACCCGACCTGACAGAGCCCGACCTGAAACCCAACTGTTGACCTGTTTTTACATCCCTACTCATGATGTCTCGCTTTCATCAGTTCTCGGATTCAGACATAATAATATTGAAAACATGACCACATGAACCTTATGACGAGGGACAAAGGTAAAATTTTACATGAGGATTATTACGGTTAGTTAAGTTAGTTAGGGTTTTAACCTTTGTATTCTATAAAAGGGAAACGCCCTTATACTTTGTAATTTAATTTTTCAATAAATAAGAAAACAGTTTTACGTTTTCTCTCTTCTTGATTCTAATATGGTATCAGTTGAATTCTGTTAAAGCTTCCGATTTCATTTCTTTTCTTTCTTTCTTTCTTCGATCATGGGAGATGTCAATCTCAATGATGAGTTTAACAATGGCGCAAATCCTTACTATTTGCATCAATTTGATAACCCAGGGATGGTTTTAGTTACTCAACCCCTTTCTAATGACAATTACCATAGCTGGCGTCGATCAATGATGATGGCCCTTTCTGCCAAGAACAAGCTTGGTTTTGTGGATGGATCAATCCCTGCACCAGCTCGTCTTCCTGCAGCAAGATTTCAGGCTTGGACAAGAGCTAATGACTTGGTCAATTCTTGGTTGATCAATTCTGTTTCTAAAGATATTGCAGCGAGTTTACTGTATCATTCGACTGCAGCTGCTGTGTGGAAAGATCTTCAAGATCGTTTTCAACAGAACAATGGCCCTAGAATTTTTTCTCTTCGCAAGAAATTAGGGGAACTTGTTCAAGGTTCTATGTTTGTTTCTGTGTATTACACTCAACTTAAGATCATTTGGGACGAACTGGTTTCTCTTAAACCTTTTTGTTCTTGCGCCCAATGCACTTGTGATGGTGTTAGGAAGATGCTGGAGGAACAGCAGAAGGAACAGACCATGCAATTTTTAATGGGTTTAAATGATTCCTATGCTCATGTTCGTGGTCAAATACTGTTGATGGATCCTTTGCCTAGTATTACTAAAGTTTTTTCTTTAGTTTCGCAGGAAGAAAGTCAACGTTTCATTAAGTTGGATAATCCTGTCACAGAATCATCTTTTGCTGTTAAAGCTCCTATCAACAAGAGGTCTCGTCCTCAGTGCAGTCATTGTGGCCTATTGGGACATATTAAAGATAGGTGTTACAAGTTACATGGATACCCGCCTGGTTATCCATCTCGAAGCAAGCAATCTCACACTTCTCATGTTAATGCTGTTGCTGATTCTTGGAATCCTAATACTCAACAAAAGTCATCGAGTACAAGCAGTGCTGATTCTGTAACAAATCAACAATGCCAAAAGTTGATTGCCATTTTATACGAGACAAGGTCCGAGATGGCTTTCTTAAGCTCTTCCATGTCAATTCCTCAAATCAACTCGCAGACATTCTTACTAAAGCCCTTCATGGTCCGGCATTTCATTCTTTTGTTAACAAGCTGGGTCTTGTTAATATTCATCAGCAAGATGTTTCATCTTGAGGGGGGATATTACGGTTAGTTAAGTTAGTTAGGGTTTTAACCTTTATATTCTATAAAAGGAAAACGCCCTTATACTTTGTAATTTAATTTTTCGATAAATAAGAAAACAATTTTACGTTTTCTCTCTTCTTGATTCTAATAAGGATTTATAATTTTCAGGGATGACTGCCCGTAACAACGGTAGTATGTGTATGAGTCAAAGTGTCTTAAAATTGGGAGACGCTAGAGGGTAGGACTTAGGAGGGGTGAAAGCATAGAAATGATAATGTCCGTGAAATTAGGTGATGAGAATTGAATTGGATGGCAGGAGGCAATGGAGGGAGGACTATCAAGTGCAGGGAAAGTAGGACCATACCCTAATAAAGGGAAACAATTAATGCGAGGGCCGCACGAGGGGGGCACCGGGCACCCACTACACGGTTTTTCATTTTATCTTCTATATTACCTTTGGACGAGGATCAAAGATGAAATCGGAGACTCAGGTATTATGATTTATGAATCATAAAATGGGAGGAAAAGGTTTAATTTAATTAAATAAAATTTAGAGTTCTAAACATATATAAAGTCCTGTTATATTTTTTAATAAACAACCCCAAAGATTTATATAGATTTGTCACGACTGATTAATTAGAGGAGAATATTCAGGTGCGGTCATGTTCTCTAAGGATTTTAAATTATTTTATGATTCATAATATTTTTTTGATGATCTAATTTTACACTTCTTATATTTTTATATAACTTTTCAAATGTCCGACATTAAATTTTATATTTATCTCTGTCCAAAGATGAAAGTACAGAAAAAATTATAAACATAAAAAACAATTCTTTTTAGAGTTAGTTTTTTCAATTGAAGTCGAGTTTATGAAATTCGAGCTGAGTTAAGTCGATTTGTTTCAGTTTATGTTCAATTTTAATTGTAAATATTTATAATGATATGGTACTAATTAGTTCTAATTTAAACATTTTCTATAATCATATACGATATACATATATATTTCTTCATAATTTTTTATATGCAAAATTGATAGACTCAACTCGAACTTGAAAAATCAATACAACAATTAAAGCTTTTCCTAATCAAATCGAGTCGCGACGAATCGATTTTCTTACATTAAGACGAAAAAATCGAATTTTTTTTTTGAACCGGTAAAGCTGCTTTTATTGGGATTTATTGGGAAGCCAAAATCCAGCTGTCCCTTTATTACAACACACTTAAACCAAAAGTAATTGAAGATAGAGACAAGTAAATGGAAAAAAAAAGCAGCTTCTGGAACACAAAACCCCACCGCCAAGCATCGACTTGGGCATATGAATCGGTTAGCAAAACTGAGGGGTAAACAATGGCAAAAGCCATGCCGGAGAGAATGAGAGAAACTCCAGAGTTCAATAAACCATCACGGCATCAAGAGGGTGGATTAAGGCCTGACTGGTCCCGCCGGACCAGGTGGAGCACCGACCGGGGCGCCTCTTCGACCCAGATCAACGGTTCGTCCGACGTCACAACCAGGCGAGTGAGGGCGTGTGCGACTCCATTCCTTTCCCGGCAAACATGCATGAAACGGAGGTAATCGAAACTATCCCCCTCCGGTGAATATTCCTGTAGAGGGTACTTAGAAAACCCCGTTGTGAGTTCTAACTTTTCAGCTTTGTGATAACTCCTAGGGCATCTCCTTCAACCTCGATTCGCCGGAAACCCAACTCCTGTGCAAAAATAACCGCATGTTCGCAAGCTAATGCTTCTGCATGTTCTGGGTTTACAACCGGCGTTTTGAGAATTTTTTGAGTTAGACTTTTACTCACCCTAACATCAAATACAATTATAAGTTTATATAAGTATAAAATGAAATATTCATGGGTAATCTTCACCTATGGTCCCTTTTGTTTTGGGTTTATTCTATTTTGGTCACCTGAATTCAAAAAAGATTATTCTAGTCACTTACGTTCGAAACTATTTTTGTTTTGGTCACTAGACCGTTAACTAAAAATAATAATTTCTAACTTGACCTCCAAATTTTCAAAACTTCATTTTTTATCATCTTCCCCAAAGTAACAATATTGTATCTTACCCTATGAAAACAATCTCAAACTTCCATGCTCCACACATAACAAAGTTTTCGTTACAAGGAATCGAACCAATGATAAACTACAAAGTTATTGCTTTCTTGGGTTCAAAATCAAAACCAATGTAGCATAAAAAAAAGTAACCATTTTAAAAACTTTCTTGGTTTTCTTTCTAATGGGAGGAAACTACATATTTAGAATATGCAACAACAACAGCTTATCTTATTTTTGGCTTCCTCTTGGAGAAATCTTTCATGGGGAACGTGAACATCGTTCTTGTACCTAACTGCTCGAATATCTAGATCAATTTTGTTTTACATGAATAAGAATCTACATTGTATTTTTGTATCAATCAAGGACACTGAGATTGTAAGCGTTTTTCATACCTTCTTTCATTTTTTCAGTTTTCAATCAGGTCCTCGAGAGTCAGCACGACGTCATTCAGGTCGGAGAACGAGGAAAAGAGATGGAGATGATATTAATCCCCTATCGCAATTTTTCTAAACAGATCTGGAGTGAGCGACATAGTTTCTTTGTTGTTTTTGTCTCCTTTAATTTTATTTATTTATGATACCCTAATGAAATCATTCGATAATTATTGGAACTGAAACAAACAAGTGTTTTAAAAATGATTATAAATTTTAAATGGAAATCTTACCTGAATTCTTCTTTTATGGGAAACCTTTTGAAGTAGAATGTGAAGATTGAAGAATAAATGAGATGCAATTTGCAAATAGCTTCTTCCCCCCCTAACTTCTGATCCTTCTTTTATTTGGATTTGTAGAAGTGAAAATTGGGGTGTGTAGTGTTTTTAGTTTGGGTAATATTAACCTTCGCTAATATTAGAGCTAGGTTTTGAAGAAGATGGTGAAAAATTGAAGTTTTAAAAATGTGGGGGTCAAATTAAAAATTATTATTTTTAATTAACGGAGGTTAACGGTCCAGTGACCAAAACAAAAACGGTTTCAAACGTAAGTGACCAAAATAGTCTTTTTTAAATTTGGGTGACCAAAATAGAATAAACTCAAAACAAAAGGTACCACGGGTGAAGATTATCCAATATTTATTTGTGTTTTATTCTTTATTTATTTCCTCTAAAGATTCTAGCTGTCGGCTGACAAATCCTTGACCCATCCACGTCATATCTTGGTCCCTTTCGTCAGATTAAATACTATATTTTATATTTTTCTACCTTCTTAGCGGTGACTTTGAATTAGAGTTAGAGGGCATAAATGTTCGCAAACATGTTCATTTATACGTTAATTGCGCGTAATCATGTTCGTTGAAGAAAATAGTGAAATTATATCACTAATCTTAAGCTTTTCAGGTTTTACAATTTGACCTCCAATCAGTAGATGTTCATTTTAGTCCCTAACTTCACAAATATTTAAAATATAAAAATAAAAGAAAAAGGAGAATCAGATATACAAGCTTATAAACGAGCTTGATTGTGAACATAAACGAACTGAACACACATTTGTTCTTGTTTGTTCATTTATTAAATGAACAAAAAATTGTTCATGTTTGTTTATTTAGGTCAATAAACGGACGATTCACAAATAGTTCGTCGAACGCTCTGTTCATTTACACCCCTAATTAGACTTATATGTCTAAGACAAAGTTATGACTGCTAAAGATTAATCCAAAATAATTAGTTAATATAAACCATGATTAACTAATATAATTAAAATTAACATAATATCAAAATCCACCCTAAAGATTTATTTAAATAATTTAATTATTGACTTTTAAATTCTAGTTAAATTAGTTAGATTTAAATAGAAATAGTTAGTTAACTAACAGTCAAATTAAATGATTTATAATAAATTAAAAGAGAACACCTTAAATAATTGAATAATCTTTACTTTTACATTATGCCAGCGATTTCACAGGAAAATATAACATTTTTTTTCACTTTCCAATTAATGTTTTCGACGTGGTTTTGGTCCTTATCAAAGTCCTAAATAAATCACCACCTAAAAAGTTACCAAAATAGATAAATTTTGAAAAGAAAAAGTGACCCAAGCCGTAAACTAGTTAAAGGGTGCAAGCAATATGTTGGGAGGCCAATAATTCATCTATTAGTCAGTCAACTTACCTATTTCTGTCAAATAGTATACCTTTGTAAATAGAGTTGCCTGCTGATATGTCCCTACGTACGTGTTTTATTTTTGGACTTATATCCAATACACTAGCAGTGAAAATTTTTAGTTTTCATAAACGCTTTAATTTTAGGGTTTAATGACTCTATTTAGGGTGTAGGGTTTATGTGTAGGTGTTTAAAATTTAGGAGTAATGGTTAAAATTTACGTGTTAGGGTTATGATTTAAGATTTAGATGTTAAGGTTTAGGTTTTAGGGTAATACGTTGAGGGTTTAGGTTTTAACCTATAAACCCTAAATTCTAAATTCTATCCACAATCACTAAATTCTAAACTACTAAACCCAAACCCATAAAGCCTACACCCTAAACTGAGTCCCTAAACACTAAAACTAAGGCACTTGTGAAAACTAAAAATTTCCATCGTCGGTGTATCAAATAATTATTCATCTAAAACCTAAATTCCTAACTCTAACACTTAAACCTCAAAGTCTATATTCTATTTATAAATTCTACGCCTTATAAGCTAAAGTCCTAAACCTCTACCTAAATCCCTAAACCTTAAAATTAAAATGCTTGTGTATCAAAATATTTTCCTTATTTTTATACACAAATTGCGTAAAAATTTACATAATTTTTCTTTAAATCTAAAACACTAAACTCTAAACTTTGAAGTGTAACTTTAAATCTTAAATTCTAAATCCTACAACCTAAACTCAAAATTTAAACCCTAAACTAACACTTTAAACCATAACAAGCTTACGTAAACTTTAGTTTTACACCTCTTGTATCAAAAAATGTTCTTTATATATTTGATGTGCAAATTATAATATCTAAATTATTTATAATTATTCAAAAATTAAAAAAAAAACAATAATTAAGTTTAAATATATTCAAACCTATAATGTTTTAAATATTATAATAAACAATAATGCTTAATCGATAATAATAATAATAATAATAATAATACGATAATTTTCCATCATTGTGATTTCAAAATTCGGTTCCCGAATTCCAAATTAGAAAAAATAAAACTATATATGATAAAAATTGCATATATTAGGCATTTTGAAGTCCAATTTACAGCTTGCCTGCACAATAGGAGAACTTGTATAATATTATTTGGTGGATGTTATCATACAAGTATGGCCAGCCATTCCGATGAATCTTAGCCGATGAATTCCTGTTATATATACAAGTATTGTTCTTTTGATTTTTTTTAGATATTTAGGAAATTATGTCCAATTGAGAGTTATATACTACACTAACAGAGAAAAAGAGAAGGGTTTAGTTTTGCTTTATTTAATGATTGACAGTGAAAGAAAGAAAAAAGGAAGCAAAGATTTTGGAATCTGGGAAAGTAGAATTTAAACTGACCCTCTTCATTCTTCTTCTCTCCAACCAATGATGAAGTGGAAACAGTCTGCAACTTTCTAAATATAACAAAAACTTTTTTGCTAAATCAATGAGCAAAACCCCAAGAACAAGTTAACAGCTACCTGATCACCTCTTTAATATGTGAATTTAAAAAAAGAAGAAAATATGAGTAGGAAACTGGTAATTACATAAACTCAGCTATGACCACAGAATTTGAAGAAAACCCAGATTTTCCCTTGTTTGCACCATGTTAATATGATAATGAGCTAGAATTATAGCAGAAGCTAATCAAAAGTACAGCGCTCTTGTTAATTACAGTAGTAGTCCTATACAAGTAGAGATTATGAAACCTAAACGGAGGCGGGCTTTTGGTCATCCCGCCAGCAGACGGAGGATGTAGAATTTGGCTCGCTGCTTCTTAACCAAATGACTACATTTTTTAGCGAAAGGCCTGCAGGGTTGGCAGCGGGCGCCATCGTTATTAAGAAACCTCATCTGGTTTTGTTTGGCAGGCATATGAATATATTGTACTAGTTTTGTTTGTATGGTGGTGGTGTTATTGGCACTGCCACTTCCATATGAAAGGATGTAAGGTTGAATGAGCTAGCAATTGGTGTTATTTATTTATATAGTTTTGAATTGAATGGAGATGGTTGTGACTTGTGATTTGATTCTGGGTTGGGCTCCTGTTTGCAATGTATGGACAAAAATAGATTTGAATTCCAATCGAGTACAGTAGTGTAGTGTCTAACACGCGTATGCGTACATATATTGGATAATACAAGTTAAAGAGTATGAGCATTGAGCAGTGGTGTGGGGGGAAGAAACAAAGTGGGTGTGTTTTTCTTTTTCTTTTGCTATACAACTGATGATACCAAAACATCAAACATGGTTGTGTAACAGTGGAGGCTGAGAGTTTCAATTAATCTTCCCATTTAAATGACATCATTCCTGTGTTTTCTCTTTGTACTAAACCATTCTGCTTCTAAAATGATTACTACTTCAAACTCCCCAAGCCCTGACCCAGAATTTCAAAATAATATGGGTCCACTTTGGTTAAAATATTAATTTCATATTTTGGGTCCTCACAAAAAATATAGTTGTGTATCGTCTATTGTAAAATACTCTTCATGTTTTGTAAATTGAGTCTATGATAAAGATCCAACACTAAAATGTAATTGTATAAAATTATCTTCATAATTATTTAAATTTAGTAATACAAATTGCAATTATCCAACACTGAGTAATTTTCTGAAGCTGATGAATACAATTATTCAAGAAAAGTTGCATACCATCCTCAGCATGCGCAGCAGCTTCTTTCTAAAGCGGATCTGCAGTCATCATATAAGGTGGCAATATAAAACACATCATAAACAAGGACTTCACTGCAGTTTTTGAAGAAGATAACAGGAATCTTAGGCCTCACTGGATGAAATGAGAGCGCTGAATCAAAGAGTTTCTGTTTCTTCGAGTGCAGATTTCACAGATATAATCCAACTCAGCATATGTTAAGTTCATTAATGATATAGGATAAGAAAGACAAGCCGGCATGGATTTAGAATCCATATAATTAGATTGAGTATCTTCCCAGGTGCAGGCTGCAGCACCAACAGTTGAGAGATGCAATGAACAAGCATCTCAGTGAATAGCCTGCAGCAGAAAATAAAAACTCCCAACCCCAGCCATGCTCAACAAGCATAAAACATCAAAATCAGACATTGCATTGTTTACAAGAGCCCAAGTTCATCCGTGAGTTCTTTGACACTAATCCAGATTCCTTCGTTCCCAGGCGTTTCACAAATAAGAATGCTCTTTGGCATCAAGGGATGATATATACATCATCCAGAAGATGGGTTGAGATTATGTTAGCATCAAACTGCATATTGTGAATGTGAAGTCTAAATCAAATATCACAAAGAAAAGGAAAGCAAGGTAAAGTACCATACAACTATCGGCCCTAGGTTGCATGAAGGCTACCAACAAGTGAGCTATAAACTCTTTGATCAGGGACATGGCCCAAACTGATCATCTCATTGTAAAGTCTAAAAGCTTCATCTGAACTCTCTTTCTTAGACAACCCCGAAATTATCACCGTATAGGTTGCTACATTTGGAACTAGACCCTTTTGACTCATTTCATCAAACAGTTTCATTGCCTCATTAACCTCCCCAAAACTACATTCACCGTGCACAAGTGATGTGTATGTGTATACATCCGGAGCTATCCCGTTGGCTTCCATCTCATCCCTAAGCTTATATGCATCTTTCAGTTCCCCTTTCTTGCTGTGTCCATCAATGAGAACATTATATGTAACAATATTAGGACTCTCCCCCCTTCTCTGCATCTGTTGAAATAGCTTCTTTGCCTCGACAATGTTCCCTTCTTTGCAGTGAATATCAATCAAAGTAGTGAAGTTGACTGCATTAGGCTTCAATTGTTTTTCTACCATCATGAACAACCATCTCTTAGCTTCCTCATGTCGTTTCAATCTACTCATCCCACTGGCCATAATGTTGTAAGTAAATACATCGGGCTCAAAACCTTTCTTCTCCATAACAGCCACTAACCTCAAAGCATCATCCATCATCCCCTTTCTGCAATACCCATGTAGAAGTGTATTAACTATCACCTGATTTACCACAATTCCCTGCCTTTGCATATCGTTCAGCAACATCCGAGCTGCCTCCATCTGCCCAGTCTTGCAGAGACCGTTAATCAAAACCCCATAAACATGTGCATTCGGAACAAGGCCTTTCTCTGTCAACTCATCGAACAAAGCAATGGCTTTCTTAAGACTCCCTCTTCTACAGTGCCAATGTATCATCGAAGTGTAAAGATGAACATCCACTTCCACCCTTCTCTCACGCATTTCATCAAACAGCTTCTCAACTTCGTCATGCTTGCCAATGTTTCCAAAATACTCGACCAAAACAGTATAAGTAGCAGCATTGTACTCCACTTCCTCCCTCTCCATCAACCTCAAAACCTCATCAACAACCCCAAAATCCTTCCTTTTAACGTATGCATTTAAAATTGTATTATAAGTAATAACATTAGCTTTGACCCCTTTACCAGCCATTTCATTCATCAACTCTCTACCTTTCTCAATTTCCCCTCTTTTACACAATCCATCAATCACAATTGTCATAGAATAAACACTAACTTCCACACCAGACTCAACCATTCTTCTAAAAAAACCCAAAAAAGAATCACCTTTATCGCACTTCTTCAATGCAACCAAATACAAAATACAAGAACGTTCATCAATCTTAAAACCCATTTTCTTCATATAATCAAAAGCCCGATTTGCCTCTTCAAACCTTTTGTTATCAACACAAACTCTAAAAAACAAATCAGACAACTTTACAGGAAAGTTTGAGTCATCACACTCGAAACCAGCAACAGAAAACATATCCTCAACTGAGTACCTAAGATTATCATCAAAGATAATAAACTTCAATACTTGTTTAATTTCTTCAAAATTTCCAGCTTTGTACAATCTGCGAATGAAGGTTAAATGGGTTTGAAGATTGGGTTTTTGGGAAGGAAGGGAAAGGTTTGTTCTTAAAAAGTTGAAGAATTGGGTGCACGAATGAAGAGGGAGTTTCGGGTTTGAAAGAATGAGATTGATTGTGTTTGAGTTGAGATCAGAAATCAAAGATGAATTGGTTCTAAAGGGTTTGAGGCCTGATTTGATGAGGATTTCAGCAATTTTTGCTGCACTTTTCTGGTTTGCTGATGACCTGGAAAGGGATTTTTCTAATATTCCTACGAGTTTTTTAGTTGACATTGTTGCTATTGATTACTAGCAATGAACATGAAAAGGCTGAAAGCTTGCTTTTAAGCCTCGTTCTTAGTTGAAACTCCAAGCGACAATTTTCAACCATGTCATGTTTCTTAAAGGTAAAAGACCTCTTAGGTCGTCTAGAACGGCTTAAATCAGAAATCAGCCCCTAAACTATGATATTTGTTTATTTTTAGTCCTTAAATTATTTTTTTTTTTTGGGTCAAAACGAGTACTTGAAATATTGTTTATGAATATTGTAAGTCCGGCGGCTATCTGAATTAAAAGAATATTTCGGTCAATTAGATATTAAAATCATAAAGATTTAAGTACTTATTTTTGACCCACAAAATAGTATAAGGACTAAAAGCAAAAGTGTATAGGTTAAGTATTTTTCTTGACTAAAAAATAGTTAGGTACTTAATGTGGTTAAAAATAATAGTTAGGTACTTGTTTCGATAAAAAAATAATTTAAAGACAAAAAAAAATACATAATTTAAAAAGCTGTTTTTCATTTAAGCCCAAAAAAATCTCTTAAATCCCTCTAAATTTCGAAATTGAACAAAGTGTTCTCTTTCAAAAAAACTGAGCAGCATTTTAGTCCATGTTAATTTCAAAAAAGTAAACAATTAAAGACAATCAATTAGAATGTTAATGGTGGCTATTATTTTTATATAATTTTGATTGACATGATAACAATAAAGCTTTCACTGTTTACACATAATGACAAAGTTGTTCTTATTTCTAAAAAATTTAATAAATTTAACCCTCTAATTTTTTTAAAATTGGGAGAAAATGAACATAATGGCTAAATTTATTATTAAGTCAATTAAAATCATGTAAAATTAACAGAAAAACATAAATATCTTGATTTGTCGTCCTTAATTGGTTACTTTCAAAATTAACGACGACTAAATTACTCGAATTTTTGAGAGGGACCAATTTATCCAATTTCAATCTAATGTGTCTTGATAGTTTCAAGCATGCAATTTTAAAGATGAATGATCTTGGACTTGAATACACTTTAGTACAATTATTAATAAAAAAGAAAAACATTGTTATATTACAATGTTGGAGCATTTCAATCCAGGTTATATAGGCTTATGCCATATTCTTTAGCTAACAGATTTCAATCTTGCCCTCGGATGAACATGTAAATCCAAAAAACAAATATGTCTGTATCTCTATATACCTAAGCAAGCAAATCTGCATAAGCACCAAGTCCTTGTTTGCTGAGGCATTGCTTTAGCTTGTACAATGCCTTGCTTTCCACCTGCCTCACCCTTTCCTTCGATAATCCTAACATGTTTCCAACCTCAGACAGAGAATTCTCTCTACTCTCTTCGATACCAAACCGTAGCCTGATTATCTTCCTTTCTCTCGGGCTGAGAACACGAAGAAGGTTGCGCACATGCTGGCGCATTAGTTTCTTTGCCACACTAACATCCGGGATCTCGATACCGGTATCTGGTGTTACCTCCTGCATTGCAAGTTAAGAACAAAGAATTAGTTTCTTTGACGCATTAGAATTTGTACTTGTTTTTCCAAACATTTGCATGAATATTTCCAACTAAATTCTACCATACAGGAATCGAGCTAAATCGAGGCAGTACCTGAAATGTGGTATCCTGGTCTGCCCATACAGATTGTTGTATAGAAAGCGGTGTCCTTGCTGTAAATAGCAACTTATCCAACTTTTCAACCGTCATTCCAACACGGCTTGCTAGTTCTTCTTTGGAAGGACGATGATTACCTTCTCGAATGTATGATCTCTTTGCATCCACTACTTTGCCCAAGAGGCTGTATACGTTCTCCTGAGAAACAATAAGTAGTCCCATTGCTGGTATAATGTGTCTCACACCTAAAACGTCAAGCGCCTTAAACATGTAATGAACTTTTATACAATCTCCAGTGAGTTGATATCAAGCATAAGCACTAGAAATTGTAATTACCGGCAAACGAATGGTTCTGGAATGTAGTATTATAGATTTTGTAATGGTTTGCCTTATCCACCAGTAAGCATAGGTGGCAAATCGGCATCCAACTTGCGGTTTGAACTTCTCAACACTTTTAATAAGTCCCATGCTTCCCTCCTGGAGCAGATCTGGAAGGTTCAGACCACGGCCCTGATATTGTTTAGCAACATAAACCACCATGCGGAAATTCGCATAGATCAATTTATCCCGGCTTTTGTTTCCGGTGCAGAGTTCCGCCTGCAAGGCTGAACAACTAAGACCCATGACTTCTGCCCACTCAACCAAGGTTGGTTCACGGCCAAACTGAGATTGAAGCTTACTCTTCACATTCATTAATCTCATCAAATCCTGCACGTATTACAATTTACATGCACCAAGGCCTTTCATGAACCAAACATTCCCCATATCCATGCTTTAAAGGGAAAAGTAAAGATTGAGAAAGGCACCTGAACTTGAATAATCAGTTCAGACTCTTCTTTAGCAGTCAAGAGTTGTGTTGTCTCAGGACCCCTCAAGAACAGCCGAAGGGGATCATTCGGATTAAAACTTCCACTCGACTTTTTTCTTACATTCGTCTTTCGTGAACTGTAGGTCTCAGAAACCGTGAATTTAGATTGCCTCCTCCTTCTCTTAGACTGTCTCTCAAAATGTCTTGTTGACCTAACTGTAACCGCTTCCTCCTCCTCAACTGGCAACATATATGAATTAGCTGACCCCAAACTGCAATAGCATTAGTTATCAGCCATCAAGGGAAATTATTAACCTAGAACACTTATGCAACTAGGGAAAAATTATTGCATGGTCCCGGACCACCGCGTCATCCATGGTCCCTCCCACTAAAAATCAGCCACATAATTTGTTTTTTTCCATGTCATTTTTTTCCAAAGATGAATCTTCATATTTTTAAGCCATGTAAACAGGAAGTGGGTAGTTACATAGAAGTTGATTATAAATAAAATAATGACATGGAAAAAATTAAATTATGTGGCTTATTTTTAGTGGATAGGGACCATGGATGACGTGGTGGTCCGGGACCATGTAATAATTTCTCGCAACTAGGGGAACAAGATAGAAACTAACCTACTAGAAAGCGAATCATCAAGATCTAACTTGAGGTCCTCAGCTAACGCTGCAGCTTGTTTAGATGCTGACAAAGCCTTCTCAGCAAGGGCAACAATATAACTCGGTTCAACATTCATAATCTCCTCAGTATCAGCTGCAACAGACTGCATATTCAAGTAAGATGATGGATTCTCCCCTAATTCCAAGAGTGACAATCTGTAATGAAAGGAAAGAAATGAAGCAAGCAATGCATGAGGATGCAATTCAAGGGGAAGGGATTACAGTCGCAATGATTTAATGCAGGAAGCAGTGAATGAGACTTGTTTCATTTACAATTTCCTTAAATCAGGCCACTGGAGTAACTTCTGTTCGGATCCCAACCGACCGAAGTTATTGGAGGCCTTCCCTTCATGAAGTGTTGTAGCGTTCTCGAGCTGTTCGTTCGTTGCTTCCTATAATCAAATGAATCAAATAAGGATTTGCAAATGTTTAATGACATGGACAAAATGAATAACCAACAGGAGTCTTACTGGACATGCTTTATCTTCCTTAAAGAATTGCAAGACAGGCGGAGGTCTACAGTCATCGCGCTGCTCCTGTGAGAGAACAGATGTAGGAAAATGCCTACTTACAGAAGCAACCGGGATAGAAGTTGCAGCAGCAGGAGCTGATTGCTCGTGGAACATTGAAACTGCATATTTGTACATATATTGTCATTCAGAAGTTAATCTCATTATATCCAAGAAATAGAGAGCAGAACACATGCATTCTCCATATACATACACAATTTCCCAAGGAACCCGGATGTTATATAAGCATATAAACGATTTACAAGACTGCTGGATAGAATAGCAGAAAATATGAATTGAAGAACAAAGTAACAGTAATTTCCAGTTCAACTAAGTAACAAAATTGTTCCAAGGAAGTCAATCAAATACTAATGGCAGAAAACAAGCAGACATAGAAGATGAAAACAGGGTATTTTAGTAATAATCAGAAACGAAAGAAGTAAAAGGTACCTGAAGAAGATGGTGGTGAAAAGATAGAATTTTTGGTGGAAAAAGTTGGAGGAGAACAGAGAAAATTCCTTGCAGCTTCCATTGATGGAACTGGTACTATTTCTTTACAAGATAACCTTAAACATTACTTGCTTTCTTCTTCTTCTACTGTTTCTGGGTACGTGTGTGTTTTTGTATGTTGAAGTACCTTGGAGCCTGGAGGTTTGTAGATAAAGAACAAGAAGCAGAGAGGAGTGGTGAGCCAGCGCAAGAAGATCTTCATTAGATTTCCCACGCCTCGAATATCTAGTGCTCCAAAATGGATGAGGTTTTGCTTGAGAATTGAGACCCATCGAAAATTGGATTTGTTTGTGGGCCTGGAGCCTAAAGCTCCATTTTGTTCAAACCCCAAACTCTAAAATCAAATCATAAACTTTAAAAATACATAATACCTTAAATTTTCTAAACTCTAACCTTAAACCTATATTTTTAGTATGGGGACAAAAATAGGGTACCGAAAGGGGTTTGGGTTTCTATTCCCATTGTTACCAATTTGTGTGCCAAGAGTAATCGTACAATTTAAGGATTTTTATTTGATGCAATGGTAACTAGAGATTCTTATCGAGTGTCGACCGCAACTTAAATAGTGCTCAATTCGATTCTAAAATTGTTTGACTCGTGCTAGACTCGACTCGATACTCGAGAAGTTCGATAAAATTTTACTCGACTCGTTGCTTGTTAAGGTCGGTAAATATAATTTTTTTTTGGAAATTTAAACCCAAAGATTTTGTGTAAATTACTTAATAAACCACTAAACTTTATAGAGTTTTTAACTAACATTCAAACTACTATGAACATAATTTTTTTAAGGTAGCAAAAAAACAAAAAAAAATCATAAAATAAATTGACGAACTGCTCGCGAACTTATCGAGTCGATTCTTGCTCGATTCGACTCGTTAAGATCTCGTGTCGAACTCGAGCTCAAATCGAGCGTTGACTAATCTTTGACAGAGACGAGTTCGAGCATCTTGCGAGCTGCTCAACTCAATTAGCATCCCTAATAATAACCAGGACGGACACAGAATTTTATGTCAGTAATGTGAATTGTTAGAGTTATATTCAAAATTTAAGAGTGTAAAATTATAAAATTTTAAGAGATGTGATTGTCCCTCTAACACTCTCTAGATCATTCCCGGTTGTAACTGACCTATACAAACTGGAGTAATAGGTGGTTATATATATATTTAGTTGATATCTAAAATAAATAAATAAATAAGACGGGTAATATTACATTCGAATATAATACAAATTTAAATTTACACAATCAGTTGGTGCATGCATATGTCAGGTACGAACACCCTAAACCCTAAACTCTAAACCCTGTTACAAAATAAGTACATAAATTATACAGTTTTTTAAGTGTTTATTTTTTTATATATCAAATATGTGTTTTATTTCATTTTCATTTTCATGTCGTCGGTAAAAAAATGCACAATAAGTGACACTTAACTTTTGATCATATTTTTTTTTCCTTTTTTTTAGGGAAACAAACAAAAAACTAAGTGAAAAAGTTCAAAGATCATTTCGTTGTGAGAATAAAAAATAATTTCAAGTCTCAAACACTTTGATTTTTGAGAAATCATATTTTTTGGTGAATTGATTTTTATTTGTGAGTTTTCCTTTTATTTTTTGCAGAAATAAAAAATCTAAGTCCAAAAATGTTAAAAAAATACTTCAATTATAAAAATTCGTTTAAGAAAAAGTAAAATCAAGACTCAACTCTCAAATTTCAGTCTCAAAACATTTTAATTTTACTTGTAGTGACGAAATGAGTAAAAAAAATGATTAACTTATCAATGAAAGATAAAATTTATTTTAACGAACAACGTGAAAATAATTACGAAATAAAACGTTAAACGTTATTTTAGACACCTAAAATAAAAAATAAAAATCAAACACTAATTTCATAATAAATCTAAAAAGTTATTTAAAATATCTAATTAAAAAAACCCATTTTCTTTTTTTTAAGGGAAAAAGAAAGATACCAATTGTAACTGAAGCAGAAATTTTGGCAAGATACTATCAATCAAAGTACCAAAAAGTGGGATCCACCCAAGCAACATCTGGTGAGTGGGCCCCACTGTCCAGACCCGAACTGAGAAATGGTAGGGCCCCTGTTGGACCACAGGATGAAACCCTAGGTCGACACGTCAGCAGAGTCTCTAACGTGAAGACAAATCCCACCCCTCCGGCTCCCATCTCACGCTTAAAAAGAGTCTCTCCTCTCCCCTTGTGGGGTCGCCACACCGCTCAAAACCTAACGCTTTTCGTTAGCTCTCCGATGAGCTCTGAAATGGCGTTTCACAAATACTCCGCCACCTCTAATCGGAACAACTCCAACGGTAACGAGCTTGTCGCCGACGAGTCAATTCCCAAGACCCAACTCGCTCTCCCTACTCGCAAACCCATTTCTTTGACTTCTAAAGATCGTCACACCAAAGTGAATGGCCGTGGCCGTCGTGTTCGGATGCCGGCGCTTTGTGCGGCTCGGATCTTTCAACTGACTCGAGAACTCGGCCATCGCTCCGATGGTGAGACCATCGAGTGGTTGCTCCGTCAAGCTGAGCCTTCTATCATTGCCGCCACCGGGTCCGGCACATCTCCTGCAGCTCATGAGATCTCTTGTGCCTCCGGACCCATTAACACTTCTTCTCCTTCGCTTTCTCCTTCGGAATCTTGTCAGTTGCACCCGGGTGGGGTTGGCAGCGGCAGCGTGGCGGCGGGAATGTATGCCTTGACAGCGCCACCGCCGAGTTGCCAGTTGGACTTGTGCCAACCACTGGGGTTTCAGTATTCAACTGTTGGAAGAAATGGGTATCAGCACATGCCGTTTACTGCATTACTGTTGCAGCCGGCTGCGGCGGCGCCGAAGGTGGAGGAAGAGCAGCAGGAGGAGGAGGTGGGAGATGAGGAAGAAGAAGAGTAGAGGTCTCAAACTCAAAGTAAAGCCATTAGCTACATATAATGTATTATGGAGTAGTATTTTGATTCGATGTTGAATGCTTGCTAGACCTTTTAAATGGTGTTTCTTTCTTCGTTGTAAATAGAATGCTGAAAATGAACCCACCACCGTTGATCAAATCCATGAGATTCCGACAACTTTTCTTTTTTATTTCTTAAAAGAAGTTTGATTTTAGAAATGAATCAAGAACTGATAACATCTGTTGTATCTTCCAATTTATTTCATAAAGTAAAAATTTATACCACAGTCATTTGTTTTTCTCTTTACAGTACAACTTTGGAGTAGAGTAGTATTAGATAGAACGAAATTAATGGTAGCTTGGCTCATCTTTCTTGTGTTAGTTCCCAAAAGTCCACCATTTTTTCTTCCTTGGAACCTCGGCCGAGGGAGGATCTACACCGCAAACTTCAAGGAATGATTCTAAAACTAGGAACATGCAAATGAAGCAAATTCGGGTGGAAGTTGAACAAAGAGGAAAGTGTTATATGCTCACCTCCTTGGCAATAGATTGAGTTGTAGTGAACTTCAGCCCAAAAGCTCAAAAAAATGACTGCATCATTAACATGAGAACTCGTTAATCACACAACATATGGGGTCTGTTCAAGAAAACCCCAAAACTCAACAAGAGAATCTAAAACAGGCAACTTTGCAGGAGAAGCAAGGGGGGGAAATCTTACCGCCTTTCGACTTCTGGAAGTTCGGGAGAATCTCGATGTAACAAGTGTCCTTGAAGGAAGTTATGACAAAAATTTTCAAACCATACTGCCAAAAAAGGTATTAGACATTGAAAACTCGATCACAGGCGAATCAAAAGAAAAAACACATTGTATCATGATATTTACTCTATTTCTTCACTTATTTAGAAACTGAATGAAAATGTTCTTAGAACTACATTCAGGCTAATGAAAAGATACTAAATAATGAGGAGAATAACCATTTCAAGAAATGAACCAATAAACAAAACGAGAATCGACAATTGTAAATAAATTTATGGTTAATTGGGTAGTCGCAATACAAGATTCTTCCAAAGAATGTGTTTGCCGATTTTATAATACGTACCACGTCTGCAGCTGCCTGCAATGTAACATGATCACCCCACTCGCCACTCCTGGAATCATTCATAAAGAGTGTTAACATAGCTACTCTTTGCCAACAAGCTTGAAATATCAGTAGCAAGAAACGAAGATAGTTTAAATACTTTGACATCTTCTTCAAATAGACAGCATAATCCATGGGGACGTATCCTTCATATGCCTCTGGGTTAGATTTAAGCTGGCAAAACAAGCTACTATTAGTTAGCTACGGCAACACCAATATATTCATTATACCTTTAAACAAATTTAATGTTGAGACTTGAGTGTAAGCCGGCAATTTATTGCGGGACAACAAACCTGATTCACAATTTGTCGTCTCACATATTTGTGATTATCAGGTGTATGATATAACTGATGCGACAGCGCACGGAACTGAAAAAGCAAAAAAAGAAAAATGACCATAAATGTTATAGCCGAGATGCCGGGATTCAAACCAAAAATAAAAGAGAACACACCTGACAATTGCCATCTCCTTGAACCTTGAGCTCAACAAAACCGTAAAGCTGCAATCTGGATAGAAAAAGAAATATATCTAGCATTAACCTTAAGTAACTGATAAAACCAAATTAACAAGCCAATCAACAACGCCTTTCATGCAAAAATAAATCATTAATGCGTTTCTTATTCACATTCCTCAAAGCCTCAAAATCAATTTTAATTTTAGAAAAAAGAACAGTTCAAAATAATACCTGCTCAACAACCTTTCATGATCAGACATTGCTTCATCAATTGATGGTATTTCGCCATTGATTCTAGGGACATGCTGAAACAAACAGATTTAAATACATCTGAAGAAAATGGAAGAGATGCAGGGTCATATGCATCAATACAAATTAACATCTATTAGATTACTACAAAACAGAACATCGCATGTGTGGGCATAAAAGTAAATAATAGAGAAAAATGACACTTCTAAGGTAAACTTACAGGAATAGAAATCATTTGATTCAACCTCTTGCCTGCTTCATCATCATCGAGTAAGTAACCCTCGGTTAGCTCCAAAGAGCCAGAAAAATCCTCTGAATCACTGGGGCTAGAGCAGGAACTGTGTGGCACCAATTCATCAGATTCATCCTGTCCATATTCATAGCCTGCACGTTGTGGCAAATTAAATATTAAACAACGATAAGCAGATAAATACCATAAAAAGAATAAATAGGCAGGGAAAACCTCCAGGCCACCTGAATAATAGTATGTTGTCGATGGAGTATGCCAATAGTGATGTTCACTGGATGATTGTGACTGCTCTTCCCCAGCATGAGAAAATTCTGATGCTTCTGCCACAGCAAGATGTGAGAATTCTTCCTGAAGGGTAAGAGCGATGACCTCGTCATTCTCTACCTCGCTGCTTTGTGTATCAGTATGACCTTTATAATAGTGCGTGTGATGATAGATGTCTCCAGCATCATGCTGCACCATGTCACTACTATATGCACAATGGTAAAAAGGGTCACCCCCAAGAACCCAATGCACAAAATCTGAATCTTGCTGATACATAGTCATCAACTTCAAGTAATATTTCCAACTTAAAAAACTTTATCACCTCCTGTACAAACAATTCTCAATTAGATTTTTGTTCAGGTATGCAGAGCAAAGCAAAGCAAAGCAAAGCAATTCAATATCCATATTCCATGCAAGAAGAAACAACTCAGAGAAACTGCAATTACCCTGGAAAATCAAGGGATCTGCTTCAAGCATCAAATTAAGATACTCCAGAAATATATTCTTTTATGGCAGGTTAGTTTTCTACTCTAGGGAAACAATGATTTTTTTTTAAATAATAATAATAATAAAAACTTATTCTTCACTGAAATTGAGTGATTGACAAGTTGATATATGCTTTGTTCAAGAATTTTCAAACTATTTAAAAATCAATTATCTACAAGACACCAAGTTCTTCACTTAACTATTAGTATTATTAATACTACTAAGTGAAAGTTTATCAAAATAAAATCTTGAAAAGTTGCAGAGTTAAAACTTAAAACCAAATAAAATTAGTAGAAAAAAGAAACTAAAAATGATCTTAATAAACAAGTGATGAGTTATCAGTTTACTTCAATTCAATGATACTTGCTCCTGCATATACCATTACAAAAGTGAGCATCATTTCCTTACGAGTTAAGAATCCAGATAACCTTGTCTAAAAAGAAGGCCCAAAATGAGTATAAAAAGAAAGTACTGTCTTTTCAGACTAAACCCTAAATTGGAATCAACTTTATCAAAAGCCAAAACCAATATTAGATTTAAGAAGAAAAAAAGTTTGTTTCAATGGATTTCCATCATACCACAGAATAAGATCGCCGTAGGCATCAAAATTTACTTTGAGGAATCAATTGTATTATCTCCTGAAGTTCAAAAAAAGGAAAAGGAAAAATAAAAAGCCTTACTTGTCAACAGTCAAATTAGATAACCCAATTTCTTTATTTACCCTTTTGACCTAGATTCTCATTCAATCGTAATATACTTTCCACATAGAATTTCATTCCCAATAAAATAATGAAAATCTAATCGCTAAAACCTCTGTTGATTCTCTAAATACTCTCTTATCCATGCCTAGACATAGTTTGCATTTCTCCACAAAAATCCAATTCTTAGCAGAGAAACGCATACAAAGATTCAATCAAAACCCAAGCTTTACCATTAAGCAACCTCAAAAAACAAAAAGGGAAAAACGCCCAGAAATCAGAGAACACTAAGGAACAGTACCAATCAAAACCCAGAAATATGTGATCATCCCCAAGTCAAATTCAATCAAATCAAGAGTAGAATAATATGGAATTTATAAGCACTGACCAAAACCAATAAACCAAGAAAGAAAAGAAAACAATGAACTATTGCTGTACTAATGGAGTACCCGGGTGACGAAGGATAACGATCAAACGCTGAAATTCTTTGAAAACCGAAAAAAAGGAAAGAAAAAATAAAACCAAAAATGCCAACCTTATTTCTCACGTACTTATAAAATAAACTGTTTCCCGCGGATGTTAATTAAACCCACAAGCACGCGTCCATCCGACCCGATTGCATATGGACGCCCCTGTTACCGTCGGATCCGCCATTCAAGCGGACATGATTTTCCGTTGATTTTATTTTTATCTAGCAATTATTATTACTTTTCAATTCATTTAGGAATTGTTTAGTTTTTGACTTGAAGAATATGAAGAATGAAGGGTTCGAGATGAGACAAGTTCCGGGATCTACGGCTGTGATTGCTGATTTTAGTCATGATTAGGGTGCTGCTGGGGAACTGACGGTTCTGACCTTCCCTTTGAAAACAATTTTACCGAAGCCGCCATCAGCTTAGGAATTCAATTAACGACCAAGAAGGGTCAAAATATTAACTTAATTGTTTTTAGTATAATCGTGATTAACGTTAAAATATCCGATTTATTTGATGAATCAGGAAATGCATAAATTTATTACGAAGATAACTTTGTCAATACAGTTTTCCCTGGGCCCTTATAGAATTTGATTATTTTAGTTTTACCATACCATTAAACTAATGATAAATATTCTATACACAGGCGGTGGAAGCGGTGGAAACTGAAAGTTTCTACAAGCGCCTTAATTTTAGGGTATAGAGAGTTAGTTTAGGATATAGGGTTTAGAGGTTTAAGTGTAGGGATAGTTGTTTCAATTTAAGGTTTAGGGTTATAATTTAAGATTTATAGGTTAAAACCTAAATCTCACCATATTACCCTAAAAACTAAATCCTAGCCTATAAAGCCTAAACTATAACGCTAAACCTTAAATTGAAACAACTATCCCTAAATTCTAACCCCCTACACCTAAACCCCTAAAAGTTATACCCTAAACTAACTCCATATACCTTAAAACTAAGGCGCTCGTTGAAACTTTCAATTTACACCGCCAGTGTATAGGATATTAATTCTTAAACTAATTATCAATTGATATTAATTTAATTGTTTTAACAGCGGCATGAAAATTACAGTAAATGTAATAATGGGCAAATTGCCGCCCGAAATAGTTTTGATTTTCCGACCAAAGTATTTAATACGGGATTGGTGTTGAATTTGATGGTTGGCCTAGGGCAGGACAACAAGTGGCAGTAGATATTTAATGACCGTCCAGTCTTGTTTTTGTTATTTTCCAAAACTCCAAATTATATAATAATTTTTTGAGAGTTATATTTAAACTATAAAATTTAAAATTTAAATTCTTAATCATAAATCTTAAAATCTAAACCCTAAATTCTAACTATAAATTTTAAATTTTACCCCATTCAATCTAAACCTTAACTTTATACTAAGAGTGCTGGAGATGCATTCAGTGGGTCAATTTCGGGGTATTTAAGGAGGAGCTAGTGATGCTTTCTAGGATTTTTCTACCATGCGGCAGCCTAATATGCGGCTAATATACGGCGTTACCGGAAACATGATTGTATATATAATGTAACCGGTAAAGCGGTACCGGATATGTGGATATGAAATGATCTTTCCGGTAAAAACCACTAAAAAATGATAAAATAATGGTAACCGACAAATTTAAGTAAAAGGTCAGACATAATAAAACCGGTAGCGTCTAATTTGTTATAAGGTATATAATGTATTCGGTAACGCGGTACCGGATATGTTGATTTCGAAAGTATCCATACTTTTGAAAAGTTTATCGAAACTTTTTATCAATGGTACCGGATATGTCGAATTCGAAAGTTTCCATACTTTTGAAAAGTTTATCGAAACTTTTTATCAATATGTACCGGATATGTTGAATTCGAAAGTATCCATACTTTTGAAAAGTTTATCGAAACTTTTTATCAATATGTACCGGATATGTTGAATTCGAAAGTATCCATACTTTTGAAAAGTTTATCGAAACTTTTTATCAATGGTACCGGATATGTTGAATTCGAAAGTTTGCATACTTTTGAAAAACATTGGAACTGGTTCAATTGTGGGTCGATAGTATGGATACTTAAATGAAACATATGGATACTTATATTAAATGTTTGGATACTTCTATGAGAGGTAGAAATACTATCGAAAAAGTATGGAAACTTTATAAAAATTATGGAAACTTCTATTAAATCGTTTATATGAATTAGAATCAAGAAAATACTAGTGCATCAGATAGAAAGGAAAAGATTACAAAACGATATGGCAACGAAAATAAAAAGAAATTGAGAAGAAACAAAAGATTGATCTTTGAACTGCACATAAATATTAGACCATCAATCTTTTCTTTATTCTGAATTCATTGTCCCTTCAAGCCTCCTCCCTTCAAGTCCCCCTGCCACCCATGGAACTTGTTCCAGCACCAGCTTGCTGTCCAACCATCTCTGCATATGGTCGCATCTCAAACTTGACCTTTTGGTTGCCTAATGAACAAATTTTTTTTTGCATAAGTATGCGCAGAAGAGTATCTTGTTATTAATAATAGAAGAAAATGATAGAGAAAACCTTGGAGATGGCGGTTGAAGATGTGTATGTCTTCTTTTTCAGCCATGTAACCATATAGTTGGCGCTGGCTGGATGGAGGGGATGGAGCATGAGGTTGCCAAGCATCTAACCCGAAACCTTGGGCAGCAAACTGGTTATGCAGACGCTGAGCATCTAGATAACCTCTTGCCGTGCTCTCAAAAATCAAAAGGCTCATCCCACGATGGCCTTGTGGACCATATGAATGGCGAGCCTTGGCAACAGCACCATAGGAACTGAAAGCGTTGAGAAGGTCTTGGTTTCCCATGCCAATCCACTGAAGCAAAAAATTAAAGAAATAAGAAGTTAAGTATTATAATAGTAATGAAAACATAATTCAGAAGTTATATAACTACCTTCCCATCTCCATCTGTATGATGTTGTGTGTTCCTAATCATCACCATGGGTGGCCAGAGTATTTGGTGATGAGCTTCCTGGTGGCTTGAAGGCGGGGGGGGGGGGGACAATAGCAGCATCATTACTCAGACCACGCCATTGGCCTGAAGCGTGACGTTGAGGTTGAGGTTGAGGAGTGGCCGAAGCACACCTTCTTCGTAATTCCTCGTCCAACGTCTGAGCAAGGAGGCGATGGATTTTCAGCTTATCTCCTTTTTTGGTTTTTGCATGGGTGAGTAGGGACTGAAGGCCAGAAAACGTCTTAGAGGCACCAGGACCTCCGTGGCATGCTGGACACCGCCATGGAGTAGTAGGGTCGTTGATAGAGTTCATTCGATCGAAGGCCTCGAAGAAACTCCTGAAGAATTTGCTGGATTTGAATGCCTCGTGGCTTAGTTGTTCGTCATTATCAGAATCAGAATCAATATAGAAATCATCATCACTGTTTGATGATGTGTCGAATTCAATCTTCCTCTTTGCGAAAGACTGAGGATTTTTACCCGAACTTCTGCTTGAACTCATTTTATAATAGAAGATTGTGAAAGAGAACTGATTATAAAAGCAAAGGAAAGGGTTGAGTAGATAAAATTGAAGATGTTGTGAAGAGCAAAATAGAGGAGTTGTTAATTTATAGGCAATTTCCGTTTGGGAGGGAAAGTGATAATGCATGAGACTGAAAAGGCAGAGATTCGTTCGTTCTCCTCGTTTCCCGGGTTATAGAAATAAATGAGGAGAAGGTACATGAACAGAAACGGTGCATGTGATACATTGGAAAGACGCGATCTTCCTGGTAGAATCAGATTCGTTCTTCTCCTCGTTCTCCGGGGTTATAGAAGTAAATGTGGAGAAGTAGGAGCAGTAAACGGTGATGCGTGATACAGGGAGGTAGAAGTGAAAAGACACGATACTGAAAAGGAAGAATCAGATTCGTTGTGGGGATTAAGGGTTTCAGCTTTATACAGGAGGAGCAGTAAACGGTGCATGTGATACAAGTGAGAAATGACATAACACTGGAATGCAAAGTTGTAGAAGTGTATAATGAAAACGGTAATAATAAACCGGATACATTGATGTAATGAATAAAGAATACAGTAAAAATATACCGGGAACATGAATGTTTTTGCAAACTTATCGATAATTCCATTAAAACATGGAAAAAAGTTTCGAAAATCTTGTTCCCATTAAGCTATGGGAAGCCTTTAGTTTTTGTTAATTATCGATATTTGTGTAAAAGCATCGATATTTTCGAAGGATATTCGTACCGGAACATTGATTTTCTTTCAAAAGTATCGGGTTTTTTATTAATAGTGTGTAAATTGTATCGAAAACTTTTTCTTCCAGTAAGCTATGAGAATCCTTTGTTTCTTAAAGGATCGGTATTTGTATCGTAACGTTAAGAAACTATCGATATTTTCGAGCAGATTCGCTAATGTATGATGGAATTTAACAACAGTATCGAAACATTTTCAGAAAGGGGGAATAATGTATCGAAATTTTATTTGGAGCCAGTGGACAAGTAAGGGATAAAGGATGAAATAAGACGTCATATAACATAATTGGAAGATAATTTCAGAAGTTTATTGTTAATCTGAATCATCGTAGTCAGTGGACACGTCTGAACTTAGGTTTAGTTCTTCGATCAGCTGTTGTTTTCTTTGTCTACGCGTGTACATAAAAAGTTGCAGCTCATCCACAGCCGCATCAACATCCGGTGAAGACGGTGCGCGTTCAGTGTTTGGATCAGGTTGTACGGGTGCAGACGAACTACCTTCGCCGGCGTTGACGTCGTCAAACTTAACATGTAAATGGACGTCTGTAGCTCCGACGGAATTGAGGCGGTCATACATGTTACGAACGTCTGTTTCGTTCGTAAGCTTCATAACATAGTGTGTTTTGTTTGCTGACGGTGTTGGGATTCGACATTCCATGGAAGAAATTTGTTTGTGGCCGTGTTTACTAACCTCGATTGTTGTCAACTGTATTAAATCTTTCAGTGACATTTTGGTGGTGATTATTGACTGAAAAAAAGTATCGAGAAAATAAAATGTTGCCTGAAATTTGGCCATAAGGTGAGCAAAGATTGGGCTCGGTGTTTAGAGAGAATTTGGAATGAGTAAGTGATGGTGGAATTCGTGGGTATTTATAGGAAAGCAAAACACCACATAAGTAAATTTAACTGGAATGAAAACTTTAATTCGCATTTCATTTAACAATACTTTATTTTTACAATAGTATAGAAACATATTTAGTAAGTTGGAATAATGTTGCCTGAAAGTATCGATAATTTTTATCGTCCTGTACAGAAAGAATCGATATTTTCGAGCAGATTCGGTAACGTATCAGGGAATTTAACAACGGTATCGAAACATTTTCAGAAAGGGGAAAATTGTATCAAAACTTTATTTACAGTAACCTATGAGAATTCATTGTTTCTGAAAGTATCGATAAATTTTATCGTGAAGGAAAGAAAGATTCGATATTTTCGCGCAGATTTGGTAATGTATCATGGAATTTTACAACATGATCGAAACTTTTTCAGTAGAGGGAAAAAATGTATCGATAATAAAATAGAATTTATTGCACGTTAACTTTGTAGGAAGGAAGAAATAAATTGCTCTAAATGCTTTCAACCACCATCAACCACCACCACCTACCGAATTTAGTACCTGAAAATGAAAGCAACACAACAGAAGTCCTGTGCAGGAAAAGTTTGGACCACTTCAACCGATCGTGTTTAAGAAAATGGAAGATATTCCATCCAACGGTGTTAATTGTAGCGGGAATTTGCAAGATGAGAAGTTGACCGTTGATGATTCGGAACGGTTGGTAGGTCAGCTCTTTTCTTCACGTGAGGAAGCTTGGAATTTTTACAAGGAATACGCAATGAAACAAGGTTTTAGTGCACGTCGAGGAACATCACGGCTAGATGGCGAAGGGAATGTGAAGACACAAGAATTTTGTTGTTCAAAACAAGGGTTTAGGTGTTCGAAGGTCGAAAATGTTAATCGTCGACGTGCACATACGCCAGTCACACGAACAGGATGCAAGGCCAAAATCGTTGTCACAGCAACCAGAACAAAAGATCAGTGGGTTCTAAGTAAGTCTTTCCACGAACATAATCATGCATTGTGCACACCTCTTATGACACCATTTATGCGTTCAAATAGAGGTGTGACTGAGGCTGATGTGGCTGAGGCAACAGCATTGAAACATGTTGGTGTTGGGACATCAAAGGTAATGAAATATTTCATGAATCAGGCAGGGGGATTTCGTAATGTTGGATTTACTAGTAAAGGCCTGTACAATGCACTTGATAGAGGTAAAGCAAAGGAGCTTGTCAATGGGGATGTGAATGCACTCCTTGATTACTTTGAGTACAAGAAAGATGATGATCCAGGGTTTTTTATGACATACTCCACAGATGAATCAGGGGCATTGCAGCATCTAATTTGGTCTGATTCAACATCGAGATCAGATTACACTTGCTACGGTGATGTTATTGCCTTCGACACAACTTACAAAGGTAATTACTATGCACGACCAATTTTGCCTATTGTCGGTGTCAATCATCACCATAGCACAATAGTTTTTGCTACTGCGATCATAGCTGACGAAACGACTCAATCGTTCGAGTGGGTGCTGCGAAATTTTCTACAAGCCATGCTGAATAAAGCGCCTCTTTCAGTTGTGACAGACGGGGATAGGGCAATGCAGAGGGCTATCAAATGTGTTTTCCCTTATGCTAAGCACATATTATGTTCCTGGCATCTATCTCGCAATGTACAAGCTAACATTGGTGACAGCAAATTTAGCACATCATGTAATAGATGTATGAGTTCGTGGTGGACAACCAGCGAATTTGATAGAGAATGGTCTAGGGTGATTTCCGAATTCAACGTCGAAAACCATCCATGGGTGATAGAGAAGGGAAATACTCGGAACTTATGGGCTCAAGCATATCAAACGGGTCATTTCTTTGCCAATTTGCGATCCACACAAAGAAGCGAGTCCTTGAATGCTGCACTCGAACGTGCCCTGATACAGAAGAAGACATATGTAGACGTAGTTCGTACAATTGAACAAAATTTAATTTGAAAAATTCGTATCAACGAGTTGGAAGCAAATTGCTTAAGTTCGCAGACAACGCCCTACCAGATCACCAAACTCACAGACCTAGAAAGCCATGCTGGTCAAATTTATACGCGAGCATCATTTGGTTTCTTCCAAGACGAACTTCAAGAGGAGACTTTGTACCGGATTGACGAAAAAATTCAGTCCTTATCAGATGACTCTCTACATTTTGTTCTGTCAAAGTACAAGGAAAAGAACATTAGATTTGACGTATCTTTTGATGTTGTCTCGGAATCCGTCACATGCTCGTGTAGGAAGTTTGAGACTGTAGGAATTCCATGTTGCCATCAACTGCATGTTCTGAAGCACTTGGATTACACATGTATTCCAAAGTCGTTGATTCTAACTCGATGGACGAAGGAGGCGAAGGCTGCTGCACCAAGTTTCCTTGACTTCAATGTAGCACCTGAAGTTATGCAAATGGCACGGTTCGCGGCCCTACGTACAACGTCAAGTCGTTTGTGCTACATTGCATCAAAGACAGATGCATCTTTCATAACCGAAAGAGATGAGATGACAAGACTAACTGCCGAATTTGAACACTCGTTCGGTTTGAAAGATTCAAGTAAACGAAGAAATGTTGATAATGGAGTTGGCGTTGGCGACCCTAAACGAAGACAAGGAAAGAGAAAAGTTGTACAAAAGAAGATCGTCCAGAAGAAAAGTAGGAGTTGCTCTTTCTGCAATAATGAGGGACATAACAGAGTAACGTGTCCTAAATTAAAGCTGGGTCTGGATTCTTTTACACAACCTACCTCGACTGACTTTTTTGCTAACGATGCGGAATGGTCCTACGGCCCCGCAGATGAGGATTATAATGTAAGTTACTATATCTATTCTACAACATATTGTCTGCAAGTGTTTGTTTATGGTTAATTTTAATATCAATCACTTCTTTATGTCTCAGGGCAACGAAGACATTTGGAATACAGCAAGTTCCCATCAACAGACATGGTGACTGCATACAACATTATGATATAACATTCAAATGTGTAAAGAGTTATTTTTTACAAATTCGGGTACAGTACTCTGGTCATTCGCCAACTTTTCCAAAAATTCTCGGATGCTTCCGCCCTTTTCTGTGGATATATAAAAATAACCCAAATTAGCAGACTCTCCTGTCAACATCTTCAATATATAAATAAACCAATGGAATTAGTCACATATGTAACTGTAATACCTAACGCATTGTCGTTGGAAGATGATTGGTTATAGGGAGGCGGACATATGTAGCTGTATTCCTATAAAGAAAAGATAAATTAACAAAATAATAGCATATTACGTTATTAATAAATTGAATGTAAAAAAATATTAATCACTGGATTATGCCTCATTTTCTCGGAAGAATCATCCACCAACAGTGTATTCTCCTCTTTGAATTGAGGATACTCAATCCAAACTTGATGCAAGTCTTTGCAGAAGGTGTATTCCTCTTCCTCTATGCACTTTGTTTGATCCTGTTAATAGTAACTTGTAAAGCACCAAAATGTAAGAATCATAACAAATTCAATTACCAATATGTAAGAAGCATCTTACCCAGATGAAAAAATATCGTTCTTTTTGTACGGGTATTTTGTTAAGAGCAAGGTCAATGTTATGCCTGCAAGCGTGAACAATTACCACGATAAACTTCAAATTATTTAAGAGGTCAACGTTAAATGTTAACAATTTGGATCATAACGGTGCTTACCTCAACTTAGATGACCATATTCCAACAACAAAATTCTCTAAACAAAATTGCATAAATTCTTCTACACATGGCCTCAGTTTAACATCTACAACATGAAAGAAAATTAAACATAATTGTTTTCTTTATAGCCGTAAGCAGATTTACAGAAATTTAATTACCTCTGGGAGTTTGTTTTGTATAATATGCAAGGACTCCGTTGACATAAAAAATGACAAGTTTTTTGTTCTGTGTTACAGAAATAATATATCTGCTGGGGTCTTCACTGTCATCCTCATCTGAACTGCGTACCTCTTCATCATTCTCCTCTTCAGGCACCGTATTATCCTCTTCACGCACCACTGGATTGTCCACTTCTGTTATAAGCATGTCAATAGTCAAATAACCGAATGTCAATTGTAAATTGAAAGGTTATTTTACCTATGGGTTTGTATTTGCTTTGAAGCCATTGATTACGGAAGTTGGAGAAGTCAGCACGAACTGAGGAAATATCTGCTCGCATTTCGCCGATTTGGTGATTAATCTCGCCAAAACGAGCATCCATTTGCTCGCGAAAATGAACCATGTAATCCATCACTGACTTCATGGTAATGACCCCTTCGATCTCATCTTCTTGCATCCGCTTGTGCTGTTCTGCTTCAACGTTCTCCACTTGGTCGTTGCCTTGTTCTGCCCCAATTAGACATTTGTTTATCCAACCGACGTTTTCAATAAAATCGTATCCCGCTTTTGTCAAGGTAATCATGTCGATCTTCCTGGATAGTCGAAGAGGGCAGTCAAGATTGAATTGCACTCCTTCCTTCCTCAATATATGGCAAATTATGCATTCATATGGTAGTGAGGTTGTAATGGAAGCACCCTTCTTCACTATATGTAGCATTGTCTCATATATCAGTTTTGCTATGTTTGGAGCGGTTCTTGATTCATATTTAGACAACCACCAGTAATCAATATCTCGAATTTCTGAATATTTCCCACCGGATGGCCGAAGAAACCAACTGACAAGAAAGTGGAACAATCTGGCCTCCGCACCAAGGCGAGTGGGAGTATTCCGATCCACACGTTTCATGGTAGGAGCTAAAACACGTTCATCGGAATCTCCTACATTCTTCACTCCTATACCAGCAGCAATAGATGACGCATCTATATATATGTCCTTACCCATGACATGAGTCGTAAATCCTAATATTTTTCCCGTACCAGGATGCAGGTCTAATTTTGCATTACTATAGAAAACTCTAACAAGATTGGGGTAATATTTTAGTTCTACACCAAGCAGTTCAAGCCACCCCCAATCTGTAAATGTATCTTTAAACCCAAATTTGTTTTTCTCATCGAAGAAGAAGTTCAAGTCAATAACACGTTCTGGAAGAATCTTCCTTGTTTTGAAATTGCTATCATATGTCAGTTTGTCATCGGTGCTTCTAAAGTTTTGCGATTCAAAAGACAAATTTTCTTCAGCAGAACTTGAACTTACTTGACTAGCAGACCTTGATTTCGAAGATGACTTTGTCTTCGAAGCAGAATCTCTCTTCCGTTTGAGTGCCCGTGTTTTGGGTGCCATTACAACTGTTATATGCAGAAGATGATCGGTTACTCCATAATCGTGCAAAACCCTAACCCTAAAGTACGAAAAGTCAGTCACTTTTACTAACCTGTAAATATGATCGTAGTAATTGTCCTCGTCGGTGTTGATTTTACCCAAGTCGTCGTTGGAGTTGAAGAGATCTCTGCAATAGTTTCGATAAAATTCCTAAATGGATGTTTGATTTAAGTTAAGTGTTGGTTTAAATAGAAATCCCACCTAAAGTTCCGATTAAGATTATAAGTATCGATAATTTAATAACAAAGGAAACAAAGTATCGATTTTGTCGGGGATTGTTACTCTAAGGATACATATATTTCGTATAAAAGTTTCGATATTATTACTCATTGCGGCAGAAAAGTTTCGATAATTTAATTCCAGTAAGCTAAGCAAGTCCGTCTGTGTCAAAAAGTTTCGATAATTTAATAACAAAGGAAAAAAAGTATCGATTTTGTCGGGGATTGTTACTCAGGATACATATATTTCGTATAAAAGTTTCGATATTATTACTCATTGCGGCAGAAAAGTTTCGATAATTTAATTCCAGTAAGCTAAGCAAGTCCGTCTGTGTCAAAAAGTTTCGATATTTAATAATGAAGGAAAAAAAGTATCGATTTTGTCGGGGATTGTTACTCTAAGGATACATATATTTCGTATAAAAGTTTCGATATTATTACTCATTGCGGCAGAAAAGTTTCGATAATTTAATTCCAGTAAGCTAAGCAAGTCCGTCTGTGTCAAAAAGTTTCGATAATTTAATAATGAAGGAAAAAAAGTATCGATTTTGTCGGGGATTGTTACTCTAAGGATACATATATTTCGTATAAAAGTTTCGATATTATTACTCATTGCGGCAGAAAAGTTTCGATAATTTAATTCCAGTAAGCTAAAGGAAAATAAGTATGATATTTTTACTCTAATATGTTAACATAATTTACAACAAACTAACTATGATATCATCATTTACATAGTGGGAAAAAGTATGGTAACATAATTATCTTTTCATACGTCCCAGGCAAGCAGTTGTGAACTTCGCTCTCAATCTATTACAATCGTGATTTATGAGATCGTTTAAAACTCTCGGACGATCAAAATCCCCAACAACCTACATTCAAATTTGGAGTCAATGTCAGTCCCAAATTTTATTAAAAATGAAGTCCTTTTCCGACCACTTACCAAATCATCCGGTGACCTCCCTTCAGAAATAGCTTCCATCCACATGACCACATACATTCCGCAATCATCTCCGTTCGTTTGCAGCTTCGGCTTACGGACCACGAATTTTAAATCCCTCGGTGGGACCTTAATCTTCCCAAATTGGCCACAAAACGCCTCGTCCTCACTAAATTTCTGTAAACATTCCAACTGCGTATAAAAAATAAATACAATTAGATTACGAAGAATTTATGCATTATAAATTACAAAATGTATCGACACATACTGTTTTCTTTGTTTGCTCCACTCTAGTATTGTGCCGGGGAGATCTATGTAGACTATCAAGAAACGATGCTACACCATCAACCATATCCAACACCAAGAGACACCAATGAGTATTCGAATCGTTTATTGGCATGAAGATCTACAACAATTGTCACACAAGATATTAGAACATTTATTGTTATTATTTAAATACTTAACAACATGTACGAAAAAATATCTTACCATGTCACAATCGGTGATTTTATTATGGCCCATCAATGTTCTAGAATAGAAGTTTATAAGAAACGGCGCATTTTGACCGTCAATTATGAACGAGCTCTGCATTTTAAAAAACAATCTTCAGTCAATTGACCAGCCATGACCAAATAGGACACGAAAATGTGTAAACATGTAACTTACCACAAATTCGGATGGTAGATAGCAAATCTTCCGCTTCATGGTAGGATTCCTCATCGAATCGTAACCCAATAACCAGCCTTTCAAATTAATAATCGGACTTATTAGCCATTCCCTGGGTTTTAAGCAGCCAAGCTCGCCTACTGTGCAGTGTTCGAGCCCGTAATCTACGATAACATCTCTATAGAAGCAATTTTTTGTATTAATTTTTTCACCACATTTATTTAAATATCTATCACTCGCAAAGCAATATATATAACTTACGATGGTTCTAACAATCCACTATTCCATACATAATCACACATCGCAGCCTCGACGTCATCAATTCCACTTGGTATTTTGACTTTTGTAACCTACGATATATCAATAGATATTAGCCGCAACACAATAATCAAAATGGATGTCATTTGTATTATTCATTTTACCTTTTTACTCTTCTGCTTCTTTGGTGCAGGACACCCTGAATCGAGCTCTACATGTATTGCATGAGCCGGTGTCCTCGTATCTTCATGGTGGACCTCTCTTATATTTTCCTCCACCATCTTACTCAATTCTTCGACATTTTCTTCATCATTTTTTATAAGTTCATCATATTTTGCCTCAACATAACTCCTCTTTTTGTTTATTTCACGACTTAAATGTATCCCCTCATCCAATTCTTCCTTGAATTCAGGACTTAAATGTATCCCCTCATCCAATTTTTTGTTTATTTCAGGAATTAAATCTAACCCCTCCTCCAATTTTTTTTCCACCGTTTCAATCACCCCCTTTAACTCACCCCTCAATTCCACCACTTCTTTAACAACACCATTACACTTTTCCCCTACTTCCCCCTTTAAGCTCTCAATAGCCTGTTCGATTCTGGATTGTCTTTGCAAACAATCAGAAACGAGTTTTTTAACCTCCGCCAACTCAGCAATCAATATGTCAAATTTACTTCCCCCTTCATTCACTTTCAACTTATATTCTACCTTCTCCTCTTCCTCCTCTTCCTCCTCGCCAACCTTCACAAATAAAGTACATTATTAGAGCATCTTTCTTTTGTAAGTCCTTAGTAATCTATAAATACTGAAATTACCATTACCTTCTTTTTCGGTAATTCCAACTTTAACTTTGACATAACTCGAACAACTTCTTCCTTGCCCCAGGCAGTGATGCGTGCCACTCCGATTTTTCGGAATGTCTGCACAGAAGAAGAATCTGACCAAAAATCATACAATGCAACCTGCATTTTGTATAAACTTTATCATTTTCCATAATAACTACTTACAAAGTTTTCTAAACCAATACCAATATTCAACTCGTTTACCTCTAAGACAACAATGCATCCTTTGAGGTATGAGGGGTTTTTGGACTTTTGAAAAGTCTTGATTGCATCAATTATTTTGTCATACACATATGAAGCCCAATTTAATTCACCTCTAAACCCGGAGTCGCACAATAACTTCATACTATCCTTGCTCGGGGATGAATCACCCGTTGGACAAAGGAATACTCCGACAATGTACAATAGTACACGGGCCTTAAGATCATCCCCTTCATACTTGCCGCTTTTAATTTCGTCCTCAAGTGTAGCAAATGACACATTAGACGTTAGGCCATACTTCTACACAAGTAATTTCCAATCCTCCCTGTTTATAACTTCATCCACACTCTGTCCTTTATTTTGTAGCCCCAATACGGCTTCAACAATTCGGACACTAAAATGAAATGAATATTCTCCGTATCGCACATCACACTTCTGCAAATCAAAATCTCCCATCAACAACCGACACAATTCCCTCCGAATTGGTCGGTCCTGAATCCCAATAAGAGATCCAAACCCCATTTCTTCCAACAGATTTGATTTACCCTTCGCTTTCAACTCTTCTACTATGTGGTGCACTCGTTTTATGCTACACCTAGTCGACACTTCCTATGTAAATAATATTCATATAATGTCAGAGTTTTTATATATCATTTATCAAAATATTTACAACTATAATGAATACCTTCTTCTTCTTCTTCGCCTCATAGTTCTCTCTAGCATTTATGGACAACATGTTGAATGGTTGCTTCTCAGTTGCACTCATCGTGTACCATTTCTTCACCACCACGTCTCTCACCTGCAAATTATGCATAAACCATAAACAATCAAAATATTCAACCTCCAATATATTCACTATAATTTCAATTTACATACCGAACCGACATTGTAAGTCCCACAATCCCTCATCCTCTGCAATTCTTCAATACTGTCATGATAGAAAAGTTTAAATGTTCTTAAATACTTTCATCCAATAACAATTTACAGATTAATTATTTCACAATTTCTACTTACTAGAAGTACAGAAATCCACCCTTTGGTCTCTTCGGATTTTCCTCCCTATCTACTCTCTCCGCCTCCATTTTAATCATTTCAGTCTCATCTTGAACAACATCTTCATGATCCTTAGAACCCATCTCGCTTCAGTTTTCTGACAAAAGTATCGATATATAATTTCTACCGACATTATTACTTTTTACCGATAAGTTCTCAGAACAAAGTTCCGATATTTATTTCGTAAATATATTTACACAATTTCGACCTATATTGATCCGAATTCCGATTTTACTTCAACTACCCAATACTACATTACCAAAAAATTAGGGTTTCGACAACATACCTTTTACTTCAAAGTCCCCAAACCCTATACCTATCCTTTCGATTCTGATACAACAAATTAGACTTTCTGTAAATGCAACCAAACTCGGGTCGATTTCATAGCAACCAAACTCGGGTCGATTTCAAATACTCTCCTCTCTTAGGTTTTCTGTAAATGCAAGCAATACAAAGGATACTTTTAACCGGTTATATCATTATGATATATATGATCGATACAATTCCCAAAAGTTTCGATACGTTTTTGAATTGTGTCGATTCTTTCGACACCAAACAATAAATCCGGTAAAGATTTACCGGTTACATTATATGAATTAATAATGTAATCGGTTATGTTTTACCGGTTAGATAATATGAATTAAATATCGATATTTTCGACATTTTTTTTCAACCACGGTTACGTTGGTGTTCAAAAAGTTTCGATAATGATTTATAAAGTATGGATACTTTCGAAATAATATATCCGGTTAGATTTACCGGTTAGATTATATGAATTAAATATCGATTCTTTTCTGCACGCTCTTAATTAAATATCGATATTGTCGACATTTTTTTTCAACCACGGTTACGTTGGTGTTCAAAAAGTTTCGATAATGATTTATAAAGTATGGATACTTTCGAAATAATATATCCGGTTAGATTTACCGGTTAGATTATATGAATTAAATATCGATTCTTTTCTGCACGCTCTAAATTAAATATCGATTTTTACGACATTTTTTTGATACCACGGTTACGTTGGTGTTCAAAACGTTTCGATAATGATTTATAAAGTATGGATACTTTCGAAATAATATATCCGGTTAGATTTACCGGTAAGATTATATGAATTAAATATCGATTCTTTTCTGCACTCTCTTAATTAAATATCGATTTTTTCGACATTTTTTTTCAACCACGGTTACGTTGGTGTTCAAAATGTTTCGATAAAGATTTATAAAGTATGGATACTTTCGAAATAAACAACAAATTAGGCGCTACCGAATATATTGAAATTCGGATCAACATAACCGATAATTTTACCGGTTTTGTTATAGTCCAAATGTCCGAGTGCCCATCCGCTCCAACTTAACAACAAATTCGGCGCTACCGATTATATTGATATTCGGATCAACATAATCGGTAACTTTTACCGGAAACATGATCTTTAACCGGTCACCGCCCTAGCCGGTTACGCCGTATATTAGCCGCATACTAGGCGCCGTACCGCAGAACCTCCCTGCTTTCTATGGACAAGTGACCTGGTTAATTGACGGCTAGTCTTGTGTGTCAGGTAGTAAACTCAACTAATATATTGCTTATCCATGGTCCATGGTTTCTCAGAGAAGTTGCACTATCGTAAAGCCTTTTCACATCTATTTTCAGGACATAATATATTGCTTATCCACATCATTGTATATGATGTTTGACTGCATTCCTCTCTCAGTTTCAAGCTACAACCTTTTGACATCTATTCAGGCTTTTTTTCCTGTTAACCAACTGAAAATGCTCCACCTGCTGCCTGTTACCATGTTCTTATGACCTTCGGAATCCATGACCCAACAAACTTTTCACCACTTTTGAAATCTATGACCCTTCTTTTACGTTCCCTGCCAGGTTCTGTACATGCGTCCTTCAACCGCCGTTCGGGAGTTCCGGATCCTGCAGCCTCCACAATCCGGTTCACCATTTCTAACACCTCACTCATCTTAGGGCGTGACTTTGGGTTTCTGACTAAGCATCTGTTGGCCACAACCACAAGCCTTTTGGCCGACTTGAGTTGGTATTTCCCTTTCAGTCTAGGGTCCAATATCAACTGGAATTTCTTATCAGATAGGTATGGCTTTACCCACTCCAAGAGATTTTGCTCATGCTTGGGTCGGCTTTTGTCTAAGGGACGCCTGCCGGTAATGAGTTCGTAGAGGAAGACCCCATAGCTCCACACATCAATCTTAGATGTCAAACGTCCCGTCCGGATGTATTCAGGAGCCGCATATCCCATTGTTCCAACAACCTGTTGAAGATCACATCACCAGTTTGATGAAATATTGAAGTACTATCATGATTCTATCAAGTAATTTGAGATGAACCTGGTTGTGTTTTCAGTTACCGAAGGGCAACCTTCTTTTATCTTAAAAAGGATGAAGCCATCCATTTGTTTCAGATATGCTCGTAAGGCAACTACAACATCTAAACTGATCGAATAGCATTTGATTCATGAAAAATAGAAACTTTAGGAGGTTTTAACCATTAAGACACCTACTAGAGATGAAAAGAAAATTCAAAGTGAACACAGACTAAAAGGACACACTTCAAGTAAGTCAGTTTGCCTGAACATACCGCTGTCGAGACATGAGTTAATCCTTCTGAAGGACCCAACCTGGCTAATCCAAAGTCGGACAGCTTTGCATTCCATTGCTCGTCTAGAAGGATATTAGATGATTTAAAATCCCTGAAAATGACCTGGCAGTGAAATATGATAAGTAAACATATTAGTACCATACAAAACAGTCTGGAAAATTTTCTGTTACAATTTTTTTGGTTGTAACAACAATGAGTTTCTCCTTGAAAAAAAATTAACAAGTACAATGAAATGCCGATAATATCTGAAATGGGAACTTAAAAACATCATACCTGGAAATCCATTCCTTCATGTAGGTATGCTAACCCACGAGCTGCATCTTGGGCTATTTTCAATCTCATCGCCCAGGAAAGAGTTGTCTCGGACCGGACAGATAAATGGTTTTCCACACTTTTATTGGGCATATATTCATATATCAAAAGCCTCTGGATTCCTCTTTCATCATCTTCAGCACAGTAACCCACTAGCTTTACAAGATTCGGATGCTCAACCACACCGAGGACATTTACTTCGGTCACCCACTCCTTATGCCCCTGCCAATTAAAAGGCGGGATGTTAAGTTTATAAGAGTTACCGATTCTCATCTCAAAACCACAAGTGGAATTTTATTTTTTACAGCAATTTGCATGCATGCATCATAGGCATTAAATAGAATCCATAAACGGGAAAAAATATATCCAAATGCAGCAGTACCAACATCAGAGCTAATGCAATCAATATTTTCAGTAAAAACGTACACTTATCCTTATCTCCGAGTAATACCATTACTGAGACACTGTACTAAGACATCAATTTTGATTAGTACGTAATCAAATTCATTGCGCAGTTGAAGCCTCCGGTTCAATCTGTTCTTAGAGAATTTATTTCTGCTAAGTTAATTCCAGTCACATGATAATGTTCCAGGCAATCAAGTTGAATTCAGTGGATTTGGATTAACCCTGCAGAATTTCTCAACAAGGAAGATAACCAGAAATACACACACACAAAAAAAAACTAGGATGGAATCAGTTTTCTATAGGACTGAGACACGTGAATATGCATATGATATCGGAAGTCTCCACTATGACAACTCATAATATAAGCCACTCTACCTATGGCATTTCAAAAGTTGAATACATAAAAGGCAGACTGATTCAGAAGAGGAACTTCCAATATGTTTTTAAGTCAAGGAACCTTGCCTGCAGCCCCTTTTTATCAAGCTGTTTCACTGCTACTTCAACCTTTTGAGACGGATCTTCGGGACTCTTGAGAGAACCTTTGTAAACACACCCAAATCCACCCTCTCCGAGCATGAAAGAGCGACTAAAGTTCTTGGTGGCAGATTTAAGCTCGGAAACGGTGAATACTCTTAGATTGCAGGGCCTTTGAGACATGCTAGGAAAAGAGGACCGTTCCATGGACTCTGTGCTGACGCCTGAGTCATTCTGAGAATTTAATTCAGATCCAGACCGTGCTATTTCACGATCAGTGCATGTAGAATTCATAGACCGGTTTGAAACTGATCTGGGGGTCTTTGGTTCATCTTTTTTATACCAATTGGGGAATGTAAAACACTTCATAGCCCTCAAAGAATTACACAAAAGAAACTCCACTATGCAAACCCAGATGCAAGAAATATGATGATCAAGCAAAACAAAGATGACCAACCCAGCCTGCAAAGTGAAGAACTAAATATAAGGAAAAAGTTCATTTCTGCAGAAGAACTATAACCTAAGTAACACGATGAACAACAAATTCCAAGGAAATCTCAAATTCGCAAGGATCCGTGGCAAAGAGTTGAAAATGCACAAAATCAATAGCACACATAATGAAAAAACAAGGAAAACAAATAAAGGGAAGAAAAAGGTTCTAGATTCTAATAATTCCAAGGAATCACGCATCCTAGGCTTTAAAGCACTTTTATGAACAACCAAAAAACTAACTTTTTTTGGATCACACAGTTACGAAAAATAAAAGCAAAAAAAAAAAAACAGAAATTTTGTTTCTTAGTGTTCGAACAGATCATTATTAAGAGGAAATAACCCGAACTACAAGACAAATTCGAAGAAACTTGCCTTTGATCTCACCTTCAATTATCCTGTTTGGAAAGGCAGAAATTTGCATATCGATCATGAAAAACGCTCAAATTTAAAGAACTTTTGAAAAACCCATCGGCCCAACTCCTCAAAAACCCTGAAAAATGCCTGGAATTTACGGAAGAACAGTGTTCAATTCTATAAAAGAAGTCTGAACAGGGCAGTTGAGCAGCAGGAGGGACAAGTCATACGACCAACGAAAATCTAGTAAAAAGAAAATCACAAAAGATAAATAAAAACCGACGGGAAAATCTAATGCAAATTCGAAGGGGTAGTTTGAAAATGAAAACGATATTACAGAAAAAAAAAGGAGAGTTGTTAATGTTTTAGCGTTTAATAAGGAAGGAGATAAGAAAATTCATGTTTCCACTTTCCATGATGCTTAGGATGGATCGATTGGTTAGAGTCGTCTCATCAAGTCAACCCATTCACAGTAGATCCGACAAACTTGATTCGCTACTCGAATCGATTTATTCGACTTGAGATCTAATTTTGACGAGAATATGATAACCCCAATTTGATAGGAAATTCGAAATAAATTGAATCAAACTAAAGTTGATTTGAACCGATTTTTAACCGAATTAAATGGACCCAAATCGAAAGTTACCCGAAATAAAAATAAATATAAAGGGAAGTAAAGAAATATGTGATGCGAACTAACGCACAACTCACAAAAAAAATCATAAATAGCGGTATAAAAAACTAACCCGACCTGAAACTCGACTGTTATCGACCGATTCAAAGGTTAAACTAAATAAAAATCAATCGACATCTTACTGACACCAACCAAAATTAACCAACCTGAAAATTACCGACCGAAAAAATAACTAACATGATATGACCCGAATCATTATAAATTCGAACTAAAACTGAACCAAACTCAAACCGAAATTAAATGTAGCCGGAATAACTTGAATCGAAATGATCCGAGCCAAACCCAACTTAACGATTCATTTGCCACCTCTATTCACAAGTTCCAATCCAAGCTCATCTTGTTGGTTGTGGGTAGTTGCAGTACAACATTTTAATTTAAGGCTAAAAAATAGTAAGTTTTGAAAATTGTTCAACCTAAAATATTATATATATATTTTAATATTTCAGGTTGATTTTTATTAAGTTTTGAAGCTTAAAAATAGTTTTAAAACTTCTTGAAAGACCACCGACTTAAAAACCTTAAAAGGAAAGAGATTTTAATTTTTTTTTTAAAAAATCAACTTAAAATATTATAAAAGTAAAATATTTTTGCGATAATTATTAAATTTCGAAACTTAGTGTTTTTAACTTTAAATTAATTTGTCATATTATAGACTCTCCCACTCGTTGATGATTACTGTAATAATTATACTTCAAAACAAAAACAGAAATAAAAGGTATTGTTATATAAAAAATCATTTTTAAATAATTATTTATTTAAATATTCGAATGTTATTTAGAAAAATAACCTCTAAGTCGTCTATGTAGGGTGAACTCACTTTCTATAGAAAGCGAGTTCGAACATCACTTTTTACAAAACGTAAGTTCCGTGTTAAGTAAGTTGGTAGAAAAGAAAAAAATTTAATTTCCCACATTTTTTTAACATGAAATTTATTTTTTTAGATAACTATTTAGGCGTCATTTTTTTTAAATAACTTTGACTGAGGGTTATTTACGTAGATAATTATTTATACGGGTTTTTATATAATAAAAAGTTTAAAATACTAACAAACGTTTAGGCCGGATCCAATCCAAGTAGACCTGTACCCATGCCCCATGGCTGTTGAACCATTTAGGCCTGTGGGCCATTTTTTGCAAAAAAAAGGGCAACAACCTATAGCCTATTCAGTGTTATCTTTCTTGTCTGCAGACAGGGTTTTGCAGCAAATGTTTAAACCCCTTCCAAAAACCCCATTTCAACACTTGCTACAAAATATGCTATGGAGATACCACTGGAGCTTCCTCCCTTCAAGGCGGAGAAGTGCGGTTCTCAAAGCAGTTCGTTTCACGTCATTTCGCCTATTTTCAGCACCAGAGGTCAGTTCAACCGATGAAAATCAAACTTGGGAAAAAAGAAGACTTACTATTACCCCTCAAGTTGTTAACTCTACTCTACTGAACTGCCCTTCTAATTTGATTGCTTTGAGCTTTTTCTTATGGTGTGCTAAGCAACCCAATTACTTCCATGATGCCCAAGCATTTGATTGTATGGTCAATGTTCTCTCTCAGTTAACTAAAAAGTATGTGACCGTGAGAAGAGTTGTCAGGGAATTGGAAAATGTTGGTTGTGTCATAAAGTCACAGACTTTCTTGCTTTTGTTGAGGATTTATTGGCGCGGTGAATTATATGAAATGGTTTTTGAGACTTTTTTCGAAATGGGCACTTTTGGGTTTACTCCTAATACATTTGCTCGTAATGTTATCATCGATGTTTTGTGTAGAATAGGGCATGTTGATGGAGCTATCAAGGTTTTGAAAGAAACCCAGTTCCCAAATTTCTTGACTTTTAATATTGCTTTGTGTAATTTATGCAAGTTGAATGATTTGTCCAACATGAAGCATGTTAGTAGAAGAATGCTCCGGCAAGGATATTGTCCTAATGTTAGTACATTTGAGATGATCTTGAATTGTTTGTGTAAAATGGGTAGGCTAGCAGAGGCATATCAAGTGTTGGGTTTGATGATTACACTAGGAGTATCTGCTTCAATAAATGTTTGGAGTATGTTGATTGATGTGTTTTGTCGGTTGCATCAACCTGGTTTGGCATATGATTTGTTCAAAAAGATGCTCAGGACAGGTTGCTCTCCTAATCTGGTGATTTACACTAGTTTGATCAAAGGATTCTTGGATTCCAAAATGCTTAGCACTGCTTCTAGCATTCTAAATAGAATGGAATCTGACGGATTTGTTCCTGACTTGGTTCTTTGTAATGTATTAATAGATTGTTTATCTAAGGTTGGGAGGTATGATGATGCATTTGGTGTTTTTATGAGTTTATCAGACAGAAAATTGGTACCAGATTCTTACACATTTTGCTCTTTGTTATCCAACATATGTTTGTCCCGGAGATATTCTCTTTTACCTAGTATAGCCAGTGGACTTGCGATAGAAGGGGACCTAATGGTTTGTAATTCCCTACTAAGCTACTTTTGCAAGGCTGGCTATCCGTTGCATGCTGTAGAATTATATGATTATATGGTTGATAGAGGTTTAACACCTGATAAGTATAGCTTTGTTGGATTACTTAGTGGGCTTTGTGGAGCAGGAAGAATTAATAAAGCTGTTAATGTTTATCAAGGATTAATAATGTGTTACCGTGGTCTCGATGCTCATGTCCATACTACTATCATGGATAGGCTCATAAGAGTTGGTAAATATAACAAAGCCATCAAATTGTTTAGGAGGGCACGTATAGAGAAATACCCTCTAGATGTTGTATCATACAATGTTGCCATCTATGGACTTCTCAAGAGTGGAAGGATAGGAGAAGCTTCTACCCTGTACAGCCAGATGAAGGAAGTTGGTGTTTTACCTAATGCACACACGTATAATTTGGTCATTTCTGGTTTCTGCAAGGAAAAACATGTCAAAATGGTCAAAATGTTGATGCAAGAAATCAGTGGGACAGAAGTTCAGTTGGGCCATCAAACGGTGAACAGTGTAATTAAACTGTTGTTCAGATCATATCCATATCTTTCAGCCCTCAATCAATTAATTGAAATGTGGCAATCTGGTTTGATACCTGATGAGGCAATGTATGCACAATTCTCCAAGGGGCCTGCATCTGGAATAAACATCGCTCATGCTCAGCACTTGCTTGTGAGGGATAAAGTATGGGTAGACTCATCTAGCTCTGATGACATTCCTGATGTGGTTGCTTCTGTGGGCTGAACTGTTGTCAGTGAATAAGTCATCGCATATCTCAGTGGATGGAGCGGTTGCTTGGATTCTATGTAGCTGTGCTCGTCAACAGAATGTAGTCCCAACTATAAAGGTAAAGGTAGTAGCTCTTTCTACTTAATAAAATATTTATCCTATCTTACTGGTTCTTTTAGACAATGCATTACTAACTTGATCAAGAAAACATTAAGACCTTTTATAATAAGTTTGGTGTTCTAAATTTTTTCTATATCAATAAAAAATTCCTCATAAGTGTAAAGAATTAATAGAAAAAGGAACAAGAGCTGAGGGAAAGTCAAGGATTATTCACTTGTGTGGACATTTAGGAAATGATGTTTGATCACATATTAACCAGAATATTTTTTTAGAACCTTTTAGTTTAAAATTTTAGAACATTTAGGACTATTCACTTATTTTGTTTTGGTCTAGAAAATTTTGATTGTTTTGGAAGTTGACTGAAGCGTATCTTAATGCCCGAGAGTTAGATAAGTAGCCTTTATGTAAGGATTACATTTCCCCCAATTTTTATGAGGTATAAGATGCTCGTTCAATGTTAAGAGTCCAGTCAATATTGTACTATCTCCAGGATGAATTTAGAAAGTCTTTCATAAGCTGGAATATGTTTGGGTTCTTCTTGATGGATTGCCTTTTTCACCAGAGAAAAAGGGAGAAAGGAAGACCATAGTTGCGGGTTGTTATGTAAACTTGTGTTTTTTCTACTTTCCTTAGCTCCACTCTCCGTTTTGCTTCCTTTGATGATGCTGGTAGCTTAAAGTAGTCGCCCTTCTGTTTCCTCTTTGCTTCTTTTGATGAATTTAGTAAACTTGTGTGTTTTCTAGTAACCTGGTACAGTAGTACTTCACTTTCCTTTCTCAGCTCTTTATTTTTCAATCTTCAATTAGTGTTTATGTTGCTTGACTTACATGGTTTTACCGACCGTCGTGTCTTTGCTTACATGAGTCTTTTCCTTCTCTTTTGAACGCTAGGTTTACTTGTTTTTGCTTTGTTGGCTTCCGAATTTTTTTTGTTTTTGTTTAATTTGTTTTTCATTATTGGTTTCTGAAAATAATGTTTTTTATTTTGCAGGGAAGTGAGTGATTTCCTTTCTTTCTGTCGCGATTTTGGGTGGAAGACAAGTCCAAAATGTCCTTAAGCAGAGGGTCAAATCAATCACAACCAGTGAGGTGGATCACACAAACACAGATCGCCGGTAATCTACGAGAGACTACTTCAGACAGTAAGGCCGAATCAAGCAAACCAAGGGTGGCTTATCCTGGTAAGTTTTTTCTTTAGTTTCATGATATGATTCTGGTTTTTGTGTGATTTTTAATAAGCTATTATTTTTAGTATTATATTAACTTCCGTTTCTAGCTGTTAGTATGAGCTAGCCTTATTCTGGAGCCGTTCAAAATAACAAGAAATCTAACCAGCTCTTTACGCGTGTTGTGTACTGCCGGATAAACATTTAATGTTTTTGCACATGCAGGTGAAGATATAATTAGGGTTGTGTCTCTTGACTTGGTGGTGTACTCTGTTTTCTACTTCACCAAGTTAATTATTTTGTAGTACTACTGCTTTTATTGGCATCACTTACTCTGGTTAGAAACATGTCTGGCTAGCTCTTGGTTATTTCCAGTGGTATATTGATTAAAAAAATGGATTTTTGTGGTCCTATTGTTGCTATATTAAGAGACTACCGTGAAAAGAAATTTTTTTACCTTCCCGTGATCTCTTATAAATTAAGTAGCGGGAATTGAAACTCTGAACCAATAATTTTTTTGCGACTTTTTTTCTGGTGTTGGATTTATTTCATTCAGATTGTAAGAAATAGTATCGTTTTATTGTCTGTTGTCCTCAAGATCTTAAAATCATACCTTTTGGAGTGCCTTAACTTAGTGGATGTTTGACATCCCTACATACTTTGATTTTTCTTGGAGACGGATATCTCAAATTCCGAATATTCTTTTTGACATATTTTTCACATCCATAATAAGCATGCTTATTTATCCATCTATTTTCGTCGTCATTCATCGTGGTATCTCTTATTTTATGTCATTCTTGCTCTACCTCTGCTTCTTGCTTCGTAGTTGTGTGATTGTATTGTCTACAGTCTTAAGTAGAATTTGTGGTTTTCTTTGTAGGCCAATTCTATGCATTTGAGAAAGGTCACAGGTTGGATCTCACTTCTAGTGGTCGTGACGTTTGGAAAATTAGAACTTCACTCCTTCAACGTCTTGGAAAAGTGAGTATACATGTGTTCTCATCCATTTACTATATTTTTTATGACACCGTAAAAAAGTTGCATTTTGTTAACCCTGTTGTTCTTAGAGTTGAAGACGGAAGGAAAGCGGGTTTACCCATTTTTTAACATTTTTTTTCCAGTCATGAGAGTTATTTAGAAATATGGGATCGGTTGAAAGACGGTCTTCGGCTTTTGCATTCTTTCATAAGAATGTGATTTATCATTCCTGCAGTTCAGGGTTTTTTAAAATTGTTTTGGGTAATCATGCACGTGAAATGGATTTTGACAAGTTTGGCAAACTCAAAACGAGCTTATTTGCTCGTTCAATTTCACTTGTTTGTCCTTTTTACTTGATGAATTTTTATGAAAACTTACATTAGCTTTAACATAATTGGATGATATCCCCAACCAGTGGAGTGGCGATTATATTTTAGTTGCTTTCTTTAAGTGTCAGCGTTGTTACATTACAGAGTTAGTTTTGTATCATCATATATTTAAAACTTGTCTTCCCTGTGATTTTCCAGGTTTCGACCATGGAAGACACTTTCCTGCAGGAAAAATCAAGCATTCATTTTCATTTTTGGTAACTTATGATTTCCAGCTTCTTAATTCCTTTTCAAATTGAGAGAAGGAAACTTTAATCCATCTTGTACAATATATTAAGAGTGTTGTTATATTTGATTTTTCTTTAAATTTCCGTTTCCATTCAAAACTGTAGAGGTTGCAACTTGCAAGTGATATTTGATCATGCCAACAGTTTCTTGCTATAAATGAAGAACTATTTTATAGACAGGATATCATTTGGTATTCTACTTAATTTAATTTAATATTCAACGTGGCACGTGTACTTTTAGAATACTGAATATCTAATGTGGTATTGTATTTTGACATGAATTCTCATTATGTGTATCATTAAAGTACTATAAGGGTTGTGCCTGAATTATTATTTTACGTATTATGAACATTAGTAAATGTCAAATTAGTCGATGAAAATTTATAAGTTCTATAATAACAGAGAATGATAGTTCAAGTATTATGTTCTATATTTTGTCAAAGTATATGGACTGCTTTTGTCTACTTAGTAGTTAGTATGGCAACAGCGAAACAACAAGCATTTCTGATATAAGGTTGAATCAAAGGAAAGGGATGCAAGAGATAATTGGGAGAAAGAATGCAGTAGTTGAACAAGGGTTTACAGTATAGGCAAGATATCTAAATTGCGGTTGCGGTGGCGTTTTCGGTCGCGGTTGTAAATAATAATCGATGTATTGCGGTTATTGTGGACTGTTATTTTTTGCAATAACAATTTCGGACGGTGCCGCTATTATGGTAGGGATAAAAATCTTCTGTCTCTTTTCGGCATTCCTACTTATATCCCAACACTAAAAAATACAACAAAATTAAATTTCAAGCCCTAACTCTAAATTTTAAATCCTAAACCCTAAATTCTATACCTAAAAAATACACCTCATCCTAAATTTCATAAACTCTAACTTAAAGCCTTGAACTTTAAACTCTAAATTTTAAACGTGGGGCATAAGTAAGAGTACTAAAAAGGCAAAAAAAAAATTTCTTATCCCCTGCTATAGGCTGGTGACAGTACAGCTAAGAGAAACAGAAGAATGCACGTGCATGGACATGGATGGAACTGAACCAGTTAGGATAGTCTGATCATATCGTTTGCGGGACACATTGTTAAGGCTCCGGGAGGCCCCTCCCTCTCCTTGGCCACATCCACGCGTCGTATGAGCCTGATTTGACGTGTCACCGCTCACCCCATTCATCAAACTCTGTTGAAATTGTTTGCTTTTGGGGATCCACTGAGCCACCTTGCGATGTGATTGGGTTGTGGGGAGTTGACCCCACCCTCATGTGCCCTTTTATTTTATTTACACTTTTGTCACTATCTACATTCCTGTTCCCTTCCAACAATGTTTCAACTTTCACCCCTTTTCCCAATCTAAAAGCTAGAATGAGATCTTATATTTGAGTCACATAAGTGGATTAATGAGACTAGTCTAGATAATTTGGTTCTACAATGTGATCTAGAATCACTTATTATGAAGTGGCGTGATAGTTGAGATTAAACGTGACAGTTGATTAGTGGATCCGATAGTCATACACAGACCCAAACTTTAGATGTACATTTATGAGAGTGTCGCTCATATCTTTAGACTTTGATTTTGGAGGTGCGTCTCTAAAATGTCTTTTACACCTCAAGAGTGTTTTGCCTGAAGATATTTTAAAAAGATATAGTAATATATGGTTAACATTGAGAATGTAAACAATATTTTCAAGTACATTACAATATCCCCAACAATTGTCTCCAAATATAACAAAAATAAAATAAAAAGTTGATGAGTGTTCAAAAGTACTATTTTTATGACATTTTTACTCATATTATTGTTAGACTTAGGCTCATGTTAGTTGCATTTTTAGTTATTCATGCATATTTGCATTGTTTTCTTTATGGTTATGCTTGAGTTCATATTTTGATTAGTTTTGGTGGAAAAAGATACTGCTGGAGGATGTTTATGTATACAGGATTTAATGCTCAGGCAAGCTGAAAGTTGCCGAGGCAACCCAAGAAGGTCATGCCGAACTAGTTGCCGAGGCAACTCAAGAAGATCATGCCGAACTTGTTGCCAAGGCAACCACCGACAATTGAGGATAAGATGAAGTGGTAGCCAATTTGATGATTGGATAAACCCAACATGGCGTGAAGCAAGAAGAAATCTTAAAGGAGTTAGAATTCCATGAAAAAGTCAATGGGAGATTAAATTCTATGAAAGTAGGAGAAGTTTTAGGAAGATAAATAAATTAAAGAGATTTATCTCTTTAATGCTATTTAATTTCAACTTAACTTCCTCCTCAAGAAAGACTTTGACCTAGCCATCTCCTATATAAAGAAGGCCAAGCCGCCAACTTCAAGGGAGTTTCGATTGAGAGAGAATACCAAGGGGCTGCTCGATATTTTTTTCTTCTTCTTCCTCTTTGTTCGATTAGATTCATGCTAGGGAAATTATTCTTTGTAGATCTTTCGAACCCAACCATGAACTAATTTTATTTGGCTTGGGTTATTGTGTTTTTATGGTTGTGAGAACAATTGGATTTGTTTAGGTATTTGAGTTTGCAATTTTAATTCAAGGTTTGTTCATTCTTGGTTCTTAAGTTTGTTTGCGAGTGAATTGGGAGAGGATCTCGTGAATTCATCTATTTATCTAATATCGGGAGAGTTAGATTCAAAAAACGAATGAGCATGGTCTTTATTCAATCAATCAATGGTGAAGACTAATCTGGCTTAGGGAAAAGTTGCGGATTTCAACGGCTAAAAGGAGCGCAAGATCGGTTGTTGTCCACCCTTCGTTCACGCAGAGATGTATTATCAAGGCATGCACAATTAACCAGTGTTTCGATTTAGGGATAAGGGGAAACCATTTAAGAACGCTTCGTCGAACCTTCAAGGTTGCCACCCAGTTGCCCAGTCAGTTGCCTCGACAACTGCCATTCCAGTTGCCCAGTCAGTTACCGTGACAATTGAGTTTCCCTTGCACTCAAGTATCAAGACGATCCATCCAACTATCACTCCACGGCTCACGATAACTCGGCCTACTCTCTTAAATCGATTATTTCTTTCTATCTTTCTATTTTCTTTATTTACTTAGTTTATTTTACTTATTATTCATCATTATCAATTTATTTCTTTTACACTGCAGTAACTTAAGCAAAGTGGCCCAAACCAATCCATGTGGAGACGATACTCGATACTTATCATATCACTTTATTACTTGCGACGTGTATACTTGCACCGTTTGCGTAGCACTTATTACGCGCAACAAATTTTTGTTTATTTTATTAAAAAAAAATTTAGGTGCACTACAAGTTAAGGGACATCAACATGTGGAAAAATAAAAGTAAATCTATTCGAGAGTTGATGTTGGAAGATATGAATCAACCGAGAAAAGCATATACCGTGGAAAACTCGTGCACTTTTTATGGAAAACATAATGTGTTTGAAGATTGCCCTCACAATTCCGGTGCACATGACTACATGGAGGACCAAAGATGGAACCAATAACAAAATCCTTCATGGTGTGATAAAAAATCTCAATTTTTTTACCATAACAATTTTGCCGCAGAAACGGACATGCCTTGGCAATGTAGTCCTTATCAGCAGCCAAGTGCCACGACAATAGATATGCCATGGCAATGCAGTCCTCATCAAGAGCTATTAAACTCCATGAATGCATGTATAACCAGGATGGATGTACTCTTGAGAGAAACGGAAGATCGTTTGAGGAGATCCACACATGCCATGGATAACATGCACCAACAATCCATTTTTAGGGATACTGAAGTTCCAAGGCAAGAGGACAATGAGCAATACAAAGAGAGCTCTTCGAAGTGTGAGGACCAACTAAAACCTCCAAGTTAAAAGCCTGCCAATGAGAGAGACTGCCCTACACATGATGAGCATATGCAAGGAATTGCCCCGAAAAAGATTGATGAGCCTGAACAAAGCAATGTGTTGGGTTTTTAGGTGCTCAATTCCTCCAACCGTTCTTGCTCGCCAAGTTGTGAAGAAGTGGAATTTTGGGTGTAAGAGGTGTGGAAGCTAAAATAAATAAAGTCAAGATGATTTATAGTGGTTCAACCTTTTAACCAAGGTCTACATCCACTACCTTAGCTTCCCACTAAGGATTTCCAATCAATCCACTATTGATTCGTCCTCTTTTCTAGGCTTAGGAGGAAACCCTTACAAACCGATCAAGCTTTCTACCCAAAGCCTTGATCAAACCCTCTTTACAAAGAGATAAAAATAAGCAAACTCAAATCCCTCTAATAGGTATTTGTTTGCACCATTAAGCTCTCACCCAATCCTAAAACACTTGAGCAAATCTAACAATTTTGGTTCACTAATGTTTGTCTATACAAAGAATTGACACTTAAGCTCTAAGACACATTTTGATCATATGTTGTATTACAATTGAAACATTAACCATTACTAGATGCTTGGAGGTCTCTTTTATACTCCTCTTTGAGTTGTAGCCGTTACTAGCCGTTGGAGACTTCATTTCTCACCATAAATGCAATTCTGCAGCTCCCCGTTTCGAAACGCTCGACCCCGTTTCGAAACACTCTTGAAGTAGAAAGAGCCATTGCAGTTTAATGCAGCACCCGTATCGAAACGCCCTTGGCCGTATCGAAATGGCGTATCGAAATGCTTGTTCCCGTATCAATACGCTCTGCATTTAAAAGGTAGTTGGGAAATAGCCGTTGGGGGGTTTATGACCGTTGAGGTCAATACCACATAAGCATATCGAAACGACAGAGGCCGTATCGAAACGCTATGCAAAAATCTCACCCAAATTAAAGCTCGTTTCGAAACTCGTTTTGAAACGTTTTGCCACTGTAAAGACCCGTATCGAAACACCTAGAGACGTTTCGAAACGCCTGGATGGTTTTGTTGAATTTGGCTTTGGAAACACTTAAAACCCTTTTGAAATATCCCATAAACATAGTTTCAAGTTGTTTGGACTTAGAAATGGTTTGAATTCTTTTTAACTTTATCCAAAACATTTTTCAATTATTATATCAAAATATTAGTTCTACAATCTCCCCTTTTTGATATAATAAAATCAACTTGAAAAATTGTTTGAGATTCTCTCCCTTTAAGTTTAAAAATGTGAATAAGAGATGAAAAATTTAAAATAAAGTAAAGCTCCCCCCTTATTCATTTGAAAATGCAATTTTCAAACCAAACTCTCCCCCTTTTTGTTATATCAAAAAGAATTCAAAAGACATTAAGTTCAAAATAACTTAGGAGGTTTGAAAAGATGACAAAAATTTAGAATTTTGGTTTTAAAACGGCTCCCCCTTACTCAAAGCATCATCAAAATGTTAGTCCAACATATGTTATAATCTAGTTGAAATAAAAAATAAATCAAATTTAACAAATAAAGCAACTAGATTTTTACCACACTTGAACACAAGGGAAGATGTGAAGCCTTCCTTCTTCAAGTGTCTTTCTTTGTGTGCATGGAGCTCCCCCTCAATGTTTGACTTGTTGATCACTCTCCATCACACCTAGCAAAAGACAATCAAGTAATTTTTGGTATCCAAATTGCTTTGGATCCATAAACGTTAGTAGCACAAAATTTAGTCCCCTTAGGAATCTATTTTTCAATTTCATCCTTTTTAGTTGAAGTGGTTAGTCCTTTTGGGACCTAAACACTTCTAAAACATTTACCATTTACAAATCTAGGGGCACTAGATTGTCTTACATAAAAGTTTGATTTTCCAAAATTATTTTTCTTTTCAAGCTCTTTGGAAATCAAATCTTTTTCTTCTTGAACTTTATGAAGCAAATTTTGTAAATCAAAACATTTTTGTTCAAACTCTTCGAGTTTTGCTTCAAGTTCAAATTTGGTTTTAGAAATCAAATCATTTTGAATTTTCAACTTTGAAATCATTTTATTTTTTTTCAAAATGTGATTTTTAAACTCTAAAACCAAATCATCATAAGCATCTTGTAATTCATCAAAAGAATATGAACATGAAGTAGATGAATTAGAAGTTACCCTTGAATCTTATTTGATGGCCATAAGGCAAAGGTTGGCTTGTTCATCGTCAGTGGAGTCTTCATCACTCCAAGTAGCCACATATGCCTTCTTCTTATGGCTTGAAGTGCTTGCCATCTTCTTTTTCATGGATTCTCGTTCAAGCTCTTTCAAGGCTTTCTTCATGTAAGGGGCACACTTCTTGAAGAGATGAACTATCTCTTATTCTTCATCCTCCTCTTCACTTGAATCAACATGATGACGTGTGGAGGATTTGGGAGCAATGGCATTTGTGTTGATGCCAAGCCCTTTGAGCTTCTTCTCCCCCATAGCTCTAATATCTTCCTTCTTCTTCTCCTCTTCTTTATTCTTCTTCATTATTTGGTGAGTGAGAAGAGACCTCATAAGTTCATCAACCTTCAAGGTCTTGAGATTCTTGGCTTCGATGATGGCGGTCATTTTTGAGTCCCATGACTCGGGAAGGGAGTAGATGAGCTTTCGGACAAGTTTCTCTTCCGGAATGACTTCTCCATAACCTTTAAGTCCATTGGTGATGGTGGAGAACCTATCGAACATCTTCTCAATGTTCTCTTCCGGATCCATCTTGAAGTTTTCATACGCTAGGTTGAGGAGCCCGATCTTGGTCTCCTTTACTTCGTTGGTTTCTTCGTATGTGACTTCAAGCTTGTCCCATACCTCATTGGCACTCTCACAAGAAGACATCTTCTCATAGATGTTTGGGCCAAAAGCACAAAATAGGATGTACAAGGCTTTGCAATTAAGCTCCATCTTCTTGCGATCTTCGGCACTCCAATCCGCCTTGCTTTGTTGAGGCACGAACGAACCATCTTCTACTGTGTCCCAAAGCTTGTAGTCCTTTGACTTTATGAAGAACTTCATCCTTGTCTTCCAATGCGCATAGTGTGTTGCGTCGAAGAAGGGCGGTTTGTCGATGGATTGCGCCATTGAGCCAGTTGTTTGAAATGTTGATCGAGCTTGCCGGATCTTCTCAATAGGATGTTAATCCTCTTCAATTGAGCCAAGCTCTGATACCAATTATTGGGTTTTTAGGTGCTCGATTTCTTCAACCGTTCTTGCTCGCCAAGTGGTGGAGAAGTGGAATTTTGGGTGTAAGAGGTGTGGAAGCTAAAATAAATAAAGACAAGATGATTTATAGTGGTTCAACCTTCTAACCAAGGTCTACATCCACTACCTTAGCTTCCCACTAAGGATTTCCAATCAATCCACTATTGATTCGTCCCCTTTTCTAGGCTTAGGAGGAAACCCTTACAATCCGATCAAGCTTTCTACCCAAAGCCTTGATCAAACCCTCTTTACAAAGAGATAAAAATAAGCAAACTCAAATCCCTCTAATAGGTATTTGTTTGCACAATTAAGCTCTCACCCAATCCCAAAACACTTAAGCAAATCTAACAATTTTGGCTCACTAGTGTTTGTCTATACAAAAAATTGACACTTAAGCTCTAAGACACATTTTGATCATATGTTGTATTACAATTGAAGCATTAACCATTACTAGATGCTTGGAGGTCCCTTTTATACTCCTCTCTGAGTGTGTAGCCGTTACTAGCCGTTGGGGTTGAATTGGAGCCGTTAGAGACTTCATTTCCCACCATAAATACAGTTCTACAGCTCCCCGTTTCGAAACGCTCAACCCCATTTCGAAACACTCTTGAAGTAGTGTTGAGTGGATCAATGGATTGATCAATGCTAAGAGGGGGTGAATTGGGCTTTAAAAAATTGTTGAAGAAAAATGATAGCTAAAAATGAAGAACAAAGGATTTTAGAGTGGTTCAAGTTCCAAATGAACTATACATCCACTACAACTAAGGATTTGCAACAATTCACTAATTTGTTCTTCCCCTTTTCAAGGCTTAGGAGGTAACCTTTACACAACCGGTCAAATTTTCTACCTAAAATTTGACCAAACCCTCACAAAGGAAACAAAAAAGAAATTAGGCAAAAGGATATCTCTCAAATACAATATTGCCCCTTGAAGTACAACATTCAATCCAAATTTGAAGATAGAATAGGAATTGAATACAACTCAATTTGGGGTTTACAAGAAATTGGAAAATAAGCACTCTTGAGGTTAGATTTTTTCTTGGATGTTTATCTTTGATGCAATAGTTGTTGCTGGTCATCAATGAGCTTTAATTTATACATTCTCTATCAATTCTATCCGTTTGGGTGGTTAGGGTATTGATTATAGCCGTTGGGACCCTCTCTTTCCACCATAAATGCAATTCTACAGCTATCCGTATCGGTACACGAGGACCCGTATCGATACCTGTCTCAAAACAGAAAGAGCTGTTGCATATAATAAAGAGGGCATATCGTAATGCGTGTAAGCGTATCGATATGGGACATGGACCGTTTCGATACGGAAAAGACCGTATCAATACATTTTTCTCAACTTAGCTCACTGGAAGTTTCCGTTTCGATACGGGGTACACCGTATCGATACAGGACAACTGCCACTTTAAATGTTAGTTACCTAACAACTGACACCAACGGTCGAAAACATTTAAAACACTTTCAATTAAGAATTCAGTTAAAACCATATCGATACGGGTAAAGCCGTATCGGTACATCATTCAAACTCCTTCAGTTTTTACAGAGGGGCGTATCGATACAGATTAAATCTGTTACGATACGCTGTTTCGATACGATTAAGAGCGTATCGAAACGTGTCTTTCCAGTAGCCAACTTTGTAAAAAAGGTATTGATACGGCTGGAGGCGTATTGATACACCTGGACGATTTTCAATACTTTGGCCTTGGAACACTTAGAAAAATATTTAGAGTTTGAGTTTTTCAAATCAGTTTAAAGTGTTGGTGATTTATAAATCATTTAAGGGACTTAGAAATCTATTTCAAGTTTTCAATTTAGTTCTTAGCATACTTAGTTATATCAAAATCAAACATAGGTTTTACAAGTAGAAAGAGCCGTTGCAGTCTGATGCAACACCCGTATCGAAACGCCCTTGGCCGTATCAAAATGGCGTATCGAAACGCTTGTTCCCGTATCGAAATGCCCTGCATTTAAAATGTAGTTGGGAAATAGCCGTTGGGGGGTTTATGACCGTTGAGGTCAATGGCACATAGGCGTATCGAAACGGTAGAGGCCATATCGAAACGTTATGCAAAAATCTCACCCAGATTAAAGCTCGTTTCGAAACCCGTTTCGAAACGTTTTGCCACTGTAAAGACCCGTATCGAAACATCTAGGGGCATTTTGAAACGCCTGGATGGTTTTGTTAAATTTGGCTTTGAAAACACTTAAAACCCTTTTGAAATATCCCATAAACATAGTTTCAAGTTGTTTGGACTTAGAAATGGTTTTGAATTCTTTTGAACTATGTCCAAAACATTTTTCAATTATTATATCAAAACATTAGTTCTACACAATGCCGCGGAAACACTCATTGCGGCTGAGAACAACAATGCTACATCAAATTCTAAGGAATCTAATGCCCAGAATGTTACAACATTGACGTTGAAGCAAGAATATGAAGATTGCTCTTATCCATATTTGCCACGGCAATTGCACGATCATATGTAGGATCAACACGATGGAAATACAATGTTTGTAACACCCGGGTTTAGGGGACGGGAGTTAAGTGTATAAACCGGGTTCAGGTCGTTGGGCTTGTTCTAAATAAATGGGCTTTGTTTTTAAACTAAAAAGGCTTGTGATTCATTAAGGGCAAAATGGTAAATTTCTAAATAAAGGAAATAAGCTAAGTAAAAGGGGCTTTTTACTAAGTCATCATCTTCTTCTTCCTTCACCAAATTTCACGACCAAAAACCTCCCCAAACCCCAAAACATTGTTCCATCCATTTCTTCATCAATTTCAAGTGTTTTCATCGAGGTAATTACGTTTTTGACTTCTCCTCATCTTTTTAAACATTTCTATGGTTTTAGTTTTTAGTAAACTCCATTTTTTGAAGTTTTTGAAGTTTTTGTATTTTGGAAAAAATGAGGAAGCTTTAATGGGTTTTTGTTTGGTTTTTGATTTGTAAAGATAATATATGTTTTAATATTGCCCTTAAGTGTATTATATCTCAAAATGGTAAGGTTTTGATGAAAATCCCGAAATGGGTTTTTGTGGGTGTTTTAAAGAGTAGAAAACTTTGGTTTTTGAGGTAGTTTGGTGTAGGAGAGTTGGGCTGATGATATGGTGATGCTTGAGATTTGTTTTGAATGTTTTTAGTGATGATTTGGGTGTTGAGATTGATGAGTTTCTTCTGGGTTAAGTTCAAGTCTGAAAATGAGGATTTTGGGTTAGTTTATGGCTTGGAAATGTAGAGAATAGTCTTGTGGTTGTAATCTGATTTGTGACAGTGGTTTTGTGGATGATTTGTTGAGTAATATGTTGTTTTTGATTGATTAGAATCAAGGGAAATCGTTGGAGAAGCTTCGGGCTCGATTTTGGGAAATTTGGAGGCTTGACCGACTTTCTCGGTTTGCTTTAAGGGTGTTCGGTGAGTGGATTGTTTAAAATAGTTTTAAATTGGTTCAAGTGTGTGGTTGAGGTGTTAGATTGTGCTTGGTAGGCCAATCTAATGTGGAGATTAAGTTGGTAGCTTAATCTCTTGTTTGACTTTATGAGTTTCTTGTTAAATGTGCAAATGTGGCTTGTGTGATACATGTTTGTTTATGCATGTTGCTATATTTTGATGTGGTATAATGGTGATGATATGTGGTGTTGCATGATTGTGAAATCATGGTGAGACTTGTTTAGTATGTTGACACTAGTTATAATTATCGGGTATAAATGATCGATCATTAGGATAAGTGTGCACACGGTAAGAGTCAAATTCGTGCGTGGCCTTGGTGATGTGTAGTCACCAAGGAGGAGTACGGTGAGGTAATATTCCACCAGAAAGTGTTTGTATGTGATGATGAGTGAAATCCCATCCATGAAAGGAACGACGCTGTGTGTAATCCCACCAGGAGGTAATGTTGTTGTTGAGTATGTTGGAGCGGAAATCCCAACGGAAGTTATCTGCATATCCGAGTAAGCTATATATTTGCCAATATACTTGTTTATGTGTGGTGGTTGTGATAAAATGTTCTACTGCATTTGTGCTAAGCATAACATGAGGTAAGATGCCATGTTCATGCATTCTTGTACCGTTCGGCTATGTTGCTATGTTAGTGTAAATGTATGCCTTGTGAATGTCTTAAGGATATCATGCTTGAACCCTGCATTATCGATGTTTTGTTTTGAGCTCCCTCACTAAGCTTCTAGCTTACGCTCTCGTTTTTTACAATGCAAATCATTAGTGTGGAAGTTAGCAAGGAGCAAGGAAGGGGCATCCAAGCGCGTGTGTGGTTGCTCAAGTATGGTTTTATTGAATAATGTAATAGTTAGCAATAGGGATGGTACGTGCTGTAGGAGCATGTGTTAGACTCCTATGTTGTTAATGCTTTTGTGTTGAAGATTGTAATCCATGATTTGTGAGATGCTTTTGTTTTGTGTTGAGGGCATGTAACCTTGTTTATGATGCTTATGTGGATGCATGTTTCCTATGAATGAAATGGTCTTGTTATGCATTGTTTGTTTAAATCGCTCCGTATGCTTATCTATGGTTGCCTAGTGATGTATGAGAGTTGGTATGTTGCTAGTCGAGTCGTTAAATGCCTTTAGAGTTGAGTTCTTGTGTTTTTAGCAGCCAAAATGAGGTTTGCATTGCAGGGTGTATCGATACGCGTAAAGGCCGTATCGATACGGTCCTATGCTGTGAACCTTGTTTTAGGCTTTGCGTATCGGTACACGGAGGTGTATCGATACACCAAAAGCTCTCTGGAAATCTGAGAAATTGACGAGATTTTAGCGTATCGGTATGGGTCCTAGGTGTATTGGTACGATCTTTGTAGTTTGACCGTGAGAAGTTGACCGTTGAGGGCGTATCGATACGGTCTTTTAGTGTATCGATACGATCTCCGTAGGTTGACTTTGGGTTGTCGACCAAGTCCAGGCATATCGATACGTCCTCTAGCGTATCGATACGACCTGTTGTAAGGGCTTAAAAAGGCTTGTTTGATTGTATGTTTGTGTGTTTTGTATCCGCGTGTCTTTTCCGCTGCGTGTCCTTTCACATAGGATAAATTAAAGCATCTAGACAAGATAACATTGAAAGGAATTTTCTAGGGTTGCTAATCGGAGTGGAACCTTAACGGGTTTCACTTCGGTTTTTCCCGTGTAACCTGTTCGGTCCGATCTGTCGTCTAGCCCGGGACGAGGGGGTTACAATGTTAATGGAATATGAGCAGATGACAACTGAACCATTTGAATTCTTTAAAAACTCCTCTTCCATTGCAGGTATTTTTTGAGGAACCGACGCTGGTAGATTTGAAGCCATCGAAATCTCTATTGATGAAGATGTTTGAGGAGCCTAAAGAAAATAATGTTTGGACTCAAGAAGCTTTTTCAGAAAATTGGTCTTTCCCTTGACTTCCATCGAATTTTGGCAGAAGATTACCACGACAGTTGGCTTGAGCAGAAATTGCCGCGACAACAAAGGCTATCCAACCATGATGAAAATCGATAAGAATGAGGTAATTAAATGGTTGGGTGTTGATATAACTTTTTCTACTAATATATTCATGCCTTCTAGAATAGTAACAAGGTGGAGAGTATAATGGACTACAAGAGAACAAGGAAGAAAGACACTTCCACCATGGTAACACAAAATGGAGTAGGTTCAAGCACATTAACCTAACTCTTTTTGGGCAATATTGTCACTCGATGGAGGGTGCAAATGGACTATAAAAAGTATAAAAAACGACCCTCCTTAAGCCTTCTCGGATATACAGTAACCTTAGAAGATGCATGAAAATGCTCTTTCTAAAAAAAATTAATTTTTGTTTTAAATTTTTGGACCTTTATTTTATTTTTGGTTATTTTATGAGATATTTTATTTGTCTTCATTATCTTTAGTTTCCATGTTTTCTTTCCTTTTCCACATCAAGACTCACAACCACCATGCCAAAAAATGCCCCAACAACCAAAATTGCCTCGGCAAGTCCTGATGCCCAAGCAACTGACTCTGCTCCGGTGAACATGGATCGAATTAAAGGGATACTCCGCCCTCACTCTACCTTTTTCGGTGCTTCCTGCCGAACTAGTTGTCCAGGAAACAACAATTGCTTCGGCAAATACGGATGCCCTAGCCACACGCATTCAACCGCCGCGGACCGAAAAAAAAATCAAGCAAACGGCTCGAAGGAAACTCATCATACCAGGTGACGACCTTTCCGACTAACTCATTTACATCTAATTTTATTTTTCTTTTTATGCATTGAGGATAATGCTTCACTCGAGTTTGGGGGATGTTTATTTCTAGTTAGTTCATGTTTAGTTGCATTCATCTTTAGTAATAGCATATAAGACGCATATATTACTTGTCATGCCTTTGATTGAATTTAATTGCTTGGACTTGTTGAAAATCCAATGATGAAATTTTTGCCACTGCACTTAATTGAAAGAACCTTTAAATTTTAGGATGTCATGAAAAGAACTTAGAATTTTACTATGATGCTGAAATTTTTTACACGGTTGTGGCTTGTTGATTAAGGGAGACTTAGTGAACTTAGGTTGCTTAAAATTTGGGTAAATTAAAATTAAAAATTAAAAATTAATTTTTTGCTAGAGGTGCCCGAAACCGGCTCCAGTAGTTAATGCACATTAAAGAATCGCTAGAGGTGCCCGAAATTGACTTTAGTCGACTAAATTAAAATAAGAAATTGATGAATCGCTAGAGGTGTCTGAAATTGGCTCTAGTGAAAACAAAATACCCTGGTAATTAAATTGTTAAAAACTTATTATTCACGTAGAATCTTGAAAATCAACTTGTACACAACTACACACACATTGTCACGAGCATTATAGTTTGATTCCGAGAAATTTTTATACTATCCGAAAAATCTAAAAGGTGATCATACTTTGTGCCACGGTTCTGAGGTTTGAATTCAAGTCGAAAGCATGTCTTTGATGATTGAAGTCTTGGCAGGTAATTTTTAGTTTTGCATTGCTTGAGAACAAGCAATAGTTCGAGTTTGGGGGTGTGATAAGTGTTCAAATGTACTATTTTTATGACACTTTTTACTCATATTATTGTTAGACTTAGGCTCATATTAGTTGCATTTTTAGTTATTCATGCATATTTGCATTGTTTCCTTTATGGTTATGCTTGAGTTCATGTTTTGATTAGTTTTGGTAGAAAAAAATACTGCTGGAGGCTGTTTTATGTATGTAGGATTTAATGCCCAGGCAAGCTGAAAGTTACCGAGGCAACTTAGGAAAGTCATGCTGAACTAGTGCCGAGGCAACTCAAGAAGATCATGTCGAACTTGTTGCCAAGGCAACCATCAAAAATTGAGGATAAGATGAAGTGGTAGCCGATTTGATGACTGGATAAACCCAACATGGCGTGAAGCAAGAAGAAATCTTAAAGGAGTTGATATTTCATGAAAAAGTTAAGGTTAGGAAGATATATAAATTAAAGAGATATATCACTTTGATGCTATTTAATTCCAACTTAACTTCCTCCTCAAGAAATACTTTAACCTAGCCATCTCTTATATAAAGAAGGCCAAGCCGCCAACTTCAAGGGAGTTTCGATTGAGAGAGAGCACTAAGGGGTTGCTCGATATTTTTCTTCTTCTTCTTCTTCCTCTTTGTTCGATTAAATTCATGCTAGGAAAATTATTCTTTGTAGATCTTTCGAACCCAGCCATGAACTAATTTTATTTGGCTTGAGTTATTGTGTTTTTGTGATTGTGAGAACAATTGAATTTGTTTAGATATTAGAGTTTGCAATTTTAATTCAAGGTTTGTTCATTCTTGGTTCTTAAGTTTGTTTGCGAGTGAATTGGGAGAGGATCTCGTGAATTCATCTATTTATCTAATATTGGGAGAGTTAGATTCAAGAAACTAATGAGCATGATATTTATTCAATCAATTGATGGTGAAAATTAATCCGACTTAAGGATAAGTTGCGTAGCACTTATTACGCGCAACAAAAGGTGAAGAGAAATTGGAGTCCACAAGACTACTAGTGCTAGTATTAATGAACTCCGTAACCTCTTTTCTTCAGACAACTCAGTACAGCACATTTTGTGTTTGGGGGATCAACCCTGTGCTGGATTCTCAGTTATCTGTCTCAGTAAACTTAAACCCTCAACAAATGAACCCTAAAAAGAAGGGAGGGGGATGTCTTTTGCCACAGACTAGTTGTAGATATACGAATCTAGCTGCAGAACTTGGCAGCCTGCAAGCATATGCCTTGCTTTAAAGGAAAACCTCATTGACAATCTAAGATAATCTATAACCACAAGGTGACCAAACACCCACCTAAACCGAGAAATATGCTGCTTCAATCTAGGTGAAATCCGGGGGTTTAATGGGTCTTAGCACAGCTCAAAGTTAAGTCGGATCAGACTCTAACTAAAAAAATCCCCTAACGTTTATTGTCTTGGTTCACAATACTCTTACTTTAACATGCATTGATTCTTTACTACTCAACCTAACAAGCATTGGCAGTGCAAAAATCATTTATTTTCAACAAATGTGTGATTTCCAGGTAAGTTTGAGTCAAGGGAATGCAGAGTGCATGTATTTTAATTACCGTATCCAACTATCCATCAAAACTAGTAGTGGGGATAGCACTTTGCCCAAGAAGCTTATCTTATCTTTTCCACTCTCTCAACTCGTGGGGTCTTAACTTTGAGAAGTTCGAAAGATCACTCATCAAAGCACCATACAGGTCTTATCTGACTTAGAAAGCAATAATTTTGTTTTAACTTTTATATCATGAGATGCATGTTCGTACGGAAAAAAGAAGGCAACCATTTCAACAGTCATAAATTTACCAAGACTTAGATCAATCCGAACTCACTATCGAGTAGGCTTAGCTACCCGTCTTGTCAAGTGTGAAGTGTGAACCATTAATGCTCTCCATACATAGACTGTCTGTTTTTACTATCCAACTCCTATATAATCCTATCTTTTTACTTCATTTGTTCCATCATTATATGCAACTTCTTTTCCTTCTATCTGTATTTGCATATCACTATCCATTTTCCTTGGAAGACAATGAAAGGGAAGTTTCTAAAGCCATGCTTCACTAAATGGAGGAAGATGGGGAGTAGTGTCACTTGCGAGTGCTGTTATCAGTGGGTAAAGTGCCCGAATTCCATGCACCAAGGATGTTCGATCCCTAGAGATGTGCCAAAGGGTCATTTAGTGGTGTATGTTGGTGACAACTATAAGAGGTTTGTGATCAAAATCGCCTTGCTCAAGCACCCACTATTCAAGGCATTGCTGGATCAAGCTCGGGACAAATACGATTTCAACAATGACTCCAAACTCTGCATTCCTTGTGATGAAAGGCTCTTCCTCGATGTTGTTCGATGTGCCGGCTCTCGGCCAGATCGAACACCATCTCTGTGTCTTTAGGAATTCATTCTAGAAATGTGATTGATATTCACCATGTTTGACTCCAACTAAGAATGTAGATTTTTGTGAACATAAATTCTTTAGCTTATTAGTGTTAATTCAATTGAAATTTTTCAAACTTCAGTTTCTACGGACCTCAACCGCTCTACCATGCATGGCCCGAGTAGGAACCAGTTAGAGAGTATGGTGCCTAATCAAATACTGAACAAGTAGCTGGACCAGTTGGGCCAAAACTGTCAGTTTCATTAGCTCTGGTCTCTAATCTTTGAAACTTAAAAACATTAAAATCAGCTAATTGATGTCAGTTGACATGGAAGTACACACTAATAGGTACATGCAAAAAAACATGTAACTAATGAAAGAAGAACAAGTCGCCAAAATTATCGAAGCATAGTTCTTTGAGGTTTATCTAGGATTCCAGTTTTAGTAGATAAGGCTGCAAGAAGATTGAAAAGAACTTATCACGTTATGAATTGGCAGGCAGAAGTCAGAACATCCCTGCCATGCCAGCTACACAATGTCACCATTAGGACAAGCTCACATGTTTGATGTTAAGGTTAAAAGTCAAAAGATGAAAATATTATGCTCCTCAGCTCAGGGAAATATTGAATGCAAATATGAAATACCAATGTCAGAATTTCTTCAGCTTTGTATCTCAATGGTAAATCTGATTGACAATGAGAAAGCAAGGTTTAGCAGTTTGTTCCCATCAAACATCATTGAAAGGCAAAAGTGATGATTCAAGCAATAGCTTCAAAGATTTCACATACTTGTTCATGGAATATATGGAAAATGTTCACAGCTAAATACTATCTTACATCCAGGGACGGAGCTATTGCCCCTCCCCAGCCCGAAGAGTTTTTTTTCCCACCTTTGTCCCCCTATTTAAATTTTTTTAAAAATTAGTTTCCTAAATCCTGACTCCGTCCCTGCTTACATACTACCAGTTAACCACAGAGTACAGTGCCTCATCAATACGGAAAGAGCAGCTGGACCAGACCCCACACGCTGACAGCATCTGACAGATTACAGTTGGATCAAAACTCTTAGTTTCATTAGCTCTGGTGTCTAATCTTTGAAAATTAAAATAATAATAACAGCTAATTGATGTTACTTGACATGCAAGTTCTTAAGTCTCCTTGAGGGCAGTGTCCCTGATATTTACCTGTAGTACTAAAGCAGGCAACATACTACCAGATACACACAAAAAGCATGTACCTAATCAAATAAGAAGCAAGAAGAATGGAGATAGCTGTAGAGGTCATGTGTTTGAAATCAAATTATTACTAGATTCGCTTGAAAACTCGGAAAAGAATCGAATCCCAGCTACTTATGAAATGTCACTTGTATGATAATTAGATAAGTTACAAGTCAAAGTATGAGAAAGTTATGCTCCTCAGCTCAGAGAAACACCGAATGCAAGATCGATGTCGGAGCTTCTTCGGCTTTGTTCCCGTCAAACACCATACAGAAAAGAGACGATTCAGGCAACAGCTTCAAGGCCGGTTGATGCATAAGCAAATAGACAGTTGATGTACATAACAACTTGCCGCACCATGCACATTTCCATATATTTCACTTTCACATAACCGTTCATTCCATATTCCCAAGTTTGCAACTTTTTTTATTCAACCAACATTAACAAGTTCCGCATCCAACCAGACACTGGAAAATAATAAAACTAAACAGCTAACAAAGAAACAGAAAAGGCAATGATCTTGATCAACAATTATGCAAAGTGCAATCATATAATTGACATCTTAAAAGTACAACAACATCTGCAAAGTACAGCAACATTACTATGCAATGGCAACCACATTGCTCTACCAAGGAGAGAACCCAAATTCAAATCTTGGAGATGACATCGCTGGGAGGGAGAGCCACGAATCCCGAACATGCATATATAATATAAATAGTTTTTTCAATACTTATATTTTCCATTTCCCGTTAAGGTTTTTTTTTCCCTTAAATATACATTTGGTATCTAAACTAGACACTTTCTCCGAAATTGATACTTAAAGAATTTTTACTCCAAAATTGGTACTTGAACTAGGCACCTTCCCCTAATTCGATACCTGAAAATTTTTTGTTCCCAAGTTGGTACTTGAACTACACGCTTTCCCCCAAATTGGTACAAAAATTTATGCATATTCTATCAATTTGGTACTAATTCGAAACAAATCAATAAACTTAACCCTCTATATTTAAAAATTCTATCAATTTACTCTTTGCTAGTCTCCTAAGTTGTTTGTTCTTCTCCCCATAAATGTTATATTACTTTCTTTGAATGATACAAGTTTAACAATAACTTGTATCGTACAATGCAATTATCTAACTGTCGCTCGCTTGGTTTGATAGTATCGTAAAAACCGACTAAATTGATGTGGTTTTTAAATATGAAGGGTTAAATTTAATAAATTATTTGAATTATGATCAAATTGATAGAATATAAAAATTTTGGGACTAAAACTGTCAATAAAAGTACTAAAATAGTGAATGAAAGTAAAGTTTGGGTACCAAATTGAGAGTAAAAACTCTTTAGATACTAACTTGGGAGAATATGTCTAATTCAAGTATTAACTTGGAAGGAAAAACTCTTTAGATATCAACTTGAAAGAAAATGCCTACCAAAATTATAGTTAAGCACTTTTTTTAGGAGTCCATTTCCGGTTGAGTCGTTGGCAATATGTTTTGTTCCAGAAGACAACGCCATGCAAACCACTTATATATGTAGTGATAACTGATATGTCACATTATCAGTGTTGTATTAACACATTAATTGTTATTATAAACGTGTAAAAATCATACGTATAGTGGTTAAGTTTACATCAAATAGTAATGGATGAATACTTACCCAATTTATAAGTTTGAGAGAATTATAGGTACTAAGAACTTTTCAACACCAAACTCTCCAAACCAGTTTCACATTACTTTTAAAAACTGTAATAAAAAAATATTCTTAGAATGTTTTATAAATAGTATAAATAATATTTATAAATATAAATAATACTTATTAATATTTTTAAATTATATTATAAATATAAACAATAATATTTATAATATAGGGAGTTTTCCTATATTAATGTTTTATAATATTTATAAATAATATTGTTAGAATGTTTTATAATATTTATAAACAATATTGTTAGATTGTTTTAAAAACTCTCGGGACCAGTTTCCTATATTTAAATAGTACTATTACTTTTAAAATTATAAATGATATAAATAAGACGAGTAATTTTACTCAAGTACATTTAAAAAAAAAAACTAAAAATTTCAGCTTTAAACAACACTTCTCAAATCAAGTAAAAAAACATTTTTTAACCTGAGAAACTACCTGTTTTGCTTCTTCTTCTTTTTACTCCAAACACAGTGTTGAAAAAGCAATGCATGACCTAAATCTGTTATTACCCATAGCTATCAAAATCGTATGTGGGCTGCCATTGTAATGCCTTCAAATGAAAGCATTTACCACAAACTCATCATCTCAACCATGTGCTTATGAAATCAAACACTTGGCTTCTTTCCTCTAAATATGATGAAATCAAACACTTGGCTTCTTTCCTCTAAATATGATGAAATCAAACACTTGGCTTCTTTCCTCTAAATATGATGAATATAGATAAATGTTATTATCATATTACCAATTCTATCATGCCATTTCAGGACACAGCCATGGAAATGGCCAGCAAACCGCAAAAAAAAAAGGCAAAAGGAAAAATTCAAGGATCAAATGCTAGCAAGAGGGTTCTCAACAATGAAAAACCTTAAAAACAACACTGGAGAGGAGATCGATGAAGTGGAGTAGCTTATTTAAATTCAGGCTTTTCTGGGTATGTGCAGCCAGACCTTTGGATGATAACATTGGATGCATAGCAGCCAGCTTTTACACAATCTTCAATGGGCTTCTCTTGAACCAATTGTGAAAGAAAGCCTCCAACAAATGCATCACCTGCACAACATTGCATTGCATTGTGATTTACTGTTTGACTCACTTATGCCGAATTGGATTAAATCACATGAAAACTAAATAGTGCTACTTCCATCCACTCTTCCTTTTACGGGTATGTGCCAAATATGGCAAGGTCATTTTAGGATTTACATTTGTCAAGTCATGGAAGTGAAAGGGAAAGGTTGTATACCTGCACCGTTTGTATCAACCAGTTTTTCCTTAGGTAACAATATAACAGGGAACTGCTTCACTTTCCCATCCTCGGCAACAACTACCGGATCTGCACCCTGAGTAATGACAGTAATCCTCTTGTGTGTTCCAGATGCTTTCGGCCACTGTGAAAGCTTCAGGGCTATCTCTGCAACATCATCAGTCTGGAAGGCAAAACCAGCCCAAACAGGTCAATACCAAACATAGTCCACTTCAAATCCATACTAGTATTTTATATTTAGCAGCTTATTAGTATTACCTCCCAGCCGTGAACCTTTGAGAAGGTTCTTGCTTCTGTTTCATTGCCAAAGACAAAGTCCACATACCTGACAGACAATAAATCCAGAGTTACTTTCAGTACACCAATATTAATTTCCACAGAAGAAACACGTGAAAGTTCTTACGGTAGAGCTTTCTCTTGTACATCCTTGAAGAACTCGCAAATAAATGGAGCAGAAAGATTCATCGCAAACACCTACAGACAAAATAAATAAGTCAGGCCACCAAGTCGGTGAACTTCCATAAGGAGGGATTTCAGACACGCATGATATATTGTACCTTGTTCTTTGCAGCAGCATGTTCAGCAACAAGTTGTATTGAGTCTGGTGACACAGTAAGAAAAAATCCAGCAATATAAAAGTACTTGGCCTTCTCAACTGCACAAAAATATTCACAAACATGTTAGTCCCTACAAGTGACGGCTGTTTATTTCAATTATTCTTATTGGATTTTCTCCAATGAACAAGTTTCATCAATGTATAGTCCATCCAAAACAAGAAAATGAGTACCCAACGCCCAATTCTCTGGTTTCTTCAAATGGTCAGACTTGTAGCAGTTAGCAGCTGACAGATTTGCAATGAGTGACCTACAGCAAGATCCAAATTTAAATCTTGCTATTACAGCATATAAAACAGATTCTTTTCAACATCAAACTCATCGGAGCAAACAGAAGGGCAACTATGAAAATGGCAGGCACATAAGAAACAAGGAAAAACAAGGTTATTGTCAAACATGTACCTTTCACCACCCACAACACAAACAGCACAAGTTCCCGTTGGTGTAGATTCATCCTCAAGATATTGAACCTGATTTAACGTGATAACACAACAACAACAATACTTATTCTCAGTTCCAAATCTATCTTAAGAAATGCAAAGTTGAAAGTCAAAATGGTTTAGAAAGGAGAAAGGCTCACATTAACACCAGCAGCTTTTGAGTTCTTCTTCATTTCCTCCCCAAACTTGTCCTTCCCAATGCAACCAATGTAACCGGTTGCACCAGGAATTTGAAGCATCCACTGCATAAGACAGAACAAACTTAGTCTATGGTGACATTAAATGTTATGACCACTTTATCCCAAAGTTCCAACCACGATAAGATGCACCATGATATACCTGTGCAACTTTGATTGAATTTTGAGTAGCACCTGCACAAATCAAAAAATGAGGAAAATCATTATCAGCCACTATGTTCTGATAGAAAATTCACACTCAAAAGCAATCCATGCATTACCTCCAGCAATATACTCTACATTGGGTTTGGCAGCCAATTCTTCATACCTGTAACAGAGAGCCATTAAAATTAAAACAGTGAATACAGTACATGGAAACGGGAATGATTTACATATCTCGGTAGTCAGACGGTGGAAGCCGTATAATGTTGACAACTACATCATACTTAAAAACCAACAGACTGCATCATTTTGAAACAATTAGGTCATGCAAGACACTAAAAGCTCTTTCCTTTAGAAGAAGCATGAAAAAGATGACCTCTCCTTAAGAGAACTGGTTCAAGATCTACAAGAGAAAAGTCATCTTCTCCCTAAAGATTGGATTGTGAGCATGTACAACCAAACCAATATTCAAACCTTTTGGTCATAGGTTCAAATTTATTCTATATTAAAGGTGACTAACTGTTTAAGTCCTACCAAGTTACTACTAAACTACAAAGGAACACAAACAAATTTTCATGTAGATCAACCATCAATCAGTCTATATGCTTAATAACAAGCTAAACAAGCAAATCAACAATTAGGGGAGACAAAAAGATTGAAAGAGCATATCAATCTAAGTATGGAAGTGAATATAACTTTTTTTTGAATATTGGAAGTGAATATAACTTAGATCTAGATCATGCATACACGCACGCATGGTCAGGTGAAGCAAGCGTTTAATAGAAAAAAAACTAAGAGTAGAATAAATAGCAATCACAGTTAAAATGAATATAGAAGAAGAAGTTTATGTTCTTTCATGCTTACATGGGAAGGTGCTTCTCCTCAGCTAAAATTGCATTGTTCAACTTAATATCATATCTGAAACCAGAAAGCAAAACAAAACCCAGATCAGATTCCACATCCCTAAAAAAAAACAAATCCCATAAAGTAGAAGCAATTGAAAACCGTACTTGTTCAAGAACTGCTCGTCCACGACAGCCGAAATGTCAAGGAGAGGATTACCCATCCCCAAGAGAATCCCTTCGTACGCCATTTCTTCGAGGGGTTGTCGGCGGCAGTTTGGTTAAAGAAGAAAGAGGAAGCAAAGTGAGAGAGAGAGAGAGAGGGTAGGTGATATTCAGATCTCGGTTGTGGCGAAAATGGTTCGCGTTATTCCATGTTTATAGGCCTCAGCTCGTCCCCATCTTACCAACCCAGTAGCTCCAATGGCCACTCTTTTTATTTATTATTAAAATAAAAAATTACTATTTAATAAATCTGCCATTGATTTTTCCTCTCTGAGGTAGGTAATTCACTGTTTAGCTTCGACCAAACTATGATTTTCTTTTTCCTTCTCTTCCATTTTTGTTCATTTATTAAATATTCAGACCTATATATTTGAATTTATTGGTAAAATAAAAGTAAAAATGTTGAATTTTATTTTTTTAATCCCCCAAAGAAAATGAAAGAGATGGATTGGTGTGTGTGTGTATATATTCTCATTTTGTCTCGTCTTCAGATCAAATATAATGTGCAAGTTTTGAATGGAAATTAAGCTTTGACCATCCAATTGCCTGTTCATATAGGAATCCGTCAAAAGAAGTTCTACGAGTACCAAGGCAATGGTGACAGAGAATCATTTGATCTTCTAGAAAATCCCAGCTAATAGAATCCATATATGACAATAATTGCAACTCAATCCTAGGAAGATCTGTAAAATAAAGAACATATATATAGTCGAAGTCAAGAAATATAAAGTCCGAGATAAAACTCGATCGGTCCATATCGGAGAACAAGTCCGAGCTCAATACTAAGTGGCATAGGCCACAATACATGTAACAAGATTGGAACTATGTTTAACGAATTTAAATAATGCCATATGCTTTCCATGGCTGAAGATAGGGAGTTAATAAGATGAGCTCCATAGCCATCAACGTGGATATGATTTTATTCCTTTTAATAAGACAAGCATTTAAGCTGTGGGGGGAACATAACAAAGAAATCCAATGCAAAACTAGAAATGCTTCAAAGAAACAAACTTTAAAGGTGATCGCAAATGGCCTTGGTAAAATCGGTCGTTGTTGATGTGCCACCAAGGTCAGCAGTTCGGTATTTACCCTCTGCGATTGTGTTGAGAATGGCATCCTGAATCCTATCAGCCTTGTCATGGAGATTCAAGTGGCGCAACATTGACACCGAACTCAATAGTAAAGCAGTTGGATTTGCCATGTTCTAAATAACCTCAACAATACAAATAATTAGCTGGTGCCATGGGAAAACAAATTGTACAATGAAATAAATAAATAAAAGGATCATAACGGGCAAACATAATACGTTGGGTTCTTTTTCTCTCTTTTCCCCCTATTCTACTCCAAACTACCATAAATGCCTCAACACTTGCTTGACCACAGATATAAGCTCTAATAATCAAACACGCCAGGAAGCTTAACAACTAGCATAGCGTGCATACAGTTACACCTTCAACGTACCTTAATGATCTATCTCAAGAAATACAGCTCAACTCTCAACTATTAAGATTTTCTTTGTACCCGCTGAAGCAGTACAGTAACAATCTCTAAACATGCCATCTTTATTTTTTCACAACTGCACCTTGTGTATGCAAAATGACACCCAATTATAAGTTCTAAGAAAAATTTGAAGACTAACCTTTCCAGCGATATCAGGTGCTGAGCCATGAACAGCTTCAGCAAGTGCTATTCCTCCCTCACCAATATTGCAACTGCACAAAGAGTATATGCTGTAAAACCATCGAGACATATATGTCTTATGATCATTAGGTAGAGCCATAGAAGTAGTTACCTTGGTGTTAAGCCCAAGCCCCCAATCAATCCAGCACAAAGGTCACTGATAATGTCACCATAGAGGTTAGGCATCACCAATACATCAAAAAGAGCTGGATTCTTCACAAGCTGCAAGTGGCCAAAAAAAGGAATTAGTTGGATATAATCAGTTTTAATTTCAATAAAAGATGAAACGCACTCCAGTTTGTCATTTGTCAAAAGTAATACAGGCAAAAAGGTAGCGCCTACAATAGCTTATTCAAAATCTGTTCTCTCAGCCTCCCGTCACCGGTGAGAAAAAGAAAGTATTATAACATTCACAGGAGGAAATTTATTATACCATCATACAGCAGTTGTCAATGACTACTTCCTCGTACGCTATCTCAGGGTATTTCTCTGCAACTTCACGACAACACTGGAAAAAGACAAGTAAACCAAACTTAATAAACAGTGCTCGAGAAAATTAATGAACTGTTAAATTAGGCATTTGAATTGAAAGACCTTAAGAAAAAGACCGTCTGTTTTCTGCATAATATTGGCTTTATGAATAGCAGATACTCTCTCTCTTCCATGGGTCTTCGCATAATGAAACGCATATTCAGCCACCCTTAAGCTTGCCTGACGAGTAATAATCTTGAGACTTTCAACCACACCTCTCACCACCTAGATCAAAAGCAAAAGAATAAAGTCATATTTATAGAGAATACCCCATTTATCAAACTGCACATAAATTGCAAAAAACAAACTTACTTGATGCTCAAGCCCACTGTACTCCCCTTCAGTGTTTTCGCGAATAGTTATCAGATTTACGTCATCGTAGCGGGTCTTATAACCCGGGAGACTATTACACGGCCTGACATTGGCATACAGATTAAGTTCTTTCCTTAGAGTAAGGTTCAAAGACCGATGACCTTTACCGATAGGAGTAGCCATTGGACCTTTCAAACCAACCCGATTCCTTCTTACCGATTCTAGACTTTCCCAAGTTAGAAAACTTTGAGTTCTTGGATCAACTTGGTCCCCAACATAATGTTCTTCCCATTCAATTGGTACTTCAGCAGTTCTAAAAACCTAAATCAAATAAAATTATTCAGTTTCCACCAAAATTTCAATGAAAGTAAATAAAAAAAGGGTCTTGATAACGACTTTTGCTTATACAAACATTTATATATCTTTATTCTATAGATCAGCTTATTAAAATTAGAAACATCTAGTTATTGACAGTTTGTGCCAAAATCAAAAACTTTACAAAACAATTTTTTTAACACTAAGGATTCAATTCATGGATGCAAATACAAAAAATAAATAAAACAAAAAATAGAAAAATCAATAATTTACAAGAGGCAATTCGATACAATGGATATTTAGAGAAAAAAAAACTAAAAAAATGGAGAGAGAGCGGGGACCTGTTTGACGGACTCGGCGATCTCGGGGCCGATGCCATCGCCGGGAAAGAGAGTGGCCCGGATGGTATCGGTGGCCGAAGAGAAAGGTCTGGCTAAAGAGAGATGCGAGATAGGGTTAGGGCTACCATGGGACAAGATCTGAGTCACTCGTCGTCTCAGGAGCTGCGTCGCCATTGATCTTTTGGGTTGGCTGAGTCAATACTTTTCGAGTTTGTGTTAAATAGAAATAATAAAAACTATATAAAGCTAATCGCTTTATTCCGAAATATGGAAAAGGAGGACATATTCTTTCTGAATCATCACAGATGTTTAAGTAAATTTATTTTTCACTTATTGGAATTAAAATAGGGTAAACTACATGGTTTGTCCTTTCTTTTTGACAATTTGATCCTGATCACCAGTTTTGAAAAAAAATATGTTTTGATCACTTACGTAGTCGATTTCTAATATTTTGGTCACTGAACAATTATATCTTGTTAGTTTGATGATGTGGTATGTTAGTCAAAAGGATTTATTTTTAATTTGACCCAGATAAAAATATCAATTTAACCCCTAAATTTTAGCCAAACCTTGTCATCAACTACCACTCATCCGTTAATGGTTTTCGCTCACTAATCTCATCGACTACTGTTGGACTCAAAATTTTCAATTAATCTATTTTTGACCTCTTGAGTTCGAATAATGTGTCCATTTCACCGAAAAATATTTCAAACTTCACAAATTTATCTATACCCATTAAATTCAAAATAGTTACCACTATATTTTAGCTTAGTATTAAGCTTAACACTTCGTTTTTTATTGATTAAATTTTACCATTAAATTTTTATTTTCAATTATATTTGTAACTCAGTTTTGATTTAGAATAATTCGAAACAAATCCAATGGACCTAAAGCACATAGATCAAAAAGGTAAAAGAGAATTTTTTTTTAGAATCTGGATTATATTCAACAGCGAAAGGAATACAAATGACTCACACTTTTTACAATAGAAATACAATGCTGAACAAAACAACAAAAATATAAAGGTGTGAAAGACGTTGAACATACCAAACCTAACACTGTCAGAAGAAATCTTCTGAAATAAAAATCCAGAAAAACTATACTTTGCCTTGAGTGCTCTTTGAATATAGTAAAAATTCTTCCGCTACTTGATCTTGGCATGTCGGCACAACCACCAAAGGGAATCATAACATGTATAGAACGACCTCTTTCGTTGAAAAGCGTTCGTTGATACTCGTCACTCGAACGCGTAACTGTCAAAAGACAGACTACTGTCATGAAGACAGACAAGAACTGCTAAGAAGCAGATGAAAGAACTGCCACCAAGCAGACAAAAGAACTGCCATAAAAGCAAATTTGAATAAGAATTCGACAAAGTAGACGAAAAACAAGAAACAAACTTGAAAAAAAAAAACAAAACATTTATCGGAAAAGATGAATTTTATTTATGTACAGATTCAGCAAAACGGCCAAAGGCCGCTACCGGTAAAAATAAAACGATGAAGAAGAAGAAGAACTTGAAAAGGTTTTGTAATCGCCTCAGAGAAAATAGAGAAGTGGAAAAGTGGAGAGTGTAAACCTAAAACCTAAAATAGATTTAGGTAAAAGAGAAATTGAAGCACTTTGGGAGGGTGAGACTCTCGGTTCATGCGAGACTGATTCTGTAAAGGAGCCGAAACATACGAACATGAGCGGATGTAAAAATTTAAATTGGTGGTTCATTAAGCAGAATAAATTTTTTTGCCTATTTTCTGTGACTCTTTCTATGCCCTACAATAAAAAATTAGGTTTATGGTTTAAGGTTAAGATTTAAGGTTGGAGTGTATTTTTAGGGTCTAGGATTTATGATTTAAGATTCAGAACTTGAGTTTTTAGCGATGAGCATAAAAGAGGCACCGAAAATTGGTAGATGATTTTGTCCCACTAAATAACAATAAATATTATCGCATGTAAACCGAGTGTGAATTGAAAAAGTTATTAAAAGATACATTTAAACATCATAAAAATTTAAAATTACAAATTACTATATTAGCTACCGAAAACTAATAGTAGTGGTTTATAATAATTAAAAAATTCTAATAACAATAAATATACAATGCAATAAATAAAAATAAACATGCTGAAAGATCAAATTAAAAGAAAATAAAATTGAAAAAGATCAAAATAGTAAATAATTATATAAAATTATATTAAAATAAATTACAAACAAAACTAAAAGGACCAACATATAAATTAACCCCAAAAGAGAAAATATAACCCTTCAAAAGTTACCCATGCATAATATAATGGAAACCTTCTCTTTATGTCCCACGCTAAAAAATAATTTTAGTATTTAGGGTTAGGGTTTATAGAATTGGCGCAGGAAGCTTTTTAAGGTTTAGAATTTATGATTTAAAATTTAAGCTTATGATTTAAAATTTAACTTTCTAATATTGGGCATAGAAAAATACACCGAAAAGGAATACATAATTTTTTCCTGCGTAGTAGGAAATTTTTTTCTTGTTTAATGGTGGGTCACTACACTAAATAAGCCCATGCATACAAATCAAAGAGGTAAAGAGAAGCTATTTGTGGTGAGGGACAAGGGCGAGTCTAACGTACAACAAGTATATGGTACGGCTAAAAGACGATAAGTTTTGATATTTGTCCAAAAACTTAAAATGTTAGACTTCTTGATAAAATTTTAGGTTGATTTTTTTCGTATTTTTGGACAAATATCGATACTTATTTTGTATGTATCGATATTTATCAAAAAACTTAAATTGGTATTAAAAAACTAAGTGTCGATACTTACAAAATAAATATCGATATTTATCTAAAAACACGAAAATGTTATAAATAAAATAACCAATAACAAGAATAAAGAATAAAGAGGTGAAAAAAAGAAGAAGATTTTATTATTATCAAAGATGTAAATTGTGTACAATGCCTTCATCTATTTATAGGCATAAGAAGTACATAATACATTAAACTCTAATTAATAGAGATAATATTCTTAATAATAAATAAATTAAATCTCCTTGATAAAGTTCTTATCATGATAGACATCCATATAGATAAATATTCATAACACTCCCCTTGGATGTCTATGAAGATAATGTGTCTCGTTAAAACCTTACTAAGATAAAATTCAGAAAGAAAAAAAAATCTTTAGTGAAGGAAAAAGAGTACACACATCTTTAATACGCATAACATGTTGCCTCATTAAAAACCTTACCAGGAAAACTCATTGAGACAAAACCTTTGTTAAGGAAAAAAGAGTGCAACGCGTATTTTCTCCCCCTGATGAAAATGTCACATAAGATCTCTGGCTCGACGCAATTCGATGTTGTAAATTAACTTCTCAAACGCATTAGGTAGTGCCTTAGTAAATAGATCTGTTAAATTATCACATGAACGAATTTGTTGGACATCAATGTCTCTATTCTTTTGTAAATCATGAGTGAAGAAGAATTTTGGTGAGATATGTTTTGTTCTATCACCCTTTATGTAGCCTTCTCTAAGTTGAAAAATACATGTTGTATTATCTTCATATAAGATTTTCGGAGCTACTTTTCCTGAGTGTAAACCACAATTCTCTTGAATGTGATGGATTACAGACCTTAGCCACACACATTCACGGCTAGCCTCATGGATAGCTAAAATCTCAGCATGAATAGAGGAAGTGGCAGTAATTGTTTGTTTCATTGAACGCCAAGAAATTGCAGTACCACCGTATGTAAATACATAACCGGTCTGTGGTCGAGCGTTATGGGGATCGGATAAGTACCCTGCATACGCAAAACCAACCAGTTTTGTTTTGGATGGATTAGGAAAAAATAATCCCATGTCTTTCGTACCTTGAAGGTAACAAAATATGTGTTTAACCCCATTCCAATGTCTCCAAGTTGGACATGAGCTAAATCTTGCCAACAAATTGACATCAAATGATATGTCAGGTCGTGTGTGACTAGAAAGATACATCAATGCACCAATAGCACTTAAGTATGACATTTTTAGACCAAGAATATCTTCATCCTTTTCCCGATGGTGAAATGGATCTTTGTTAACATCAAGTGACCTAATAGGAGTGCTTAACGGATGTGCGTTATGCATGTAAAACTTTTTTAGCATCTTTTATATGTATGTTGATTGATGCACAACAATTCTATCCTTTAGGTGCTCAATATGCAATCCAAGACAAAATCTTATTTTTCTGAGATCTTTCATTTCAAATTCTTTCTTTAAATACTCAATTGTCAAAGAGATCTCTTCAGGAGTCTCAATGATATTCAAATCATCAACATACACAACAATAATGACAATTCCAGAGTTGAACTTTTTAATAAAAATGCTCGAGGAAATTGGATCATTCTTATAACCTTCCGCTAATAAGTATTCACTGAAGCGATTATACTACATACGCCCAAATTGTTTTAATCCATAAAGGGGTCTGTTCAATTTGATTGAATAATGTTCCCGAGAACTTGAATTAACTGCTTCAGGCAGTTTAAAACCTTCCGAAAGTTTCATATAAATATTATTATCAAGAGGCCCATACAAATAGGCTGTAACAACATCCATTAAGCGAAAATTAAGTCTTTTTTTTATTTCTAGACTAATAAAAAATTTTAAAGTGGTTGCATCCACCACAGGGGAGTATGTTTCTTCATAATCAATTTCAGGTCTTTGTGAGAATTCTAGTGCAACCAAATGAGCTTTATATCTCACAATTTCTCCTTTTTTATTTCTCTTTCTCACAAAGACCCATTTATACCCCACATGTTTTACACCTTCTGGTGTATGAACTACATGCCCAAATACTCCTCTTTTTGAAAGAGATTTTAGTTCCACTTCAATTGCCTCTTTCCATTTTGGCCAATCATCTCTTTGCTTACATTTTCCAATTGACAATGGTTCTTGATCCACATTATCATCCAAAATCTCTAGTGCTATATTGCATGCAAAAGTATTATTGACGTCGATTTTGTTTCGCTTCCACTTGTTACCAGACATGATATAATTTATTGAGATCTCATCATTATCAGGTACCTGATTCATGTCTAATGTTTCTTCTGGAGACCTTTTAATCTCTTATCGAGATCTTTCATAACCATTGATTTCTCGATCGGACCATCACAAGATATAGCTCCTTTTCTTTTTTGAGGATTTTTATCTTTAGAACCTACTGGTCTACCACGCTTCAAGCGTGTATTTGACTCATTAACAACTAGAGTTTGTCCTTCTGAGACATCAATTTTAATCGGAGCATTCACATCTGGTATATGTGACTTAGTCACTTGTTTAGGGTCAGCAAAAGCATCTGACAATTGATTTGCTAAGTTTTACAAATGAATTATCCTTTGAATTTCTAGTTCACATTGTTGGATACGTGGATCAAAATGAGATAGTGATAATTCATTCCAACTTATTTCATTTTCCAGCTGTTTATTTTCTCCCCCTAATGTTGGGAAAACTGACTCATTAAAATGACAGCCAGCAAATCGAGCTGTAAATAAATTCCCCGTCAAAGGCTCAAGATATTTAATTATCAAGGGGGATTCAAATCCGACATATATTCCCAACCTCCTTTGAGGACCCATCTTTATGTGTTGTGGTGGAGCAATCGGAATATATACCGCACATCCAAAAATCTTAAGATGGGAAATATTTGGTTCTTGACAAAAAAACCATTTGTAATAGGGAGAAATTATGATAACTTACGGGCCGGATGCGAATCAGTGATGCTTCATGTAAAATGGCATGCCCCCATGCAGGAATTGGTAGTTTTGACTTCATTAGTAACGGTCTTGCAATTAATTGAAGTCGTTTGATAAATGACTCTGCAAGACCATTTTGTGTATGAACATGAGCTACAAGATGTTCAACACTTATTCCATTCGACATGCAAAAATCATCAAAAGTCTGAGAAGTAAATTCACCAGCATTATCAAGACGAATTGTCTTTATAGGGGAATCTGAAAAATGTGCTCATAATTTTATCAACTGAGCAAGTAACCTCGCAAATGCTAAGTTGCGGGTTGATAACAAGGATACGCGTGACCATCTAGTCGATGCATCGATTAAAACAAGAAAATATCTAAATAGTCCACAAGAAGGGTGTATGGGCCCACATATATCACCTTGTATTCGTTCTAGAAAATTGATAGATTCATAATTTATCTTAGCTGGTGATGGTCGAATAATTAATTTGCCTTGAGAGTAAGCATCACATGAAAAGGCATTACTTTGAAGAATCTGTTGGTTCTTCAATGAGTAACCACATGAATTGTCGATAATTTTTAGCATCATAATCGAACCGGGATGACCTAACCAGTCATGCCAAATAGTAAAGTTATCAGTAAACTTATAGTTTACAATAGCATGTGCTTCAATTACACTAATTCTTGTGTAGTACAATCCGGATGACAGTGCATGTAATTTTTCTAAAATTTTCTTACTGCCATGAGTTGTACTTGTAATATAGAGATATTCAGCATCTTCTTGACTAATACTCTCAATATGATATCCATTATTACGAATATCTTTAAAACTCAATAAGTTTCTTTGCGACTTTGGAGAGTATAGTGCATTGCGAATATGGAATAGAGTTTCATTTAGCAATAACATATTTGCTCTTCCGGAGCCTTCTATGATATTATCACTTCCGGATATTGTACTCACATTATTCCCTTGCATTGTTAAATGAGAAAAAAATTCTTGTGCTTAAGTATAGTATGAGTACTTGCACTGTCCGCTAAGCATAAGTCGTCACCATTTTTGGCGGATTGTATTTGTGACAAAATCATATTCTTCAAAAAGAAAATAAAATAAACATTACAAAACATTTAAAATATAAATTAAATAAATAACATCCCTGAATTTTATTCTTATATAAAAAAATTTCCAAATAAAATATATCTTCCTAACAAGCTTTTCCTAAAATAATAACAATAAATATAAACATGAAAAAGAGAAAAAAATAATTAAATATTCTTCTCAGGAGAAATGCGAAAATCATAAACATCTATATCTGTAAAGCCGTAATTGCCTTCGCCAGTGCCAGTAATGCCATAATCATCTTTTCTAAGGTCATAATCATCTTTGTCATTGATATAAATAAAATTTGTTTCAGCTTTCTTTCCTTTACCATTGATTGATTGATGGTAAAGGTTTACAAGATGCTTTGGCACACGGCAAACACAGACCCAATGATTTAAGCTGCCACATCGATGACACATAGATTCCTCTTTCTTAGATTGATCTTTTGTACCATTGTCATCCTTATTGTTCCACTTGCGCTGGGTATAGTTATTCTTAAAACAACCACCTCGCCTATGTCCTCGACCGTGTCTATGACAACGACCACGATTGTTGGTGTAGCTTTTATTTCTTCCGCTATAGTATGTCACATTCGCTTCAGAGAATGGAGCGGAGCCAGTTGGGCGATATTCATGATTTTTCATCAGTAGCTCATTGTTTTGCTCAGCCACAAGAAGACAAGAAATTAACTCAGAATATTTTTTAAAGCCTTTTTCACGATATTGTGTCTGAAGGACAACATTGTTTGCATGAAAAGTGGAGTATGTTTTTTCTAACATATCCTCATCAGTAATATTTTGACCACATAACTTCAATTGTGAAGTAATTCGAAACATAGCAGAGTTATACTTGCTTACTGATTTAAAATCTTGCAATCGCAAATGCAACCAATCATATCGAGCTTTAGGTAGAATAACGGTTTTCTGGTGGTCATATCGTTTCTTTAAATTATTCCAAAGAATAAGAGGATCTTTTACCGTTAAATATTCTGATTTCAACCCCTCATGGAGGTGAAGGCGAAGAAGTATCATGGCTTTGGCCTTATTTTGGGCAGATTCTGCATTCCCCTCTTTAATAGTGTTTCCCAGACCATTTGCATCTAGGTGTATTTCGGCATCTAAGATCCATGATAAATAATTCTTTCCGAAAATATCAAGAACCACAAACTCAATTTTCGCAAGATTTGTCATTGATGTACTATAAAAGACAAACAAACAAATTAGATCATATATATATATATACATACATACATACATATATATATATATATATATATATATACAAACCAATAGAAAACAAAAATTTAATCCTCGTACACGGCATTGTTAAACCAGTTCACAAGGTCATTTAAAAAGCTCCTTTGAAACCAATAGCCTCGTAGAACGGGATGTCCAACCAATATACTCGGATTAAACCATTAAAACAAAAAATATATTAACCATCAAAATTAAACAAACTTGTTAACCACAATATTATATGTGCATGAAATATAGCATGAAATTAGAATAATATAAATCCATGACATGAATTCATGTTGATAACGATAATATTAAAAAAATATATACGTGATTAGAATAAAGTTTTTAACAAACTTGTTATGTTTTAATTTATAAAATAATACACATATGATGAGTATTATAAATTAAAATATATAAGATAAAAAAAGAACATACCAGATAAATCTTTAAAGAAGTTTGGTCTGTATCTAAATTTTTTTGAGTAAACTCGTACTGATAACGTGTTATAAATAAAATAACCAAAAACAAGAATAAAGAGATGAAAAAAAGAAGAGATTTTATTATTATCAAAGATGTAAATTGTGTACAATGCCTTCTTCTATTTATATGCATAAGAAGTACATAATACATTAAACTTTAATTAATAGAGATAATATTCCTAATAATAAATAAATCAAATTTTTTTGATAAAATTCTTATCATGATAGACATTCATATAGATAAATATTCATAATAAAAAAAATATTATTAAAAAATTTAACATTTTAAATTTTTAAACAAATTTCGAAACTTACATTTTATACCTACTGACTGCACCTCATACCTACCCGAGGGATACAAGATAAGAAAAAGAACAAAGGGTGGTTTTTACTACTTTTCTATTTTCTATAGTTTATATCAATATCAGCAACTAGGATGGTCAGTCATGCACTATTTGCGTTGTGCTCAACAACTAATAATAGTAATATTACTTTCGATTTTGAACTTGTTATTGTTTAAAATTTCAAATTTTAGTTTAATTGAACGTAGATTATTATTTAATACATTTTTGATAGAAACAAAATTTATTTTACAAATAATGTTTAAATGACGTCAAGTGTCAATTTAAATATATTAAAATATTAATTTTTTGTATTGCCTTTATCTTTTCTTTTAAATTTTGTTTAGCCGACATGGACACTAATTTTAATGTTGGTTGTCGACCGCCAGTGTTTATTATTTCTTTTGTTTTTATACTATGTATTTTGTTTTCCTTTTTCTTGAGTTTTTTTTTTATTTTGAATAAGAATATATGTCCTTATGACACGTTTTTCTCTGCTCTTGTGGCACGCTTTTTCTATGTTATTGTGGCACGTTTCTTATGACTTTTGATACGTTTTCGCACCTTTGTGGTCGTTTTGGTGCTCGCACAAAGACCCTTACGATATTTATTTTCCGATTGGTTTTTCGGTGGTCACGTATAGTCAGATCCTCTCTTTGGTAAAATGTTGTTTGTCGATATAATCAGAATTATGTAGCAAAGCAGCATGTCAAATAGTCTGGTTTGCTCACCACTCCTTTATCACTTCGTAAAGTGTCTCGTTCGACAGAGACAATGGATTTTTATGAAGGTTATTGGGTTCTTTTGATGTTGGACGTCATTCTCAAGAGAAAGTTTCCTTTTTCTTCATATCATTGAGTTTAATATTTTTGTTTTATGTATGAGTTTTTTTAGTGACTATTGTCCATATTTTTTTCTCTATGCTTGGTGCATTATAATTCTAATTCATTCTATTGTTTTTATTCATGAAATCTAGTTGCCATTATTAAAAAAATTAAAAATAAATAATGAAGCATTTATAAATTATATGAAAACTAATTATAAAAATATATATTTTGTAACCCCTCGACCCAGTCTAGTCGCAAGACCGAATCGGGAGAGTTACACGGGGATAACCAGAGAGAAACCCAAGGATTTCCCATTGATTAACAATCCAAGGTATATATTTTTTCTTTTTATCTTTTCTAAAGGCTTCATTATTATCCTATATGTTCATGTAAGCAGTGGTTAAAACTCACCTCAATCGAACATCGATTCGAAGTCCAATTGGCTCTTTTTCCGATTAAGGACTAAAACGTAAAAACAGATAAAAACAAGGACTTTTAAGAAATTAAAGTTACCAATATGCAATTAGTCGGGTTTCATGCTCTCATGTTAAATTTCAGATCTAAAAGATCATTCAAACTCACCCAAATAAATGTTAAACAATCACAAACCAAAATATAACTTTTCAAACTAATTTTTCAACTTTACCAAACAAAGGTTTCGAAACCTTCTCAAAGGTTTCGAAACTTTCCTGCAGATTTCCAAAAAATTGAACAAGTTTCAAAACCTTAAGGCTGGTTTCAGAACCATCTTTAAAAGGTTTCTAAACCTATTCAACTAGTTTCGAAACTTACATGCAGATTTGCAGAAAATTCACATTCGAGACACTTTAGAACCTTCCTAAACATAACCAAAACTACCCCAAAACTCTAACAAACTTCAAACATAACCACAACATGATTAAAGATCAAACATCATCTACATAACACATAAACATCATCAAAACATCAAGTCTCCAAATGTAAAACATAGCATCCCCATTGCTAGTAGTATTATTACAAACTTAAAAATCATACTTGAGCTAAAGTGGAAAAGAAATGGCCTTGCTCCCCTTGCTTGCTTGCCGCCCGGAACTCTAACGATATGCATTGTTGGAAAAGAGAGCGTAAGCATTTAAGCTTAGTGAGCGGAGCTCAAAACCGAACAACAACAATGCAGTTTTAAAATCAATTAGAGCTTTGAAAACCAAAACCTTTACCAAACCAAAAATGGGCATACATCATCTTACAACAACACATTAACCAACAATATCATCTTACTAAACAACCATTCATACAAAACACAACTTACTCTTACAAGGCCTTACCAAACCTTAACCTAACTTACCATAATGCAACAAAGGTCGTACAAAGGAGAAAAGTAGCATATTGGCATAATTAACAACAATACCCGGATATACGAATTTCTTACAATCTTACAAGTCTTACAAGTCTTACAGGACGTCAATGAGAGTAAACTCAATCACCACGCCCAAGCTAATCTTACACGTACGAATTTGTCTGACACGACTGAATTTCCTTACACGTACGAATTTGTCTTACACGCATGCGAGTTTTGTCTTACAAGTCTTACATGTGCACATTAATCCTAGTTGATCGATCAACTATATCTAGTAAAGATTCTAACTTATGCCAATATTCTAACAAAGGTCCAACTTACCAAACTTACATGACTATCAAGCCCATCTTACCACATCTTACTCTTACCAACATTTCCATACCAAACATGCCTTTGCCAACATATATATCTTACAATCTTACGACAACAACATAAGCATGCTCACAACATAACATTGGCATTAAAGGTAGGAAAAACAATAGGTAAATCAATCACAAGTCTTACCACAATTTTATAACACATCATATAATATCAAAAACATGGTGAAGTGTAAAACCACTTACTCTTGAGTTTAGATTGACTTATCAAGCCCAATCTAAAACCCCTAAAATTATCTTTGAACATTTCCAAATACTTTAAAACATTCCCACTCACCGATAAACTCGTTCCAAAAAGTCGAAACCCACAATTAGCTAACGATCACCCAGATTTACTCCTAAACTAGAATCCCCTGTTTCTAACAAGTTAAAATAGAGTATTAACACCCAAATAAGCTTCCAAACTTGCAGCAACACTGAAATCTAACAATTACTCTCAAATACCCAACAATCTAATACCGAAAATCATCAAAATCACTTCCAAAACGTCTAAAACACAAACCCAGCCATTACCCAACATTTCAACCATAGAAAACTCATCTATTAACATCAAAACCAGCAACTTAAACATGCCAAAATCACTGCTGCCATTAAAACCTGAAATCAAGCTTAAACTCAAGATTTTTCATACCAAGCTCCACTCAAACTTCAAGTTTCAGCTTCCTTATGATCCTTCCTTCATATAAACATCATTTAAACACCAAAACACCATTTAAAAACATTCCAAAACCCAACCTAAGCCATTTGAACGAAAATCTTCTAAAAACCCATTTTATTTCAAACTTGAACATTTAAATCAAAAGAGGTAAACCATTTGATATTGATAGAAATCTAATAAAAACAAGTTTAATTAAAGAAAATAAGATAAAATCAAGCTTACCTCCCAAAACCTTGATGGGTAATCCCTTGGATTGAAAATGCTTCAATGGTGGCTTGTTTTAAGAAACTAACGTGAAAATGGAAAATGTGGCTGATTCAAAAGCCATTCTTTTTGTTATGAAACCCTTTTAAAATAGGTTTGAGTTTAATTAAAAATTAGAACCACATTTTTGGCTGATTTTACAAAATGACCACCAACTTTTGAAAACTTGCAGTTTGGTCACTAGACCGAAATCCCAACCTTCTAGAATTGATTTTCCAAAATAGTTTTCACAAAACTCTTATACATAATAAATAGTGATTTTAGAAATTATTCCAAACTTTTTAGGAATACCCGAAGAGGGTTTTCCCTAGTCTAACCCCAAAATGCCAAACTAACTTATCGAATTTCAAAATCCACATCCGCGACATCTAGCCCCAAAATTGGGGTGTTACAACTCTCCCCCACTTAAGAAATTTCGTCCTCGAAATTTACCTAACGGGAAAAGATGCGGAAACTATTTCTTCATGTCATCCATTCTCTCCCAAGTGGCTTCCTCAACACCACGATGTAGCCACTTTACCTTAATGAGATCAATAGCTCTACCACACAACACCTTGCTATCAAATGCTAGGATCTCAACTGGTTCTTCATCGTAGGATAAATCCGGATTTAACTCAATCTCCTCTACAGGCATAACGTGCGACGGATCTGACCGATACTTTCGAAGCATATAAACGTGGAACACATCGTGAATCTTCTCAAGTTCAGAAGGCAACCTCAATCTATAAGCAACCGGTCCAATCCTCTCAACTATTTCATATGGATCGATAAACCTCAGACTCAATTTCCCTTTTCTACCAAACCTCATCACTTTCTTCCATGGCGAAACTTTCAAGAATACTCTATGTCCCACCGCATACTCAACCTCTTTTCTCTTCAACTCAGCATAAGATTTTTGTCTATCCGTAGCCGCCTTCAAACGATCACAAATCAGTTTCACTTTCTCGGTAGTACCCTTCAAAATATCCGGCATCGCTACCAACCTCTGACCGGGTTCAGCCCAACATACAAGTGTTCTACATCTCCTACCATACAAAGCCTCATAAGGAGCTATCTGAATACTCGATTGATAACTGTTATTGTACCTAAACTCTACTAATGGTAGATGTTTCTCCCATGACCCTGAAAATCAATGATACAACACCTCAACATGTCTTCCAAAATCTAAATCACCCGTTCTGACTGACCGTCCGACTGAGGATGATAAGATGTGCTGAAATTCAAACGAGAACCCAAAGCATTATGCAAACAATCCCAAAATCTAGCTATAAACCTTGGATCTCTATCAGACACAATCGACTTCGGAACACCATACAGTCTCACAATCTCACGAATATATAACTCGGCCAATTTATCTAAAGAGTATGTAGTATGAATAGACAAGAAATGAACACATTTTGTAAATCGATCAACTATCACCCATAATGAATTCTTCTTAGAAGGTGATAAGGGCAAACCTATTACAAAGTCCATGGTGATTCTTTCCCACTTCCATTCAAGAATACTCAACGGTTGCAACAAACCTGATGGAACCTGATGTTCCGCTTTCACTCTCTGACATACCATGCACTTACTTAAAAATTCGGCAACGCCATTCTTCAAACCAATCCAGAAGTACTCATTCTTCAAATCACGATACATCTTTGTACTACCCGAATGCATAGTAAACGGACTACAATGTGCTTTAGTCAAAATGGTGCGTCACAACTCACTATCTTCCGGGACAACTGCCTTGCTCTTGAAACACAAAATCCCATCATCACTAAAATGAAAATCAGTCGGTTTACCTTCCGCAATGTCTTGTACATGAGCAGCCAAAGATCTGTCTCGCAACTGTTTCGCACGAATCAATTGAATTAAAGAAGGCTTCACTTGCATTTCAGTCACTAAGCCACCATCCTCTAACACATTTAATCTAGCAAACATAGCTCACAACTCAACTGCCACCTTTCTGCTCAAAGCATCGGCTACCACATTTGCTTTACCCGGATGGTACTCAATGGTAAGATCATAGTCTTTAAGTAATTCTACCCACCTTTGGTGTCTCAAATTCAATTCTTTCAGTGTCATCAAATACTTCAAGCTCTTGTGATCCGTGTAAACTGTGCACTTCTCACCATACAAATAATGTCGCCAAATCGTCAATACAGACACAACTGGGGCCAACTCAATGTCATGTGTAGGGTAGTTCTTCTCATGCACTTTCAGCTGTCTAGAAGCATAGGCAACAACTCTTCCTTCTTGCATCAGGACACAACCTAAGCCAACACACGAAGCATCGCTATAGATTACAAACTCTTTCCTTGACACTGGCTGAACTAAAACTGGGGCATTAGTCAAGGCTTCTTTCAATTTCTCAAAGGCTTGTTGTCTTGCATCTGTCCACTCAAATCTAACACCCTTTTGCAACAATTTTGTCAACGGGGCAGCCACCCTAGAGAAACCATCTACAAATCGCCAATAATAACTAGCTAAACCTAAGAAACTTCGAATTTCAGTTACGGTCTTCGGTTGCTTCCATTCCACAATAGCTTGTATTTTATTAGGATCAACTCTAATCCCTTCGGCTGACACAACATGGCCAAGAAATACAACTTCCCTGATCCAAAACTCACATTTGCTCAACTTGGTATAAAGCTGATTACTTAAGAATGTCTGTAGCACTAACCGCAAATGCTTATCATGTTCTTTCTCGGACCGCGAATAGACAAGAATTTTATCAATAAACATTACTACAAACTGATCCAAGTACACATGAAACACCCTATTCATCATATCCATAAAAGCTATTGGTGCATTAGTTAACACAAATAGCATTACCAGAAATTCATAATGTCCATACCTAGTCCTGAAAGCTGTCTTCGACACATCAACATCTTTCACCTTCAACTGATAATACCCTAATCTCAAATCAATCTTCGAAAATACTGATACCCCTCTCAACTGATCAAATAAATCATCAATACGTGACAAAGGGTACTTGTTCTTTACTGTTAGCTGATTCAGTTGCCTATAGTCGATGCACATCCTCAAACTACCATCTTTTTTATTTACAAACAATACTGGAGCACCCCACAGCGAAATACTAGGCCTAATGAAACCACGGTCTAACAACTCTTGTAGCTGATTCTTCAACTCTTTCAGTTCTTTTGGAGCCATACGATACAGATCAATCTACACCGGAGCAGAATCAGAGATAGTCTTAATAGCAAACTCTACCTCTCTATAAGGAGGCAAACCAGACAATTCTTCCGGAAATACCTCTGGAAAATCACAAACCGTCCTAATGTCCTTTGTTCTGACCTCACTCATGTTAGGATTCATCACATAGGCCAAATATGCCTGACAACCAAAATCCATCAACCTTTGAGCCTCTAGAGCTGAAATAACATTAGACAAGAACTTAATGTTCTCGCCTACTACAACTACCTCATAGTCATCCGCAAGCTTCAATGTAATCCTTTTTGTCTCAAAGTCCACCCTAGCTCTATGCTCAAGAAGCCAATCCATACCCAGAATAACATCAAAACCATAGAACGGTAGCTCCATCATATCAACCGGAAATACATGACCTTGAATCATCAACAGAAACCTCATATACATCTGTCTAACTACAACAGTCTCACCAAAAGAGCTAGTCACATGCATTCCTACATCTAATATCTCAACAGGGATGTCCAACAATTTCGTATGCTCACTCAGAATATAAGAATGTGTAGAATTAGAATCAACCAAGGAAAGCAATAACATAAACCGTAACATGAAATTACCTGCAATAACATATGTGTCATTCCTAGCCTCTCTCTAGGCATACATCCTAGCTGGTCCACCACCCTCTGGCTGGACTGTAACAACATGAGCTACGTTCCTCGGAGCCACAATCCTCGGCTGGAAAATACCTCGACCGCACCCACGACCTCTCTGATGATCAACTGCTCTAACCGGCTGAGGACATTTACGCCTCAAATGATCACGAGATCCACAGTTCCAACATGTACCAGGCACACCCCAACACTCACCCGTATGATGTCTCCTGCATCTAGCACATTCCGGAGTACGAGCAACAACTCATTGGCCCTGATGGCCACGGCCTGGGTTACCACCCCCACGCCTATGATCATAATGATGCCTATTATCCTTGTGCCTCTTGGCATCACCTCTATCCTACTGGTTGTGCCTCTTCCCTGAGCTAGAACCACTAGCACGAGAAGAAAAACCAAAGTTTGCTCGATGTCTTTTGCCCGGCTGACCAAAACATCAAAATCCACGTATCCGGAAGCTAACATGTAAGTTTTCACATCCTTTACCAGTCCATAATGGAAGCGTTCACATCTTTCCTTCTCATTAGGCACTAACTCAGGGGCATACTGACTCAGCCGTACAAACTGCATCTCATAATCATATACAAAAATACTGCCCTGAACGAGAGCCATAAACTCCCTCAACAACCAGCTCCTCAGCATGAGCCTCAACACGATCCTTGTAACGCCCTGGATTTGGGCCTAGATGTTTTAGACGTAGGATCGGGCCGGTTAGGAACGGTTTGAATCCTTGAAGGTGGTTTAGGGAAAACCTAATACGGGATGTTTTAAAAATATGAAAAATATCTAAAAATCATCATTTATTATATAAATGATTATGGTAAAAACAATTTTACAAAATGAGTTTTGGAAATATTACATTTTGGTATAGTGACCAAAATGCAGTTTTTGCAAAAGTTGGCTAGTGACTGTTTTGTAAAGGATTGAAACTTTGAATCTTTAAGGAGCTATTTTTACCATTTATTTTTATCAGATTTCTATTTAATTTGGGAGCTTTTAATAAATGGTTTTATTAAATAAATAAAGGGAATTAAAAAGGAAATCAAAAGTTGACTTTTCATAACTAACTTCATGATAGTTTTTCTCTTCTCAATTTCTCTAAACTTATTTTCAGCCAAACACTTTTCTCTCATCAAAGAACCTTTGATTTTCACATTGATTTTGCTTTGGATTTTTCAAGAAAACTTGCCCAAATTGAAGAGAGATCAACCATTAGAGGTAAGCTTCATCCTTCTCCTCTAATGATCACCTCTTTACTGAAATTCCCAAGTTATTAATCCGTTGTTAATGATTTTTGAGTTGTTTTAATGTTATAAACATGAAAGAGTTGTTAAATTCAAGATTCTTGACGAGATCTTGATGATTTTCGTATTTCTATGTTAAGCTCTGAGTTGAGGTTGATTTTCAACATATTTTTGATGTTATTTGATCTGGAAAATAAGGTTTTAACAAATAAATCCCGAATAGGCTTGGGTTCCTAAGTTTATGATGTTAGATTTGTGGTTTTTGATGTGTTTTGGTCATATGCTATTGCTGGAGGTATAAGGTCGTGTTTATGTTGATTTTTGATGTTAATTGAGGTTTAGAAAAGGTTAGAATTGTTAGATTTTGGATGATCTTTGATTGGAGAAATTTTGGAAGTGTTTTCGGTCATTTCAGATAGCCGAAATGCTAGTTTTAGCAGGGCAGCGTGTTAGAATGAGTGGCTGGTGATTTTAATGCATGGTGATGCATTAATCCTCTACTCTTATGTGTGTTAAACATGGGAGTCTTCATCAGACGAGTTTGGTGTTGATCTGGAAGTACCGAAAGCCTAGAACTCGTTTCGGCAAGCAAGCGAAACGCCATCGGTGAGTGAAAATGGTTTTAGAAGTCCTTGAGGGACAAGGAAACAAGTTTTGGGGATTTAGGATTGGTTTGAAACACCATCCTAATTTCGAAAGTAAGATTGTTTAGATTTTCTCTCAAAATGTAGATGATGCCCCTAAATGCTTTTGACATGCTCTTGATTTGAGAAAGATAAATTCCTACTGTTTTATGCATTATTTGTGACATGAGATGATGTTTCATATTGATCCAATGAGATAGAACAACATTGCAAAGAGTTTTGTGATTTTGATTAAATGCTATGCATGGACTTTGGTTTTGAAATGAGATGAGATTGGTTTAGAAATGTTGCATCAAAACAGTAGGTGAGATGATGTTTTTAATGTTATATATTGGCATAAATGATGAGATGATTATCGGATATAATTGGTCGACCAATAGGATGTAAAGTGCACTCTAAACTAAAATTCGTACGTACTCTTTGGAGTCGGACAATGGGGGTAGTGCCATCCCGATCAAAAGTGAGAGTCCGATGATGAGAGATTCCATCGGGGTAGGTCTTGGTGAAACACCCAAGCTTTGTGGCGAAGATAGATACCGCCATGAGAGTCCGATGATGCGAGATTCCACCGGTGTATGACTTGACTCTTGTCAAGCTAATCTGCATATCCGAGTAAAGATATAATATTAAATGCCAATATATGAGAAAGAGCTATGTTTCACATGTACCAATGTTTGAAATGATTTTATGCTATGAGAAATGCATATGAGATTTTGAGATTATGAAATGCTTTTGTGTATCAAGCATGTGTGGCTTTTCCATGAGTTTTGCATTGGTTGAATGCATGAGATAGATAGATAGATAGATGGTACATGTGGTTTCAAATGATGTTTTCCTTTGAAATGGATTTCAAGCATGAGATAGAAAGAGCATGGTTTTAGGAATGGATTTCAAGGCAACGTTTTAAAAAGCTTGCATTGTTGTGTTGGTGTTTTTAGAGCATGCCTCACTAAGCTATTGTGGTTACGCTCTCTTTTACCAAAAATGCAGATAATTGAGGCACCTTGGGCAGCAAGGAGGCTTAAAGGAATCCAATGAATAGATCAGCTCAATTATGATGTTTTACGTTTACCTTAGTAATGATATATGGCAATGGGATTTTATGGATTGTTTTAGGAGATGTATTTTGGACTCCCTGATGTTGATGCAAGTTTTGTGTGCCCTATTTGGTTTGTAGAAGGCCATTATATTGGTTTTGATGCTTTATCTTGCCTTTTGGGATGTTTATGGTTTGTGGATTAAGCATGCTCTTCTTTATGCCATGTGATCTAGCGATGCTGTGCCTAGTGCTTTCCATGTGCTTAGAATTGGATGATTTTGTGTTAGTGTTGATGTTATAAGCATGTCCATAAGATTTGGTGATGTTTTGATAAGGTTATACATGAGTTTGGGGCTATTTTTGGGACACTTCTGGTATGCGTATTGATACTCGGGCTTGCGTATCGATATGTATAAGCCAAATTTGTGCCAAATGGTACAAGAGTATCGGTACAGATGAGAAGTGTATCGAAACAGGTAGGCCAAATTTGAAGGGCGTATCGATACTTGGGGAAGTGTATCGATACCCTTCTCCTGAGTTTGGTCACTTCCATCCCGCGTATCGATACAACCCTTGGGTGTACCGATACGCGACCATTAAAAGTAGTGAAAGGCATCTTTTAAGGTTCGGAAACATTACATTTTAGTCCCTAAACATCATGTATGCAATTAGATGAGTTCGGATGGTCTGATTGTAATGAAAATTTGCAAAGAAGCATGAAAGGTGACTAATCGAATATTGGTAACCTTAAAATCAGATATACCCTTGTATTTTGCAAGATTTACATTTTGGTCCCTAAAAGCTTAAATTGTGCAATTGAATCCCTAAACGATATTCGATCGCTGTGTCGTATCTTCCTACACTCTTTGATGATCACATAGAATCTAAATTGCATTTAGAAAACATAGAAAGAAAAAAAGGTCGCTAATCGAAGTCGGCTTTAACAAGTTGGCTTCAGTTTTCCCCGTGTAAGCTCCTTGGTTTGGGTCATCCGTCTAGACCGGGCTAAGGGAGTTACATTTTTTGGTATCAGAGCCAGGTTTGCAAACAATTGGGGCGTTGGTAAGTTTAAATACGAGTTGTGTTGGATTCTTTGAATGAATGTTGTGTATTTGTGCAATGTTTGAGCTTGATTGAGATAGAATGCATGCAATTTTGTTGTTTGCGATTAAGTGGTGATGCTATGCTATGGTTGGGGTATAAATGGGGAACTCATTGCCATATCGTTACTAGTGGAAGAAAATGTTTTGAAAATGAGACTTGAGCACCTTGGATTTTCTTACCTTAAATTGCCTAACTGAGTTTTATTGCAATTTTGCTAGTTGCATTATTTTGAATGGGGCCAAGAAGAGAGCTTAGAATTAATACTCGTAGCACGGCTGAGAATGAGATAGAAGAGCGTGTAGAGAATTTGCCGACTCCTCTTCCTGGTGGACCACCCGGTGGTGGTGGAGCGGGGGCTGGTGCTGGAGCTGGAGTAGGGGTTGCTGCACCCGAAGGAGCACGAGGGTAGGATGCTCCTGATATGACTGTGCTAATTCAGTCTATTGCTGGAGCCTTTCAGGCAGCAGTAGCCGGTGCTCAAGTGGCAGCACCTCAGCCTGGTGCTGGTACAAGTTTGCCGTTAGAGCGACTCCGCAGTCTTGGTGGGACTGAGTTCAGAGGGCTGACCCTTGAGAGTTCTAAGTCTTGGTTGGAAAGCACCAAGAGGATCCTTGGACAAATGAATTGCAATGATGTCCAGAAGCTAGGGTGTATTGTATCCCTACTGCACGGTGATGCTTATACGTGGTGGACGACCACTATTGCGGGAATGGAGGATGATGAGGTGACTTGGACGTTCTTTTTGAATGCGTTCAAGAGGAAGTACCTGGGTGCTCATTACCTGGATGAGAAAAAGAGGGAATTTATGTCCTTGGTGCAAGGAAGCATGTATGTGGCTGAATATGAAGTACAATTTGTACGCCTCAGTCAGTATGCGCCTGAGTTGATCCCTAATGAGCGGGAGAGATGCGACCGTTTCTGGTATAGATTGGTGGCAGATGTGAAGACGTATATGCTTGCATCGGATTACTCTGATTTTGATGTTCTAGTCACTCGAGCTAAGGACATTGAGTTGAACCTTGGTCTGGCGGGTCGAGTAGGAGGATCTTGCTTAGGGAAGCGAGCTGCGAATCGTGATGCTGGGAGGGATCGTTTTAAGAGGCCTAAGGATCGAAGGTCTCAATCGGATCCTAAACGTGGAGGAGGTAACCCAGGGAGAGGTCAGCAAGGACTGAATGCTTTCGTTCGTACACCTGAGTGTAGCCGGTGCGGTAGGAGGCACACGAGGGAGTGCTGGGGTAATGTTGGTACATACTGGAATTTTGGTTCTCGTGGGCACATGAAGCGGGATTGTCCTTTGCCGGCAAGAGATGGACATGCTCCGGTGAGAGCAGCTGAGCCACAGAGGGGCCGTGGGCGCAGTCGTGGCAACTTTCAACGCATAGATGATGGTCCGAGGAATGTAGCTCACGTAGTAGCTGTTCAGCCCGAAGGAGGTGGTCAGGCCAGAGTTTACGCACATCGCGAGGGGAGGAATGACACTGACGTGATCGCAGGTACCTTTACTCTGCAGTCTTTGTCATTACTTTCTCTGATTGATTCTAGGTCTACACATTCATATATATTGCGTGAACATGCTCAAATGCTTGGTTTGTCTGTTGAGTCTTTGGATGTGGGTGTACGTGTGACTAGTTCCTTTGGTGAGACGATTGTAACAAGGAAGTTATATAGGAGATGTCCCTTAATGGTGCAAGAACATGTGTTTATGGTTGATCTTATGGAACTGCCTTTCTATGGATTTGATGTAATCCTTGGTATGTATTGTCTAGTTGAGCATAGGGCTATTGTGGATTTTGAGAGTAAGCGAGTTTCGTTGAAACTTGCTGACGACTACGAAGTTGTGGTAGTGGGAGAGAATGTAAAGTTCTTATCTAATGTGGTTTCGACTCTTGAAGCGAGTCGGTTGTTGCGCTAGGGAGGTGAAGCTTATTTAGCTTTTATGATGAATCCTAGTACAAAGGATGTACGAGTACAAGATATAAGGACTGTGTGTGAGTTCCATGGGGTGTTTCCAGAGGAGTTACCTATTTTACCGCCTAGTCGAGAGGTTGAGTTTGGATTTGAGTTGTATGAGAACACGACTCCGGTGTCTATCGCTCCCTACCGAATGACACCTAAGGAGTTAAAAGAGCTGAAGACACAACTCCAGGAATTACTTGACCGAGTTTTTATTCGGCCTAGTGTGTCACCTTGGGGTGCACCAGTCTTGTTTGTAAAGATGAAAGATGGCACGATGAGAATGTGTATTGATTACTGTCAGCTGAATAAGTTGACTGTTAAGAATAAGTATCCTCTGCCGAGGATTGATGATATTTTTTATCAATTTCGTAGAGCGGCGGTGTTTTCAAAGATTGATTTGAGGTATGGGTACTATCAATTGAAGGTTAAGGATGTGGATGTGCCAAAAACTACTTCTCGGACTAGGTATAGGCATTACGAATTCCTAGTGATACCTTTTGGTTTAACGAATGCTCCTGCTGCATTCATGGATATGATGAACAGGGTGTTTCATGAGTTCTTGGATAAGTTTGTTGTGGTGTTCATTGATGACATCCTTGTGTATTCTCGTACTGAGGAGGAGCACGAGGAACTTTTGAGGATTGTTTTGCAAGTATTGCTAGAGAATCAGCTTTATGCTAAGCTGAGTAAATGTGAGTTTTGGTTGAAAGAAGTTGTTTTCCTAGGCCATGTGGTTTCAGCCGAGAGAATTCATGTTGATCCTCAGAAGATTGAGGCGGTGGTGAATTGGAAGCCTTTTAGGTCTGTTCATAGAGTTCGTAGTTTCCTCGGGTTGTCGGGTTACTATTGGAGGTTTGTGGATGGATTTTCCAAGGTTGCTGCTCCTTTGACGAAGTTATTGCAGAAGGATGTTGAGTTTGATTGGACGAAAGTGAGACAACAAGCCTTTGAGAAGCTAAAGGAGGCGTTGACGCAAGCTCCTATCTTGATTCAACCTGAATCTGGAAAAGAGTTTGTGGTGTATAGTGATGCATCCTATGTTGGTTTGGGGTGTGTGTTGATGCAAGAGGGTAAGGTGGTAGCTTATGCATCGCGACAGTTGAAGGTGCATGAGCGTAACTATCCCACGCATGATATTGAGCTAGCGGCGGTGGTGTTCGCTTTAAAGATTTAGAGGCATTACCTATATGATGAGAAGTGTACTGTGTACACGGATCACAAAAGTTTGAAGTATCTTATGTCTTAGAAGGAGTTGAATCTTAGGCAACGACGTTGGGTGGAGTTGCTTAAGGATTATGCTCTAACGTTCGAGTATCATCCTAAAAAGGCCCATGTTGTGGCTGATGCTTTGAGCAAGAAGGTGGCTGTGGAGTTCAGGGCGATGTTTGCTTGCTTGAGCATATCGCGAGATGGTGGCCTCGTTGCCGAGTTGCTAGTGAAACCATCTTTGATTCAGTTAATAAAGGATAAGCAGTTTTTGGATGATTCTCTTGTTCCTCACATTCAGGATATTGCGGATGGTAGGCCTTTGAATTTCAGCTTCAGTGATGATGGTGTTCTATGCTTTGGGAGTTGGATAGTGGTGCCGAATGATGTTGAGTTGAGGCACACTATTTTGACTGAAGCCCATAGTAGTCCTTTCACTATGCACCCTAGTAGTACAAAGATGTATCGTGATTTGCAGGATGAGTACTATTGGGTGGGGTTGAAGAAGGATGTTGCCGAGTTTGTTAGCAAATGCATGGTTTGTCAGCGGGTAAAGGTTGA